>JASVEL010013505.1:0-496049 GCA_032618575.1 Nicotiana noctiflora | reverse complement strand
GATGAAAACGAAATTTTTATTTGTCCCAAAACTATCTTTTCTGAAAAACGAAACGGGCCTCAGGATTTGACTGGTAAAAAGAGTGGTTGTTAAGGCAAAATTAAATGTCTTGGCATTCCGCCATTAAAACTTATTTTGAAATATATGGGAGTTGGACCCGTTTAGAGGTTGCCTACGTATCTCACACTCGGTGAGAATCAAACTCGCGTAGTTCGGTCCGTCAAAACAACTATCTTTCCTTTATTGACTGTCAAAAAACACATTTTGTCAAAAACCCATTTTTCGGCGAAGTCAATCTTCTGCCGTCTTTTATTGGCAAACTAAATTCGTGGACTTGTTGGTGAAACGTATTTTTTGTATTTTTCTGAAAGATATTTACTTCCCCATACTATTTCCTTTCGTGTTTTTCTTTTTCTTCGGTATTTAAAGGAACCCGGTCAGCATGTCAGTCTAAATAAATGCTCACAACAAATATGATATGGCAAGATGGTCTTTCCTTTCAGGTTACCTGTCCTAGACGGACCCAACCCCTGTGTTGAGTCCCCTAAGTCAGAGATGATGCAACTAAACGTCCTGAATCTAGGCTCAATATCCCGATGCTTTTCAATGATACTAGACCGTGTACCCGAGCGGACGACTCGGATTTGAGGAGGGAGCTACGTACCGGGGACCCGCGGGATCGTCCGGCTTTGTAACTTATCCTGCCTCTTTTCTTACTTTGGTATTGACACTAACAGAAAAGGGAGTCTCAACCAGTAAGCACATCCCCGGGGATAAGAAGAGACGGGTTTTCGGCACAGTTTTATATACAGTTCACGCAATATCAAAGCGGTAAACATATAGCAGTTTGTATATACAATACAACTAATATCAAAGCGGTAGACATGTAGCACATTAATAAAACGTGTAATAAAATCAGATATAGACAAAATAACAATTTAAATGAGCTCGAGTTCTTAGACCCCGAACCGAAGTTCGAGGTTCATTATCCCCAGCAGAGTCGCCAGAGCTGTCACACCTCCTTTTTACGCGCACGCGAGGGCACAAGGGAGTTTTTTCCAATTAAAGGACAATCGAGACGGGATCAATTTATTAAATTCAGAGTCGCCACTTGGAAAAATAATGGTGTTCCAAGTCACCGGTTTAATCCCGAACCGAGGAAATTTATGGCTCTGTAATACAGTCTGCGAAACTAGAAATCTGGATAAGGAATTCTGTTAACCCGGGAGAAGGTGTTAGGCACTCCCGGATTCCGTGGTTTTAGCACGGTCGCTCAATTGCAATTTTTGTTTCTATCCGATTCTTTTATATATTTTAACTATGTGCTTTTAATGCTCCGCTCTTATTTTTAGAAGAATTGCGACGTTACGAAAACACATTTCGAGCCGCACCGTAACCGGTACGCCTGCGACTCTAATGTATTTCAGTTCCGCCGAGAGTAAGATTTGGGTCACATAAATGCACACCCGTATTCAGGAAAGTAATTTTTATTTCAAATCGTGCCTAAAGAGTCTATTGTCTATTTAACTTTTGGAAAGACCGCGAAATTCGCTAAACGGTCCTTCCGAGTCTAGAATTTTTTATAACAATTTATTTGAGGGCCCTGCAACAGTATATTTAATATGACGAGGCTCACCCCATTTTTATTCAAGGCCATACTTAAAGCGTACTATATTTTCTACTTGTTTTGTCTCTAATAACGAAGAAAATCCTACTTATTTACTCATTACCCAATAGTTTGGTATTTTTGAGGCGCAAACTCATAAGAGTTCGGGTTTATTTCCTATTGGGCTTAATTACATCCCATATGACAATTCTTGATCCAAACCAAAAAAAGTTTTTTTTTTAGTACCATTTGACCGGGCCATTCGCGTAATGTTCTTACTAACGGTCTAAACCAATATACTTCTTATTACAAGAAAACAGGTCTGTGTACACCCACAAAATTTGGGCCTTGCTTTTGGACCTCAAATGAGCCCAATATAAAAGAGGTTGAGCGAACATGACTTAAAGCCCATCCGGATACCGGCCTTTCGTATGATTAGGTAGATACTTATAGATCCTAAGTAGTAATTAATTCGTCCGTTTCTAAACGTAAATCTGCCTAAGTATTAATGACATTCGCTTCTATTTAACGTGGATCTCCATCGCATAAACTACTTCTTATCTTGTCAACATTAATTTAAACAACACATTAATTATCTTATAAAAGGGATTGAGACGGAGTTGTTAGTTTGTGAATTCATTCCTAGGTATGACTCTAATATCAACCTCAATGGTATAGGCAAAAACTAAAATTAACATTATAACTACTAAACATTAAACAACTAAATTTACTGTACGATTAAGCAATAACATAAAGCTTCTACTATTAGCCACTCATTACCCAATTTTCAACATGACAATTTACACCCGAAACAGTATTGTTCATCATCCAGTATTAACAAGCGATGAGTTTAAACTATCTTATCTAATATCAAATGCAAGTTCATTTATGATGAGTCTATCTCTTCAACATTACAAATATCCAATGAAAACAAAGGCATCATATTATAAAAATAGCATCACTTGATTCTGCAAAACAATATAGGTGCAATTGTCGAACTTCCTATTGCCAGGGGGTAAAGTATACCTGGAAAATTTGAAAACAGTGAAGCAAAGAGAGGGTCAGCAGTAGCAATGAACAACAGCAACAGCAATGCAAGCATGTACCAGCAACACAATCCAAGTGCAGCTCAAAACAGTCGATAACCCAGGGCCAATTCGTAGCAGAAACAAACAGTCACACCAAGTAACAACCAGTAGAAGAACCACGACCAGCAGTAACAACAATACAACCACAGCAAAAAGGACCAACAGCAACCACACAACAACCCCAGGCAGCAACAAACTCAATCACAGCAGTAGCAATGCAGCAGGAGATCAGTAACACCAACACAGGAACAACAAGCAACCAAATGACCAACACTCAGCTACTCCCAACTAAAACACACGAAAACAGTACCCAAAGGCCAATCGAAACAGTCTCTTGGCCTATACTTCCTAGCTTTCTCTATCTATAGTCTTGCATATGTGTACTCTCAGCCCTTACTGTATGTATTTCAATGTCTCAGCCTAGGTGTTTTCTCAATGTTTCAGCCTTGTTAACCTCTCTCAGACTGCTCCCCTTTTTTTTGAACCCCTTTTCCCCTCAAAATGTCTATCTATTTATAACCAAAACAACACCTAGGAGCACCCAGGTTCTGCATAACAGACCCTTGCCCATCCTCCTCTGTCCAAAAACCACCAACAACTAGTTTTAAACACTGGCCAACCCATATTCTGTTCTGTCCCAGCCACTTAAAATGTCTAAGTATGGGTCTTGTTATTTTAAATCAAAGACTGCAGGAACTGGTGGTGCCCTGCTGTACAGCAGGTTCCACTAGTTCATTTCATGGGTAAGGTATTTTTAAATCCTAAGATGCCAAATTACTAACAGCTATATCCCAATATCATAGACATTTCAAAAGAGGAATCTGTTAAACCAGACAGTGGCTTGTATTAGTCTTAACAGTGTTAATTATTATCCAGTGTTCCAACCAACAGACCCATATGACTAATCGACGATGTTCGCCTAATTGATTACAACACACAATTAAGAACAGTCAATCACATAGGAACAGTAACTTGACACATTCGGACAGATTCAACAAATAGGGGATTCAATCATTCGACGATTGTTAACTCGAGTCGAATGTTCATTCTAAAGCGAATACAATCCAGGGAATCACAACAACAACAAATGCGGGCCAAATAAAAGGCCTTGAAGGAGGAGAACAAAATCATTAAGAAGAATTTGACAAACCAATCGAAATTTAATTTAACAAACAAACAGATAGTAATATAAGTGATTAGAATAAGGAACAGGAAGATTTTACCTTAGAGACTCAAAGAGAAGACAACTCGGATTTGCTCTTGGATTCAACTCGGGCTTGGACCTTTTGCTATTGAGGCCAATGGACCTTAATTGAGGTGTTTTCAATAGTGAAAACATCCCAATTAAGGTCTATTAGACCTCAATTAGGCATAAATCTAAATTAGGGTTCATGGCCGAGATTTTTGGGGTTTGGGTAGTTCGGGTTAGATTCGAACCAAACCAAGGGTGGTTTGGGTGTGAGGGTGGTGCGAGGAGTCACCGGTGTGAATTCGGGGTGGTTTGGCGTAAGTTCGAGTTGACTCGAATCTTCAAATGAAGATTCGAGGAGTTCTGGAGTGATTCGAGGTAAAGGGAGGCTGGATTCGTAATGAGTGAGGCGAAGGGAAGATTTTGGCATTGGTTTGGGTTTGATTGGCCTACCGGAACCGCCGTGAGGCGATTTCCGGCAGGCGGAGTACGGCGGAGGAGGGCGGCGTTACACCGGGCTTTGAGAGCTTCTGAGGGAGATGAAGGGAGAGGGGGGGTCTGGCTTGGTGGGGGCGGGGTATGGAAAGGAGTTTATATATGTTTTGAGTAGTTAAATCCTGATCGTTGGATCAAACTTGATCAACGATCAGGATCTCTTCACTTAAACCAAACGGCGTCGTTTGGTCAAGTCATAGGCTGAATGCATATTAGAATTAAAGGATTAATCTGGGCCGTTGGATAATAAAATCCAACGGTCCAGATCAAGTGTTACACAGGCTGAAGCTGGACGGGTATTTGGGCTGGATTAGAAGAAATCCGTTTGGGCTTGGCTTTTAGACTGAATTTGGCCCAGATCGGATCTTCATGATGTATTATATGCGTATGTGTATATATATATATATATGTATATATATATATATATATATATATATATATATATATATATATATATATATATATATATATATGTATATATACATATATATATATATATATACACACATACGTATATATACCAACCTATAACACCGCTGTTTTTACTACAATTAACGCACACAATTACATATCATCCAAAAATGTAAATCATATGACTTCGATATCAAACACTAAAAATGCAAAACCTAGCATATATTTTTGTATTTTTAATTTAAATAAATAAACGTGCACACAAAAGATAAAATAACACAAAAATCACAAAAATCATACCCAACACGAAACTATTTTTATTTTTTGCATTTTCTGGGAGTACTTCTCAAGTAAGGCAAAAATCACGTGCTCACAAATATTCACTTGCAGCACATAACAACAAAACAAAGAAAAAATAAAAGAGAGAAGCACCTACCATAATTTTTTTCCTAGGGTATGCTTAAGGTTTATCACATCTCTGATCTGATTTATAAGTGATAAACTGATAATGGCTATATGGAAGCAATGAATTCTCTTCCTTGAAGAGAGCATGGGGTCTTTTATGATGCATAATAATAGAGATTAGAAGATACATGGCCATGTAGAAAGTAAACTCATGGTCCCTCTTGGTCTAGTTGAAATTATTACTAGAGAAGGAAGAAATTTTCACATAGCGAGCATCTCATCTAATTTCAGATCAAAGAAGAAAGTCAAGGGTTTGCATGCCAAGGATCTCTTTTTCCCAGATAGTTCACAGATAGAATGGCTATGATCGAGAGGATCTCAAATTGCAAACAGAACTTCTGTTATGTTCATACAAGGACCTTTCCTCCTCAACTTTTTTTTCCTTTTTAAATTTCTATCCATAAAATTCTCCTTTAATCCCACAAAATAGAAAAGAGAAGGTAAAAGTTACTACAGCATTCAATCTCAAACTAGCTCGGATCGTCTATATAAGTTCTATACTGTCGCGGAAGCCAAATGTATATAGTGTGAATGAGTCACAACTACTATACCAAAAATTATTGCAGCCACCAAATAATAAATAAAACAATAAAGCAACAATAAAAGGAACACCATAATTTACGAGGTTCGGCTAATTTTGCCTACTCGAACACAACAAATATTTTATTCCACTCCAAAAATACAAATAAAATAATACTAAAGAGAGAAGATACAAATGTCTTAAGAAGATAAGAAGGCAAATGAGAGGTGTATTTAAATCCTAAACATTAGGCCTTCTTTTATAGAAAAAATTTCTACCTACTTTTGCTTCCCAACCGATGTGGGACTACTGCCAATTTTGGCAATCAACAAATCTCCACCTTGGCAAAATTTTGCACCTTCATTTTTCTCTCTAAAACAAATTTTAATTGTGTCTTCATCTTCTATCTTCAGTGCTCAACAATGTTGATCAAATCCAAACAATGTTGAAACTTGATGGCAGTCACCACTTTTGTCAGCATATCAGCAGGATTCTCTGTAGTATGAATTTTCTTCACCGTGACTCCACCTTCTTGTATGATTTCTCGTACAAAATGATATCGAACATCAATGTGCTTCGTCCTTTCATGATAAACTTGGTTCTTCGCTAAATAGCATTTTGACTATCACAAAAAATTGTAATACGTTTTTGTTCAACCTCAAGCTCCTTTAGCAATCCTTGAAGTCAAATTGCCTCCTTCACAGACTCTGTAATAGCCATGTACTCTGCCTATGTTGTAGACAAAGCAATTGTTGACTGCAAAGTAGACTTCCAACTAACTGGCGCCTTTGCAAAAGTAAACACATAACCAGTAGTTGATCTTCGTTTGTCCAGATCACCTGCAAAATCTGAGTCACAATATCCAACTACAGACTGATTGCTTTCCTTCTCAAAAACTAACCCGACATCTACAGTATTATGAATATACCGCAGAATCCACTTCACAACTTGCCAATGCTCCTTTCCCGAATTGTGCATATATCTGCTAATAACTCCAACAGCTTGTGAAATGTCAGGTCTCGTGCAGACCATTGCATACATCAAGCTACCAACAACATTTGCGTATGGTACCTTTGACATATACTCTCGTTCAGCTTCATCCAATGGCGACATAGTAGTACTTAGCTTAAAATGGGGAACAAGTGGAGTACTAACTGGCTTAGACTTGTCATATATGTCAAACGTTGTAGTACTCTCTTCAAATATCCTTTTTGAGATAAACAAAGTTTCTTTGAACGTCTATCTCTTATTATCTCCATGCCAAGAACTTTCTTCGATTCACCCAGATCCTTCATCTCGAACTCCTTCTTTAGTTGAATCTTCAACTTATCAATTTCTTTCGAGTTCTTGGATATCGTCAACATATATGAGAAGATATATAAAAGAATCATCTTTAAGCTTGCGCAAATACACACAATGATCGTATTTGCTTCTCTTGTACCCTTGCTGCAACATAAACTTGTCAAATCGCTTGTACTATTGTATAGAGTATTGTTTCAATCCGTACAACGATTTTTCAAGTTTACACACCATATGTTCTTTTCCAGCAACTTTGAATCCTTCTGGTTGAGTCATATAGATTTCCTCCTCCAAGTTTCCATGTAAAAATGCAGTTTTTACATCCATCTAAACTAGTTCCAAATCCAACCGTGCTACCAAAGCTAACATAATTCTAATGGAGGAATGTTTCACAACTGGAGAAAACACTTCATTATAATCAATTCCCTCCTTTTGAGCATATCCTTTAGCCACCAATCTTGCTTTGTAGTGAATATCTACTTGGTTAGGAAATCCTTCATTCTTTGCAAATACTCATTTGCACCCAATTGCTTTCTGTCCCTTCGGGAGATTGGCCAATCTCTATGTATGATTCTGATGAAGGGACTCTATTTCATCATTCATGAAAATCCTCCACTTATCTTCTTCTGAACTTTGGACTGCGTCTTTATAAGTGGTGGGAACATCATTAACTGTAACTGCGGTTGCACAAGTAATTGTCAGCAACAACTTGAATCAATAGCAACCAGCAGGCCAAAAAGGAACCAAACATCAGAGTGTACATAATCCAAAATGCCTTTAGTATTATGGATTGTTGTACCAAATTTAACCCTTGTTTGTTTCCCTTTGACACAATGCTCGTAAAACTCCGAATTGCAAGCCTTTACTCCATTTAACAATCCTTGATCTGATAAAGTTTTCAAAGATTTTCCTCCAGCATGTCCCAAGCGCGGGTGCCATAGCCTGGTTGCTACTGTCTCTTTGTCGTCACTGGACATTACTGTCGTTGTCCCAATAACTGTACTACCGAGATAACGGTACATGTTATTGTTCTTCTGATTGGCATTCATTACCACAAGTGCACCGGAGCATACTCTCATCACCCCATTTTCTGCAATAATTTTGAACCATTTTGCTTCCAGGGCTCCCACAGAGATGAGATTTTTCTTCAAACCCGGTACATATCGAACATCTATTAATGTTCTGATCATTCCATCATGGTTCCTTAATCGTATTGAACCAATGATATATGAGGTAAGATGTCTGTTATCCGCTGTTTGGACAACTCCATATTCTCCTTCTTGAAAGTCCACAAACCAATCCTTGTTGGGACACATGTGATCGTTACAAGCCGAGTCCATCAACCATATGTCTGATGACGTTGACGGCTCCGTTATAACTAATAATAAATCCGAATCATCATAATCAACTACATTTGAATTCATAATGGCCTTTCCATTGTTATGTTTGGCCTTATTATTCAACCTCGGATAGTCTTTCTTCCAGTGCCCCTTTTCTCGACAAAAGGCACATTCATCTTTGCTGGGTTTAGCTCTTGACTTAGATCTTCCTTTCTTTGTCCTCATTTGATTTTGAGAACGACCCCTCACGGACAATGCTTCTCCCCTCTCCGCCCTTCTGTTTTTCTCGCTTTCTTTGTTCATAGCTGTACAAAGCTGAACCAATTTCTCTAAGAGAAACTTCGTCATTTCCATGGAGTAGAATAGCTTCAAGGTGCTCGTACTCGTCAGGAAGTGACGCTAACAACATCAAGGCCAAGTCACCATCATCATAAGTTGTATCCATATTTTGCAAATCTGTGACCAACTTATTGAAACTGGTGATATGTTCATTCATCGTGGTACCAGGAACATAGGTGAAGTGAAAGAGTCTCTTCTTTATGTACAATCTATTTTGACTATTTTTCTTCAAAAAGTTATCCTCCAGTGCTTTTCATAATTTACTTGCAAAAGTTTACTTTGTGTATGGATATTTCTGTTCTCTAGCAAGGTAGGATCGAATGGTACCGCAAGCAACACGATTGATAATTCTCCAATCTTCTTCTCCAATAGCATCTGGTCTCTTTTCTTCAATTGCCAGATCTAGCGCTTGTTGAAAAGGGACATCTACAACCTCGCCTTGCCATATCCCAAAATGTTTGGGCCCGTAAAAAATTTCTACCACAAATTTCGTATTTGACACAATTCTTGTCATAAGCGAAGATGACAATGATGACGTATTGCTGACACTTGATGTAGATTCTTTTTATTTATGGTCTCCCGTCTTTGACACAAATATTATTTAATAGCTGACGATACAAATCAAGATTATTTTATTTCTGATGTGAAAGATCAGACTAAGCTGCAACCACAGAGCATACTGAGAAATAATAAAGCAACAATAAAAGGAATACCATAATTTACGAGATTCAGCTAACTTTGCCTACTCCTCGGACACAACCAATATTTTATTCCACTCAAAAATACAAGTGAAATAATACTAAAGAGAGAAGATACAAATGTCTTAAGAAGATAAGAAGGCAAATAAGAGGTGTATTTAAATCCTAAACATTAGGTTTTCTTTTATAGGAAAATTCCTACCTACTTTTGCTTCCCAACCGATGTGGGACAACTGCCAATTTTGGCAATCAACATATACTATATGTTGTTATGCTCTATCTAGAGCCATTTCAAGTCTCTCTATCCTCACAAGGTAGGGGTAAGGTCTGCGGACACACTGTCCTTTCTAAACCCACGGTGTGGGATAATACTGGGTATGTTGTTGTATCTAGAGCCATTTCACTCCACTTCTTTCTAATTTGTCTTTTAGGAGAACTAATTATTCTTTAAATCTGACACATATCTTTACCATGTCTGATTTGCGCCTTCTCTTTAATCACAATTAGTTTGCATCACCTACATAGATAGGTTGTGACCATATATCCATCTTAAAAACTGTATTCTTGAGACATTCATCCTGTGAATATGTTGTGTCTTAAAGGCTCCCATTCACTCCGATATAATACTTTCAGTCTCATGACCATTTTATGAAGTTTTGTCTTTTACTTTGGTACGTATCTTCCTATCAAATACACTCCACATAGCACGGCTCCATTTCAGTCATCATATTTGATTCTATAAATTACATCTCACTGGATATCTTTCTTCTTTTTAACTTTTGAAAGGGAAACATCAGAATTCATTGAGGTGTAACCATGTAACATATTGAATCAATTATGATATATGATATTTGGATTATACTGGGTTTCTTGTTGTTGTTGAATCTCATTTAGTCTCACCTCAAGGACATTCTTCTTATATGGGATAAACTTGAAGACGACAAGTAATGAATTATGTTGTGACTTACATGAACCTTTACCATGAATAAATATGCCAAATGAATTATTCATAAATGCAATATCGTTTCCTCTCTTCTTGAATGCACAACTAGCTCATTCAAAACACAATTTCTATTGTGACTGTTATTACCTAACATTATGAAGTGTCTTTCAGAAGCTCAAGACAGCCTTGACTACAGCACCAGTGTTGATACTACCTACGGGTGCAGGGCCTTATACGGTTTACTGTGATGCATCCCGTACGGGGCTTGGAGCGGTATTGATGCAGGATGGCAAGGTTATTGCTTATGCTTCGAGACAGTTGAAAATACATGAGAAGCATTATCCGGTTCATGATCTTTAGCTGGCAGTAGTGGTTCATGCATTAAAAATCTGGAGGCATTATCTATATGGCATGACGTGTGAGGTGTACACGGATCACAAAAGCCTACAGTACTTATTCAGGTAAAAGGAGTTGAATTTACGATAGCGGAGATGGTTAGAGTTGCTGAAGGACTATGATGTTACTATCCTATATCACCCAGGTAAGGCCAATGTGGTGGCCGATGCATTGAAGTAGAGGGTCTGCCAGAATGGGTAGTCTCGCGTATATTCCGGTCAGTCAGAGACTACTTGCTCTAGATGTCCAGGCCTTAGCCAACCAGTTCGTGAGACTAGACATTTCTGAGCCTAGCAGGATGTTAGCCTGCACGGTCGCTCGTTCTTCTCTATTAGAGCGTATCCGTGAGAGGCAATTTGATGATCCTCATTTGTGTGACTTGAGGGATACTGTACAGCGGGGAGGTGCTACGAAGGTAACTCTAGATGATGACGGAGTATTGAGATTGCAGGGGCGCGTTTATGTGCCCAATGTGGAGGGGATTCAAGAGTTGATCCTAGCGAAGGCCCACAGCTCGCGGTATTCTATTCACCCGGGCGCCGTGAAGATGTATCAGGATTTACGACAGCACTATTGGTGGCGCAGGATGAAGAAGGACATCGTTGCGTATGTCGCTCGGTGTCTAAATTGTCAGCAGGTGAAATATGAGCACCAGAGGCCTGGTGGTGTATTCCAGAGAATTGAAATTCCCGAGTGGAAATGGGAGCGGATCACAATGGACTTCATTACTGGACTTCCTTTGACTCGGAGGAAATTTGATGCTATTTGGGTCATTCTTGATAGGTTGACCAAGTCAACACACTTCATTCTAGTATCTGTCTCTTACTCATCGGAGAGGCTAGCAGAGATTTATATTAGGGAGATTGTTCGCCTTCATGGGGTGCCGGTGTCTATTATCTCAGATCGGGGTACGCAGTTCACCTCGCGTTTCTGGAGAGCAGTCCAGCAGGAGTTAGGCACCCAGGTCCAGTTGAGTACAACTTTTCATCCTCAGATGGACGGTCAGTCCGAGAGGACTATTCAGATCCTAGAGGACATGCTCCGAGCCTGTGTCATTGATTTTGGAGGCTCGTGGGACCAATTTCTGCCATTAGTGGAGTTCGCCTACAACAATAGCTACCAGTCTAGGATTCAGATGGCCCCGTATGAGGCGTTGTATGGTAGGCGACGTCGGTCTCTGGTCGGATGGTTTGAGGCGGGAGAGGCTCGGTTGTTGGGTACAGACTTAGTTCAGGAGGCCTTGGACAAGGTCAAGACTATCCAGGAGAGATTGCGTTCATCCCAGTCCAGACAGAAGACTTATGTGGATCGTAAGGTTTGAGATGTAGATTTCATGGTTGGTGAGGGAGTATTGCTCCGAGTATCGCCTATGAAGGGCGTGATGAGGTTTGGGAAGAAGGGCAAACTCAACCCTAGGTATATTGGTCCATTTGAGATTCTGGACCGAGTGGGAGAGGTGGCTTACAGACTAGCTCTGCCACCTAGCTTATCAGTCGTGCATCCATTTTTTCATGTATCTATGCTTCAGAGGTACCACGGCGATCCCACATATGTGTTAGACTTCAGTACTGTCTAATTGGACAATGATTTATCCTACGAGGAGGAGTCGATGGCCATTTTAGACCGGCAGGTTCGACAGTTGAGGTCGAAGAGTTTTCCTTCTGTGCATGTTCAATGGAGAGGTCAGCCTCCTGAGGCATCGACTTGGGAGTCCGAGTCTGATATGCGGAGCCGTTACTCCCATTTTTTCCCCGACTCAGGTACTTCCTTCTCTTGTCCGTTCGAGGACGAACAGTTATTTCAGAGGTGGAGGATGTGACGACCCAAAGGGTCATCACCTGTTTTCCTCACTTGTTCCGTGCTTCCGAGGCCTTGAAAACCTCATTTTATGTGGCCTCGATTTATGTGCATAACCCGGGCATGTAGCCGAAAAGATTTTGTGATAGAATATGTAAATTCTATGAAAAGTTTGAAGAAAAGTGATATTAATATTGATATAGTTGACTTCGGTCAACATTTTTGGTAAACGGACCCGGACCTGAGATCGGACGGTCCCGAAAGGTCCGTAGGAAAATATGGGACTCGGGCATGTGTGCGGAGTCGAATTCTGAGGCCTAGGGCCCAAGATATGAATTTTTCTGTTAAATTGTTTTTGCTGAAATTATTAAATGAAAATGGATTAAACTACCATGGTACCGGGCTTGTATTTTGGTTCCGACGCCCGGTACAAGTCATAAATATTATATAAGTGCTTTCTGCAAAGTTTGGTGACATTTGGATGTCGTTTGATGTGTTTTGAACCTTGAGTTCCAAATTTGAAAGTTATGAAGTTAAAAGAAAGATAATCATAACTTGAGGTTTGATTCGATGAAAACGATGTTATATTGGCGATTTGATCGCACGAGCAAGTTTGTAATATGTTTTTGAAGTTGTGTGCATGTTTGGCTTGGGGCCCGAGGGCTCGAGTAAAGATTTGATAGGCCGTTGGAGCAAATTCTGAAAAATAGCATAGCTGGTATTTTTTCCCCAGCTGATATCTTCGCAATTGCGAAGAAATGATCGCAATTGCGAAAGGGATCAGATTTAGCCTTGGTTCGCAAATGCGAACCAAGCTTCGCAAATGCGAAGATGGCAGAACAAGGCAGGGTTCGCAAATGCGAACCAAGCTTCGCAAATGCGAGGATGGCAGAACAAGGCAGGGTTCGCAAATGCGAGGAACATCTCGCAAATGCGATACTCGCAGACTTGGGCCAGAGTTTGCAAATGCGAACATTTTCTCGCAATGTGAGAGTAACACTCCAAAACCTGCTATGTTCGCAATTGCAAACAAACGTTCGCAATTCCCATAACCGCAGATGTGCAATCTGATACTTAAAAACGAATTTTACACCTCTTTTCTTCATTATTTCAAAACCCAACACACCACACACGATTCTCCAAGAGTAAAATCACTCTAAAACACTTGTAAGTCACTTTTTACTTAATTCTTTTAATTCCTAACATCATTAAACATATTTTTCAAGAGAAATCAAAGGTTTTCATGGTAGAAATTCTTATTTTTGGGTAGAACCTAGGTTTTCATGAATTGGGGAATTGGACCTCGATTTGAGGTCCAATTTTGAAACAAATCATATATTTGAACTCGTGAGGAAATGGGTAACCGGATTTTGGTACGAACCTCGAGTTCCGACCACGTGGGGCCAGGGGCGTTTTGGGAAATTTTAGGATAAATTTTGAGAAAACCGTTTTTAAGCATCCAAACCAAGTTATATGGTATTTATTAATGTAATTGAATCAATTGTGATTATATTCGAGCAAGTTGAAAGCTGAAATTTGAGGTAAAGCTATAGTTGAAGGATAAATTAGACTTCAAGACTAGAGGTATGTGTTTGATCTATCCTAACTTGAGGGAATAGAATTTATGTGCTAATTGCTATGTAATCGAGTGCGGTGTATGGGCTGTGGTGACGAGCATCCATACACTGGCGTCTAGCATGACCGTGAGTCGTTGTCGATATCTATTGTGGGATGTTTTCAAGATGAAATCTTGAACCCTTGCCGGGTTGTAAAATTGATCACTGTATTCCCTTGCTGGGACTTTATTGTAAAGTGGATTATTGTTTTCCCTTGCCGGGACCTTGTTGTGATGATTAATGTGTCCCTTGCCGGGACGGTTTATGATTATTATTTTTATTCTTTTGCCCTTAACTGTGATTGTTATTTGGGTGAGGAAGAGTGATAATGCACGAAGGGTGATGACGTGCCTTGTTTACTAATTTTGCACGAAGGGTACTTTCGTGCCTTGTTTTATTTATTATGCACGAAGGATCATGTCGTGCCATATATTATTCATTTTGCACGAAGGGTAATGTCGTGCCTTGTTTTATTTATTATGCACGAAGGATCATGCCGTGCTTTATATTATTGATTATGCACGAACGGTAATGCCATGCCTTGTTATTGATTATGGACGAAGGATCATGCCGTGCCTTGTGATATTGATTATGCACGAAGGGGCATTCTGTGCCGTTGTTATTTGAACCATGCACGAAGGATCATGCCGTGCCATGGATGTGAGGATGAGAGTAAAAGCACGAAGAGTGATGCCGTGCAACTATTTGATATTCCTTGTTTTGATATTAACTGTTTCCATTATACTCTGATTTTCATTACTGATTTAATAGATGTTGCTGGCTGTTGTGTTTTCCCCTATTATGATACTTCTCGTTGAATTTGTTACTTGGTATTCCTTGTTATCTTGTGGTGTACATATATAGAATTGCACAGGTTTATGTGAGTGTCTAGTCCTAGGCTTGTCACTACTTCGCCGGGATAGGCCAGGCACTTACCAGCACATGGGGTCGGTTGTGCCGATACTACACTTCTATGCGTTTTTGCACAGGTCCAGGTTACGATCAGGAGCAGCAGCAGTAAATCGATTGCGTGGGAGTTGATCATATTTGAGACCGAGGTAGCTTGCAGGCATCCGCAGGCCCGGCGTCTCTTCTATTTACTTATACTATTTGCTGTGGTCACACTGTTCCGAGATAGACAGATATTTATCATTTTCTTTCAGATTATTATGTGTAGTATTCATTAGTAGTTCGTGAGTTGGTGACTCCACGTCTTGGGTAGAGGATTTCATCAGTGTTTTACCTTATTATTATTTATCTCTATTTTAAAAGTCTTCCGCGTTTATTAAATTGAATAATTATTTCTCTTGCTAGTAAGTATGAGTAAAAAATAATGATATGAACAGGATAATGTTGAATGAATTGGCTTGCCTAGCTACCACGAGTAGGCGCCATCATGATGCCGATGACGGGGGAAAATCCGGGTCGTGACATGACGCCAACAACATCAAGGCCAAGTCACCATCATCATAAGTTGTATCCATATTTTGTAAATCCGTGACCAACTTATTGAAACTGGTGATATGTTCATTCATCGTGGTACCAGGAACATAGGTGAAGTGAAACAGTCTCTTCTTCATGTACAATCTATTTTGACTATTTTTCTTCAAAAATTTATCCTTCAGTACTTTCCATAATTTACTTGCAGAAGTTTACTTTGTGTATGGATATTTTTGTTCTCTAGCAAGGTAGCATCGAATGGTACCGCAAGCAACACGGTTGATAATTCTCCAATCTTCTTCTCCAATAGCATCTGGTCTCTTTTCTTCAATGGCCAAATCTAGCCCTTGTTGAAAAAGGACATCTACAACCTCGCCTTGCCACATCCCAAAATGTCCGGACCCGTCAAAAATTTCTACCACAAATTTCGCATTTGACACAATTCTTGTCATAAGCGAAGATGTCAATGATGACGTATTGCTGACACTTGATGTAGATTCTTTTTGTTTATGGTGTCCCATCTTTGACACAAATATTATTTAATAACTGACGATACAAATCAAGATTATTTTCTTTCTGATGTGAAAGATCAGACTAAACTGCAACCACAGATCATACTGAGACAAAACCTTGGCTCAGTTACCAAGATAAATCTTTACTGATGTGGAAGATCATACTGTGCTACAACCACAGAGCATACTTAGACAGTACCTTGGCTCTGATACCGATTGTTGCTGAAGCCAAATGTATATAGTGTGAATGAGTCACAACTACTATACCAAAAATTATGGCAGACACAAAATAATAAATAAGATAATAAAGCAACAATAAAAGGAACACCAGAATTTACGAGATTCGGCTAATTTTGCCTACTCCTCAGACACAACCAATATTTTATTTCACTCCACAAATACAAGTAAAATAATACTAAAGAGAGAAGATACAAATGTCTTAAGAAGATAAGAAGGCAAATGAGATGTGTATTTTAATCCTAAACATTAGGTCTTCTTTTATAGGAAAATTCCTACCTACTTTTGTTTCTCAACCGATGTGGGACAACTGCCAATTTTGGCAATCAACATATACTATATATTATTATGCTCTATCTAGAGCCATTTCAAGTCTCTCTATCCTCACAAGGTAGGGGTAAGGTCTGCGTACACACTATCCTTCTTAGACCCACGGTGTGGGATAATAATGGGTATGTTGTTGTATCTAGAGCCATTTCACTCCACTTTTTTCTAATTTGCTTTTAGGAGAACTAATTATTCTTTAAATCTGACACATATATTGACCATGTCTGATTTGCGCCTTCTCTTTAATCACAATTAGTTTGCATCACCTACACAGATAGGTTGTTTCCATTGTATTATTCTTTGTCAAATGTTAAGTTATATGCACTGAAAGTGTAAGCAAAATTCATAATATGTGTATTTTGACCTTTTATAGAAGGATGCTTCCTTTATTTAAAGATTTCCAATTAATGTCAGTATGGAAAATACCTGCTATTCCCTTTCAAATGACCTGAAATGTGCATAGAACTTATACTAAAAATGAAATCTGCTCGGATTAGAAAGATAGTAAGTGTATTCTTGAGACATTCATCCTGTGAATATGCTGTGTCTTAAAGGCTCACTTTCACTCCCATATAATACTTTTAGTCTCATGACCATTTTATGAAGTTTTGTCTTTTACTTTGGTAGGTATCTTCCTTTCAAATACACTCCACATAGCACGGCTCCATTTCAGTCATCATATTTGATTCTATAAGTTACATCTCACTGGAGCTTCTTTTTTACTTTTGAAAGGGAAACATCAGAATTCATTGAGGTGTAACCATGTAACATATAGAATCAATTATGATATATGATGTTTGGATTATACTGGGTGTGTTGTTGTTGTTGTTGAATCTCATTTAGTCTCACCTCAATGTCATTCTTGTTATATGGGATAAACTTGAAGACGACAAGTTATGAATTATATTGTGACTTACATGAACCTTTACCAAATGAATTATTCATAAATGCAATATCGTTTCGTCTCTTCTTGAAAGCACAACTAGCTCATTCAAAACACAATTTCTATTGTGACTGTTATTACCTAACATGACTTCACCATTATGAAGTGTCTTTGGCATCAACTTAGAGAAACTTGCTTCATCCAAATATGATCAAAGATGATGAAAAAATTGGTTCTGAATAATAAGGACAAAACGCATTCGAAAAGGGGAAAAAGAGCACACATACCTCAGGATTCAAATCATTAACCTTCTCAATTGCATCTTCTACACGATCAGCTATTCATTCATAAGGAGAAGCACAATCTTAGAAGTACATATGCAATGAGACAAGTTCATACAATAACATAAGATGATAGAAGGATACGATCTGTGCCAGATTCCATTCTGAACTTTTCTGCTGTCTGTGACAAAAAAGTTCATCACTAATCTATTCATATCTTGTTTTCTAATTTTTACATCACTGATCCTTTTCTCCCACTCTTCTCTCGTGATTACTTTCTTTGATGTTGCCTGCAAAGGAGGGAAAGGAAAAAATTCAAAATAAAATAAATGTGTCACTGCACCATCTAAACCTGTAAGTTTGGTGGCAGCAAAATTTTATATGAACAAAGAATGAAAAGAAAATTTCACAAGTAAATCAATTTGCAGCTTTTGGAAAGCCATTCAAAAGTATCTATCTGACTCATATACATAATTGGACCAGAAATCAACTTAATTGTAAGGGAGTCTAAGGTCCAAAACATCAATAAGATGAGTGTCACATAAACGCGGATGTTAGAATGGCCGAGTTCTCATAGAAAAATGATCACACCATAGAAATTACATGGAGGAGGATACAATGATACAAGGTCACTTGAGATGATTTCGTCATGTTCCATAATAAGCTCCAGATGCATCAATCCAAAGTGTGAAATTATGGTGATTGAAGAGAACAAAGTAAAACAAAATCACATGAAAGGAGTTATCTTGAAAGACTTGTAATTTCTTAGAGAATCTGTGCATACATAGTGAAAAGAGCATAATGGACGAGAAAGAAAAGATATATATATATATATAGGTGATACTAACCAGTTAGGATTAAGGTTTAGTCATGTCATAAACTATACTTCTAAGAGTTCGGGAAGGCTAGAAGTAAACAAAGAGTGATAGAAAAGAATAAAATGCTGCACCTGTTCTTTTATTTCACAGTGGGAGACAACGTGCAAAAACTTAGGTTATCCTGTAATCTCGTTAGAAGTTACATGCCAGTAAAATATAAAGAACTTCTAGTATTAGTGAACCTAAATTATAGAACATCAGATTGAGATGGGTCTAAATGGAGCGACATAGATAGTGACGATCCATATAGCCGGCCTAACTAGCTTAGGAGTGAGGTGCAACAGTAACACTATTTGTTGTGTTGCAGTATTAGTATAATGAATTTTCCGTGGGTTTAAGTTTCATGGACCTTCGATATAAAAAAGATTTATGCTATCAGGCCATCAGTAACTCTAGATGTTAACTAAGAACCCACAATATATAGTAAGCAACCTGCTATCTCAAGTTATATTACATTGATAGTGTAAAAAAAGCTTCACATTGTCTGTGTATAAAACTTAAATCCATTTTCTACATACTCCAGAATCTTTTATAATGCATATAATAATATCCAAGTATAACTTAAACATGAAACTTCTACAAATCATAACACCCAGATAAAGGCATAAACATGATTTCAGATCCATGTCCTTTATCCTAAACATACAGCCCTATTATGTACGAACCAATCAATCAACTATGCCTCAAATTAAATTAGTATTGCTAAATTTATATAATCATTACTCACTCTGTTCCTTTTTTAGTCGGTTCAAAAAAGAATAAGCTCTTTTTAAATTTGGTAACAATTTAGGTTAGACCGACAACTCTAACCTTAACCTCAATGCTAAAGTGGCACCTTTTCTAGTCACCCAATCACTAAATAACCAAACCTCAAAATCCCCATCTTCTCCTACTCATTTCCTGCACCCCCAAGACCCAAATGTGCTCACTCAAACATATCCCACTTCAGTCCCAACTTCCCAAACAAGCATGACAAGAAAGAAAAGAAAGAGAAGAGTAGTACAAAAAGTGAAAAAAGCCAAAGGAACAGAGAGACCCTCTGCCAAACAGATACCAAAAGCAAATAATACTAACAGCCCATATATACAACTACTCGGTGACTCATCATTTCTTTAGGCAATTTTAAGATGTGTTATGTGGGGAAAGCAACTAAGATCTTCATTTTCATTTTCACTGTTCTAGTTGTTACTGCTCTTATCTTGGGATTTGGATTACTTAAGCATCACATTCAGAAAGGTAACAGATGTTCCGGCGATTCTTGTGACCAAAATCAGTACCAGAGCCCCATTATTTCCCCCCCTACCCCAACAACACCACCCACCTCCACCAATGGTAATAGCAATAACCCAATCTCACCATTGCCAATTCCTAACCCTTCACAGCCTAATGATCCAAATCCTACCCTATCCCCACCACCCCCTACAGATATTCCTACCCCTAATTTAGCGCCACCGCCTGCAGCTACAATTGTCTCCTCGCCGCCTCCGCCTCCTCCACCTGCGGTTTCGTTACCTCCGCCTCCAACATTGAGCCCTCCGAGCCCCGTGACTGCGAGTCCAGGTCCAGTGCATTCTTAGCGTTATTCTGATCTTTTACCCTTGGGAAAATTTTCGATTAGTTTTTAGCAATGTCGCTGCTACTGGATTTCGTAGTAGACTTTTTTTTTTGATAATGTAATCCCATTGCAATTTAGTCTCCTGAATCTGATTATTGATTTTTCTGCTAATCCATAGTCTCGTGAATCTGATTATTGATTTTTCTGCTAATCCAATTTCGACTCTCACTTGCGGAAATAAAAAAGAAAAGAAATAGAGTAATATTTTTGGTACATAAAAGAAAAGAAATAATGGAGTAATGGACTTTAATAAACTTTTTGAAGAGCATTCATCTTTTTCCCTGCTTTTCTCAATACTAAAAATAAAGACTATCATTTTGTTTATTCCAATTGGAAAGAGATGACAAAATTTTATTCTTTTTATAATAAATTGAATTTGGGGTTACCATTTGCTCTTCTTCATTCTCTTACTTGACAAAGATGATAGAACAATTTCAGCACAACTTTGTGTTTCATATGGTTGATTTCTGTTTCAGTGTTACTCATTTTATTTGAATAGTTTTAGCTTTTGTTATGATTATTGCAGTCATTCTTTTCTTTTTGTTACGAGTCACCAAGCTTAGGCAGATTGCAGATTGCAGATTGCAGTCATGCGCAATGATAATTTTTGATTTGGTGATTTCCTATTATTGCCAAGAACTTGAGGTATTAATTAGGACGATTTAATGTAGGGGTAATGAATTATTAATCCAAATAATCCAAATGGTCGTTCACCCAATTGCTTAAATTAAAAGTAATCATAATATATGCATAATTTATTCACCCAATTGCTTAAATTAAAAGTAATCATAATATATGCATAATTTATGTATTAAATATGTATAAATTATGGATATGATTAAAAAAAGTAAACATTAAATATAAACGGCTATTTGGATAAAAATTCCCGCCGCGTTCATATTAGTGGCATAACGTGTGATGTTAACACATCTTCAAACATTAGAAGTGGACAAATGAAACATCATAAGAACCTGTTCGAAAAACAAGAAAACCAAAAAGAAAAAATTGAAGAGAAACTTGTTCCTGAAATTTGGATTGAATTTCTGAAATAGTGATTCATAAGTTCCAACAACGACCTAGTGAAATTCTGCTAGCGGGGTCTAGGGAGGGTAGTATTTATCCGAACCTTAGCTCAACATAAGTTACAACAACGACGACGACCCAATAAAATCCCACAAGTGGGATCTGAAAAGGGTACCTTACCTCGGCATACATTACAACAATAACAACCCAGTAAAATCCCACGAGAAGCAATTCATATGTTATGTTTGATTAATTAGGCAGCTTTGCATGAGATACAAAAGCTTATTTTCTTTGTATGTTTTCCGCAAATTCCAAACACAAAGGTCATGATATGACAAGCACCAACTTAATTTATGAAACCTTGACACTGATAGGAAATTAACAATGTTCATTTACATAGCACAAACAGACACATACTTCAATCTAAGAAACCATAATAAGCAGCTATAGTTCTTGAAAGAAGAAAGACAATATCTTGAAGCTGTCTTCAGTGGAAGCATTACCATACAGGCAACTTGAATCATGCATTATGGAACATTCGGCCTTCAAACAGCAGGATCTTCCAGTGCAGCAGTCGATAAATCATTTATGCGCGGGTAAACAGCTTTGTCACCAAGCTGGTTTTGTGCCCATATTAACATCTTCAATAAACTTGGAAGCTTTGGATCTATTTAATAAAGATAAATCATAAAAAAGAGCATTTAATGTCATGCCCATATAAATGCTCATTAAGAACAAAGGATTTTTCTCATATCTTGGCAGAGAGATATGAGAAGAATGACCAGCAACGCGATCATTAATGAAAAGGAGACCGACCTTTTTCATGACTTTGGCTGGTGAGGATTGCAGCATTTACCTCACTTGCAGTCTTTAGCCGCTGTGATAAATCTAGGAGCTCTCCGACGGGGCAGTTTGATACATCTTCAAAGGCCAATAATGCAACAGTTTTCTCCAATTCTTCTAAGAAGCTTTGCTGCAGAAAAGCAATTAAATCACTCATGTAATAAAGAGGTCGGGTTACACAAAGGATTGTGCCAACCAAAGCTTTTCTCTGAGAGTGAAAGTTGGTGTTAATCTCAAGCCAAGTCATCAGATGACAAAAGTAGATTTTTCCCCGTCCCATAGTGCTCGGTAACTTCCCCAACCCCTCCTAGGGAAGCCAACCAAGAGCAAGGAACCCCGGGCTCCAGCGGCTTAGGCATGGAGACAGGGAAAGATCACTTAAAAATTCAACAATCCTTTCATATATTAAATTCCACCTAAAATTTCCAAATATATGTAATTTACAAGATTAAATAGTCATTTAGTTCAGGTTTTGTGTTGCCCTTATAAAAGGCAGCCCCATGCATGAGGTGCTCCAGCTAGTGAAGGAGTGGGAACAGAGGACATATGCCGATTGCAGCCTTCCCCTTGCATTTCTGCGCAAAGGGTGTTTGAGCCTTATATGTTACTAAAGGAGCAACTCTGCCTTTGGCTAAAAAGAAAACAGAATTTTAGGGAAATCAAGAGGAGAGATCTATAAATTGATAATTACATTTTCCTCTCCCCTCGGAGCGAGCTCCTCTTGAGCAAACTCCAAAGCCTCCTCAAGCTTTCCATTCCTTATCAACTCTATCAGCCTTTGTTGCTGGAGGTGGAAAAAGAGCTGGGGGTTTGTATCCAGGATCTGCTTCAAAGGTAAAACTATGTTATAATCAACGAAAATTATTAAGAGTGCATTATATTAACATAAGTTGCAATTCACAATAAGTGGGCGTTCATTTAGCAAAATTTCAACTCCCAAGTCTGAAGATGATACAAGAGAAAGTTACGAGAAAAGCAAAGGCAAACCACGCATGCTACAAATATGCACTTGCAGCACATAACAACAAAACAAAGAAAAGATAAAAGAGAGAAGCATAACAACAACAACCCAGTATATTCCCACAAAGTGGGGTCTGGGGAGGGTAATATGTAGACAGGCCTTACCTCTACCCAAGAGGGCAGAGAGGTTGTTTCCAATCGACCCTCGGCGCAGGGGGGAAAGAAAGGCAAACAAAAACAAAAACAAAAACAAAAACAGCATTAGTTACACCAGCATAAATAATTAACTAAACATAAGAGACATACGTACCATAAATAAACCGGCATGCAATAATATTAA
The DNA here is from genome assembly GCA_032618575.1 of Nicotiana noctiflora. Classification (NCBI taxonomy): domain Eukaryota; kingdom Viridiplantae; phylum Streptophyta; class Magnoliopsida; order Solanales; family Solanaceae; genus Nicotiana; species Nicotiana noctiflora. The sequence continues at coordinate 472,508 of JASVEL010013505.1, read as the reverse complement.
AACAGTAACTACCAGAAATGACTACCATAAAAGAATGCAAACTAATTCTCTATGGGTGGCCCTACAACGCCTCACCCACCCCGGGAAAGGAGTACGAAAAATCTAGAAGCCCCTACCCTACAACCCTGATACTAGACCTCCAGACTTTCCCATCAAGGGTCATGTCCTCGGAAATCCACATCCTGGCCATGTCCTGCCTATTTACCCCTCCCCAATATCTCTTAGACCTCCCTCTGCCTCGCCTCACACCAACCACCGCTAGCCGCTCACAGCTCCTCATCGGGGCATCGGGGCATCGGGGCTTCTCCTCCGCACATGCCCGAACCACCGAAGCCTCGCCTCTCGCATCTTCTCATCCACTGGGCCACCCCCACCTTCTCCCGAATAACTTCGTTCCTAATCTTGTCTAACTTGGTGAGCCCGCACATCCACCTAAGCATCCTCATCTCCACAACCATCATTCTCTGAACATGAGATTTCTTCACCTGCCAACACTCCGTCCCATACAGCATGGCAGGTCTAACCACAGCTCTATAAAACTTCCCCTTGAGTTTCTGTGGCACTTTCTTATCACACAAGACTCCTGATGCAAGCCTCCACTTCGACCACCCCGCCGCTATACGGTGAGTGACATCCCCGTCTATCTCCCCGTCCCCCTGAATCACCGATCCAAGGTATCTGAAACTATCCCTCTTGGCTATGGCCCGAGATCCAATCATCACGCTTCCTCCCACTTCGCTCGGTTCAGTGCTAAACTTGCACTCCAGATATTTTGTCTTAGACCTGCTTAGTTTGAAACCCTTAGACTCGAGAGTCTGTCTCCATTTCTCTAGCCTCTCGTTAACACCGACCCTCGTCTCGTCTACCAGGACTATGTCATCAGCAAATAGCATACACCAAAGCACACATCCCCTTGAATATGCCGCGTCAAAGCATCCATCACCAAGGCAAACAAGAGGGGGCTAAGCGCAGATCCTTGATGGATCCCCATAACCACCGGGAAATGGTCTGAGTCGCCACCCACTGTCCTGACCCTGGACTTAGCTCCATCGTACATGTCTTTGATTACTCTGATGTAGGCTTCCGACACGCTCTTAGCCTCCAGGCACCTCCATAGTACCTCCCTAGGGACCTTGTCATACGCCTTCTCCAAGTCGATAAACACCATGTGCAGGTCCTTCTTCATATCCCTAAACTATTCCACCAATCTCCTGACAAGGTGGATAGCTTCTGTAGTGGACCGACCCGGCATGAAACCGAACCGGTTCACGGAAATAGATGTCGACTCCCTCACCCTGGCCTCGATCACCCGCTCCCAGACCTTCATGGTGTGACTTATTAATTTGATGTCCCTATAGTTGCTGCAACACAGGATATCCCCTTTGTACTTATACAAGGACACCACTGTACTCCACCTCCACTCCTCCGACATCCTTTTGGTCCTTAAGATCGCATTGAATTTGGTGAGCCACTCCACTCCTGGCTTACCCATGCATTTCCAGAACTCCACCGGGATTTCGTCCGGCCCGGTCGCTCGACCTCTACTCATCCTACGCAAAGCCCCCACGACCTCTTCCAGCCTAAAGCGCCTGCGGTACCCTAAGTCTATATGACGCTCCGAATGCCCCAGCTCCCCTAGTTCTATGGTTTGGTCCCTCTCCTCGTTGAGAAGGTCTCGAAGGTACGCCTGCCATCTCTGTTTGACTTGAGACTCCCCCACCAGGACTCTACCATCATCATCCTTGATGCACCTAACTTGGTCCAGGTCCCTCGCCTTCCTTTCCCTTACCTTGGCTAACCAGAATAACTTTTTTGTCCCCGCCTTTCTCCCCCAATTCCTCGTACATGCGACCAAAAGTCGCGTTTTAAGCTTCCGTGACCGCCAGTTTCTCTTCCTTCCTTGCCACCTTATAGCTCTCTCTGTCCACCCGCCTTTCTTCCTCGCTTGTGCTCCCTGCCAATTTCGCAAAAGCTGTTTTCTTCGCCTCTACTTTTCCTCGCACTAACCACCAGTCGCCCTGATGTCTGCCTAGATAGCCTTTGGCTACCCCACGCACATCTCGCGCTGCCTCCCTAACCAGATTCGCCGTCTCTGACCACATTGCGTCTGCTACCCCGGAACTTCTCCAAGCTCCACCATCAACTAACCTCCTCTCCAGCTCCTGGGCTTTCTCTTTAGTCATAGCACCCCATGTAATTCACGGTTGACCCCGAACACCCCTCTGCTTCTTCTTCACCCAGAGTCCGACATCCATCACTAGGAGTCTATGAAGGGTACAAAGGGATTCTCCCGGAATAACCTTGCAGTCCTTGCACAGACCTCTATCGCTCCTTCTGAGAAGGAGGTAATCGATCTGAGTCCTCGCCGCCGAACTTTTGAAGGTGACCAAAAGAGAGAAGCACCTACCATAATATTTTTTCTAGGGTATGCTTAGGTTTATCACATCTCTGATCTGATTTATAAGTGATAATGGCTATACGGAAGCAATGAATTCTCTTTCCTTGAAAAGAGCACGGGGTCTTTTATGATGCATAATAATACAAATTAGAAGATACATGCCATGTAGAAAGTAAACTCATGGTCCCTCTTGGTCTAGTTGAAATTATTACTAGAGAAGGAAGAAATTTTCACATAGCGAGCATCTAATTTCAGATCAAAAAAGAAAGTCAAGGCTTTGCATGCCAAGGATCTCTTTTTCCCAGATAGTTCACAGATAGAATGGCCATGATCGAGAGGAAGCACCCAATTCTTACATGCACTATTTCCTAATCTAAGTTCGGTTCAATTTTCAATAGACAAAATCCCGTTACTTCTTCAAGATTCTACATACCTTTCAGTTACAAGCACAGAACATGATAAGAAACAACAATTAGAAGCTTATATATGTTGTCCGCAGAAAAGGAAACTCAGAGTACTACATTTTCCACCGGCATTTTTTTTTTCAAATTCATTGAAAACTAATATTTTCTTTTGCTCATAAATTACTCAAATTGCAAAGAAAACTTCTGTTATGTTCATAGAAGGACCTTTCCTCAACTTTTTTTCCTTTTTTAATTTCTATCCATAAAATTCTCCTTTAATCCCACAAAATAGAAAAGAGAAGGTAAAAGTTACTACAACATTCAACCTCAAACTAGCTCGGATTGTCTATATAAATCCTATATATTATTATGCTCTATCTAGAGCCATTTCAAGCATCTCTATCTTCACAAGATAGTGGTAAGGTCTACGTACACACTACCCTTCCTAGACCCCACGATGTGGAATAATACTGGGTATGTTGTATCTAGAGCCATTTCACTCCACTTCTTTCTAATTTGTCTTTTAGGAGAACTAATTATTCTTTAAATATGATACATATCTTTACCATGTCTGATTTGTACCTTCTCTTTAATCACAATTAGTTTGCATCGCTTACACAGATAGGTTGTTTCCATTGTATTATTTTTTGTCAAATCTTAAGTTATATGCACTGAAAGTGTACGCAAAATTTTATACTATGTGTACTTTGACCTTTTATAGAAGGTTGCTTCTTTTATTTAAAGCTTTACAATTAATGTTAGTATGGAAAATACCTGCTATTGCCTTTTAAATGACCTGAAATGTGCATTGAACTTATACTCAAATGAAATCTGCTTGGATTAGAAAGATAGTAAGTTTTCCGAGATTTCTCATTAAAAAAAAAAGTGTTCAAAGATCGCTGCCAGTCATTTTATGTCTATCACATACTTTTTTAACACTTCCAATCATTGTGTTGCACATACAGACCAGTGCATTTGTAAGTTTATGTAGGACATCAACAATCAGGCACCTTCTCCTATTATTTTCTCCATGTGTACTACTTGCACCTTCTATCTGATATTCTGATATGATCATTTTTAATCTTGTCAAATATTGGATGACCATATATCCATCTTAAAAACTGTATTCTTGAGACATTCATCCTGTGAATATGCTGTGTCTTAAAGGCTCCCATTCACTCCCATATAATACTTTCAGTCTCATGACCATTTTATGAAGTTTTGCTTTTTACTTTGGTACGTATCTTCCTATCAAATACACTCCACATAGCACGGCTCCATTTCAGTCATCATATTTGATTCTGTAGGTTACATCTCACTGGATATCTTTCTTCTTTTTTACTTTTGAATGGGAAAAATCAGAATTCCTTGAGGTGTAACCATGTAACATATAGAATCAATTATGATATCTGATGTTTGGATTATACTGGGTTTCTTGTTGTTGTTGAGTCTCATTTTGTCTCACCTCAATGTCATTCTTCTTATATGGGATAAACTTGAAGACGACAAGTAATGAATTATGTTGTGACTTACATGAACCTTTACCATGAATAAATATGCCAAATGAATTATTCATAAATGCAATATCGTTTCCTCTCTTCTTGAATGCACGCCTAGCTCATTCAAAACACAATTTCTATTGTGACTGTTATTACCTAACATGACTTCACCATTATGAAGTGTCTTTGGCATCAACTTAGAGAAGCTTCATCCAAATATGATCAAAGAAAAGAAGAATTTGGTTCTGAATAATAAGGACAAAACGCATTCGAAAAGGGGAAAAAGAGCACACATACCTCAGGATTCAAATCATTAACCTTCTCAATTGCATCTTCTACATTACCAGCCTGTACTGCCTTTTTAACCGCCATCCGATCAGTGATAGTAGCAAGATCTATATCAGCTATTCATTCATAAGGAGAAGCACAATCTTAGAAGCACATATGCAATGAGACAAGTTCATACAATAACATAAAATGAACAACCAAAAGATGATAGAAGGATACGATCTGTGCCAGATTCCATTCTGAACTTTTCTGCTGCTTCTACATAACCCTCTGTGACAAAAAAGTTCATCACTAATCTATTCATATCTTGTTTTCTAATTTTTACATCACTGAGCCTTTTCTCCCACTCTTCTCTCGTGATTACTTTCTTTGATATTGCCTGCAAAGGAGGGAAAGAAAAAAATTCAAAATAAAATAAATGTGTCACTGCGCCATCTAAACCTGTAAGTTTGGTGGCAGCAAAATTTTATATGAACAAAGAATGAAAAGAAAATTTCACAAATAAATCAATTTGCAGCATTTGGAAAGTCATTCAAGAGTAAGTATCTGACTCATATACATAATTGGACCAGAAATCAACTTAATTGGAATTATAACTACCATATCCAAAAACATCAAGTACATTCGACATCTCACGGGTTGTTTTAGGCAACATTGCTGACTAAGCATTGTAGTCTTAAAACCTTTTAGGATATCAAGGCTTGATATTCCAGAAGAATTGTACGATAAATAACAATGTAATACATAATACTAAGATAAGTTAGTAAAAATGGAGAAGTGTCACCAAAATGTTAAGCCCAGGAGTAACCACCAAAGTCAAAAAGAAAGTTCTATAGAATGATATGATTTTAGACCAACATTATTGAAAGGGAGTCTAAGGTCCAAAACATCAATAAGATGAGTGTCACATAAACGCCGATGTTAGAATGGCCGAGTTGTCATAGAAAAATGATCACACCCTAGAAAGTACACGTAGCACACATGGAGGAGGATACAATGATACAAGGTCACTTGAGATGATTTCGTCATGTTCCACATTAAGCTCCAGATGCATCGATCCAAAGTGTGAAATTATGGTGATTGATGGGTTAAAAGAGAACAAAGTAAAACAAAATCACATGAAAGGAATTATCTTGAAAGACTTATAATTTCTTAGAGAATCTGTGCATACATAGTGAAAAGAGCATAATGGAAGATATATATATATATATATATATATATATATATATATATATATATATATATATATATATATATATATATATATATATATAACCAGTTAGGATTAAGGTTTAGTCATGTCATAAACTTTACTTCTAAGAGTTCGGGAAGGCTAGAAGTAAACAAAGAGTGATAGAAAAGAATAAAATGATGCCCCTGTTCTTTTATTTCACAGCTGGAGAAGTAGAAGGAGACACCGTGCAAAAACTTAGGTTATCCTGTAATCTCGTTAGAAATTACATGCCAGTAAAATATAAAGAAGTTCTAGTATTAGAGAACCTAAATTATAGAACATTAGATTGAGATGGGTCTAAATGGAGCGACATAGATAGTGACGATTCATATAGCCGGCCTAACTAGGTTAGGAGTGAGGTGCAACAGTAACACTATTTGTTGTGTTGCAGTATTAGCATCATGAATTTTCCGTAGGTTTAAAATTCATGGACCGTCCATATAAAAAAGATTTATGCTATCAGGTCATCAGTAACTCTAGATGTCAACTAAGAACCCACAATATATGGTAACCGACCTGCTATCTCAAGTTAAATTACATTGATAGTGTAAAAAAAGCTTCACATTGTGAGTGTATAAAACTTAAATCATTTTCTACATACTCCAGAATCTTTTATATGCATATAATAATATCCAAGTATAACTTAAACATGAAACTTCTACAAATCATAACAACCAGAAAAAGGCACTAACATGATTTTAGATCCGTGTCCTTTATCCTAAACCTACAGCCCTATTATGTACGAACCAATCAATCAACTATGCCTCAAATTAAATTAGTCCAGACTAAACTATGTATTGCTAAATTTATATAATTGGTACAGCGAAAAAATTAAGTCCAAAAACCAAAAGGCGTAATTGAGAGGAAAACTGAAAGAAAAATACCATGGCTTCGATTTCAGCTAATTGACGAATCACAATCCAGAACAGTGCATCAGTATTCAGAACTACCAATTAAAACAACCGGAGCAGTCGCCGGAATTTCCTTTTCGGGTTCCGATTTTAGCCGCCTCTTGACGGAAATGAAGTTGAATAAGTTAACCGGGGGGAAACTGAGTAGGGAAATTTCCAGTTTCTCTAAGAATATAATTTTATGAAAATTCTCCCACGAGACTCAAGATTGGGATTTCCTAGTGAACAATATAAAACATGAATGAATTAAAACATTGTAAAAATATCAGTGACTATAATAATTTATTTTATTACACTTGGAGTGATATGTAACAATCAGTAGTTTTGAGAATTAGTATTTAGTTTAGTAGTTTAAGGCCTCGAGCAGCTTCGTATATTGTGAAAGTCAATATATTGTGTTGTTATATTTTGGCACACGTGTATTATTGTGAGGATTGTCGGGGTGTTCGCATGTGAGTTATCCGTGTTGTTGTTATTATTGATATTTGCATGTACGATGTGACAAGACGGGCTATATATGTGGGTTTGCGCATGTGGCGAGACAAGGTGAGAATATTATTGTCCGCGTGCGGCGAGACAAGACGAGCATATTACGCACGTGGCGATACAAGGTGGGCTATGTCGGGAAATGATTTGTTTGTGAATTCTGATGGTCGGGGCCATTGTTATTGTTGATATTTGTGTAGTGGTGCGCCTACCTTGTGTGAGTTATACCGTATACATTGTGGGATGATCTTTTCTTATGTGTAATTTTGTCTCTACTCTTACTTATTGACTTTTGTGATAGAACACTTGCACAAGCATACACATAAATAAAGCGCTCATATCGGTTTATGGAGATGAATCCTAATTTTATTGACCATTTACATGTACTGTCGTGTACTTGCCTTCGGTGTAAGAGTTATTCTGTTGGCACATGAGTGGCCTCATGTTGTCATTGTTATTTTTGGCACGTGAGAGGTTCGTATATATATTAGATATTGTGGCAAGTGAGTCGTCTGTAAGGTTATAAATTGTAATGTGGGCACAAGATGCCAAGTGACTAGGGTTCATGAATTGAGATCCATGATTATTGATTATGAGGTGTAGTACCTCGTGGAAATCCTTGAATAAATCTGGTGTGAAAGCGGTGGTTCTTATTGAGTTGTTACTTGTTTTTCTTTATTTGGACTCATTGGACTTAGATTATGTTCAACTTACTCTACAATGTTGTTACCTGTTGTGCCTCGTTGCTAATTGTTGCTTTAGTTTCCTATTACAAGCATTGCTTTATTATTGTCGACATGCCTAGCTTTATATTGATATTGTTCGTTGCTAGTTCTGCGTTTATACTTGTTCAGGTTGTTTAGTCTATTAGGTGTCTTGACTGTCCATCGTCATTATTCCACCGAAGTTAATCTTGATACTTACTAGTACCACTGTAGTGTACTCATGCTATATTTTTTGCACATTTTTGTGCAGCTCCGGATATTTTAGAATTGGTTGATCAATACTAAGTTGTTCGGATTTTAATGAGGAGACTCAAGGTAAATCTGTCGTCGTGTTTGCTGGCCTCGAAGTCACCTTCTGATATTATACACGTACCGTTTATTTCTGTTTCGAAACAATTGTATTTAGGAATTTTCTAACAAACTCAGTAGAGCTTATGACTTGTACTACATGTTTTAGGATTGTAAGTTTTGTATAGAGATTGCTATTTCATATTTTACAGTTGTTGGTTGAATTTTGATATTAATTCAGTAAGTGTTAGGCTTACCTAGTTTTAAACACTAGGTGCCGCACGACATCCTACGGAGAGAAATTGGAGTCATGACAACATATGGCATATATCACATTGATTAAGTATATGCACATGGAGCCAAGACCCGAGTAAGAATAGTGAGAGGAGACTCGGGACGCTTCGCATTCGTGATGGGGTTGCACCAAGGATTAACTCTTAGCCTGTTTTAATTTTGCCATGAATTGATAAGGTAATTTCAAGGGGAATTACTATAGTGTATGTTATTTGTAGATAACATCGTATTGGCTGGATGAGACACGTGGGGAGTTAAGGCTAGACTGAGGTTTGGAGATAGACGCTAAAGTCTAAAAGTTTCAGATTGAGCAGGATAATATTTGCAGTGTAGATTCAGTGATGCACTGCATGAGGCGGATATGAAAGCCAAGATTGATACATAAGTTATCCCTAAGAGAGGAAGCTTCAAGTATCTGGGATCAATAAACCAAAAAAAATTAGGAGATTAATGATTATGCCGCATCATATTGGAATTGGATGGATGAAATAGAGGTTCGTATCCGATGTCCTATGTGATAAGAAGGTGCCACCAAAACTTAAAGGTTCTAATATAGTGGTTGTTAGATCAACTATATTATATGGGCAGAGTGTAGGCCAATCAACATTTCACACGTTCAGAAAATGAAAGTAGCAAAAACGGGGATGCTTAGATTGATATGTGCGCATACTCAGAGAGATAAGATTAGAAACAGATATGTGTGGGGTAAGATGGGAATATCCTATATGGTGGAAAGATGATAGAAGCGAGACCGGGGAGGTTCGGGCATGTGAAGAGAACGAGCACAAATGCCCCCTCTCCCGCCGCCTCACCCCCAATGAGAAGGTATGAGAGGCTGGTAGTGATTGGTCTAAGGAGAGGCTAGAGAAGAATTACGAGAGGTGATTAAACAGAACATGACATATCTATAGTTGACCGAAGACATGAATCTAGATAGAAGAGTATGGAGTTCGAGGATTATGGTAGAAAGTTAGTAGTTGGTTGAGTGATTTCCTTTTTTTCGATGGGAGGATATGGATCTAGTTTAGAGCAATTTATCTACTTCTTGTTCTTCTCCTCCTCCTCCTCCTCCTCCTCCTCCTCATCGTCGTCGTCATCATCATCATCTTATTCTTCAATTTTATTACTACTGTTATTTTATTTGATTTGTTATCTTAATATTTTGTTACCAATACATTTTTTTTCTTAAGTATTTTTATTATATCATCTTTACTCTTATATTTTTTTAACCTATTTTGGAAATATTTCTCTTGAGTAAATGGTCTATTAAAAATAGTGTATCCATGCAAATAAGGTAAGTGTAAGTTCTATGTATACTATTTCCTCTCCAGATCGAACTTACTTTGATCATACTAGATATATTATTGGTGCTAATGTAACTATAATTAACTAGGTGTGTAAATACACAAACTAATCCACAAAAGATCTTTTTTTTCTTTACTTATATGTGTAATCCTCAAACTTGGCTCCCTTCTATTTTTTTTTAAAAAAAAATTTGTGGGGTAGGGTGGGGGAGGGTTAAGAAGAGAAATTTGGAACAATGACAAACCAAAATTTCATCTGACCTAAGAAAATACTTGCACGCCTTTAATATCCTTTGGAACTCTTTCACCCAATAGAAAAATTCAATTGACTATTCAATATATTTCATATGCTATATTGAAGAGATGACATATAATTCATGTATATCTTTTTTATCAGAATTCAAAAATACTAAGTCACACACAAAGCATTGCATTGTAGGTTATAAATATTTTTTGTACCATCAATGATTGAAAAGCTAACTAAACGCGAAAGATGTTATATATTTTTTTCCTTACAAATATAGTCTTTGGATGTAGCTCTTTTTTTTTTTGGATGGTGTGGTTAGGAAGTGATATTTTCGAGCAGAGTCAAATCAAAATCCCTATTCGATCTAAAAAATATTTGCACATCTCATTACCTTTTTTTGGATGGCCTATGTCTCATAGAAAAATTTAATTGATCATTTGGTTTAATTGATATGCTTAGTGTATGACTCCTTATTTATGATTTTTGATGAAAAAAGATATACATGATTTATATTTCATCTTTTCAACAAGTTTAGTAATGATTAAGAATAAAATTATGAATATTTATTGTATTTATATATTTTTTTCAAAATATACATAGCATGTGCCGTACAAGGGGTTCGTGACACTTTGCCTATGACATCTCTTACTTAGAAATATGGGTAGTAAAGTTAGCTCATAAAAATATGTGATGCCTAACCCGCACAAGTTTAAATAAAAAAGATAAGTGTGCTAGATACCTTTGATCGCTTGTTAATATGGAGTTGTTATTTGAAATAAAATTGAGCAATAGCTTCTTTTTAATACGAAAATAAAATTAAGAGAAAAATGCCCTAGTTAAAATATGAAAAACTTTAGTACAATGTGCTCGACTTCGAAACTTTACAAGTGAAATTCTAATACAATTTACTAGAATTGTGTTTGACTCAAAATTTATTAAATAATTTTTAAGCAAATCAATTAAAATGAAATGAAGGAGTAAATCATATTCAAAAATAATAAACCCTGGGATAATCTTGATAATTGGTTCTTGCAATAATAGTATATGTGTGAGAGAGAAAAAGAGATAATCTTAGAGAGATAAGAGAGCAAGAGAACTTGTATATCCAAGAGAATCCTCCTTTTACAAAGCTCACATCCCCCTTATATAGTAGGGGATCCTTATTTAAATATTAAAAGAGAGAACCAAAGTACATACTATAGGGGGCCCAACGAGGTTATGAAATCGTCTCTCCTATTATACCTAAGTCGTCCTTCTGTCATGACTCGCATATATTCTGCAGTCAGTCGTGCTGACTTAGGGACGTGATCGATCAAATTCGACCCCATACAGTTAGTCGCTCCACTCGTCGGGGTCGCAGCGGAATGCATCCTCGATGGGCGGAATCGGTGGCCCCGTTTAGCGAGAGTTTGACTTGTCAAAGAATTGCGATATGACAGATGGGAGATAGTAATCATAAATGTTAGAGCGTCGAAACTAAACGCCTTTCTTTGTATGACATCAGTGTTCACAAGTATCATTATTGTGCGTATTTTCGAGGCAGGAAAATAGATGTTTTAGCACTTGGTTTCCCACGCTGATTCGAAGTCTGCTGCCTCGATTCTGGCACTACCCAACACTATAAATAGGGGAAAGGTTTAACCTGATTCAAACTTTGGTCATTTGTAAGAGTATTCTAACCCCTCAGTGTATATTTTCGCATTCTGGTACTTTTTCTTTCGATAAAAAATTTCCTTCTTCTTCGTTGTGCTGTGTGCAACTCTTTCCCAACTGAAATCATGCCTGAACCTTGCCGAAACAATGAGAGGGTCCCGGCAGCTGCTCCATCAAATGTGCCACCGCCTTCCGATGGCGAAGAGATAGAGGAAGAAGAGGACATCAGCCCTCTTATAGTGGAGGCACTATTGCCAAAACATCTTTTGTCTCGAAGCGATTTTAGCAAGGAATCTCCCACTCTGATTCCGGTGCATTCTGAGTCGCTACAAAATCACTTAGATGATCTCCGCATAAAGTACGATATACTTGCCCATATAGAGATGGTTCCAGCTGGGAGAGATCACGAAGATGTTCACAGGCCAGGGTACTGTGCCTTTTATGAGTACCCATTTTTGATTGGTTATGGCCTTCCTCTTTTTCCTTTAGTGGAGGAGCTTTGCCGATTCTATAACGTGTACCCAGCTCAACTCACACCGTATACCCTGAAGGTGCTTCGGCTACTGACCAAGTATGCGGAGTTGGTCGGATGTGAAGTCACGATTCATCACCTCTTACAATTGTTCAGTGGCGGTTATTTGAGAGAGACCACAGTGCATTTAAAAAGTCTTGGTACGAAAGGGTAGGTGGTAAAAACTTACAACCAAGCGAGTCACAGATTCTAGCATAATATTTCTTCATTAGGACCGAGCATGTGGTCTCTAACCTTGCCGGATTCCCAGAGAGGTGGAATTTGAAACGTAAGTATTGCAGTTTGTTAAGTTCCTTGTTACTTGTTACTGTTGCAATTCTAACTTTTATATTGTAGCCATGGCTCATTTGACCCAATGCGTCACCAGTCTCGGGAGATGGGTTGCGGGTTTGCTACCCCACGTAGAGGGGACCCGCAAACGGCCTGCCTTCATGCAGCTTATGGCCCCAAAGTTTCTTTAGGTAGATTTCTAATATTTTTCTTGTAATTGCAACCTTGCTCACTTTATCTTTATGGCAACAGGTCGAGGTGCTTCTAGGAAGAGGGCGCTAGTCCCTACTCTCATGCGATCTGACATTGCCTCGGATGCTCGTGATATATTATGCGAGTCTGTATCAGAGGGTCTCCCTCTAGCTCCTTTATGGGGGACCACATTTACGACTACGACTATGGGGGAGTCGGTATCATTGGCACCGGCCCTACAACCTGCAGACTAGTCTTCCAATGGCGAGAAGTCGTTGGAAAGAAAACAGAGGAGGCTTGGGATAGGCAAGGGGTAGCCACTGTAGCTGAAGGAGGTGGGGCACCTCGAATGCCGCAAAAGCCTATATTTATGGCCGATGCCATTCTATTTGGAAGGTCGGCTCAATAGTGGATCATCGCTCCTAGCACTAGTTCAGTGCATGCCGTTGAAAGGGGTTCATCGACCAATGTCGAAGAAACTGATATGGAAGATGAGGAGTCAGACTCTGACATCGTCTAGGAGGATGTAGATGAGTTTGTGGGTGGTATCACCCATATGGAGATGACGACAAATGGGTTCGACCATCGCATTATGATTACGGGGGCCTACAACTTGTTGCTGCACAGTGAACATGTTGCGCCGGCCCTTACCCTGCTATGTGCCACCCCTGAGAGCGAGATGCTCAACACTATGAATGATGTGGAGCTGTTCCGAAGGGTTGTCGACATGGCTTTATAGGTAATCCTTATTCTTTTTCTCTCTTCTGTGTGTTATAAGATTGACCTGAGGCATGCTTATCTCTGCTTTTCTTTTTAGACCCTCATTTTGGAGGTGGAGAGAGGGCACCGTGAGCAGAAAAGGACGGACCTATACAAAAAGTGCTGAAGAAGTATAAAAAATATCGCTCTAAGCACCGAGCGGTGGTTAACGTCTACCAGAAGGACCCGAGTTTCGAGTGTTTCGTGAGGGGCATGAACAGAGGCAGGCCTAGTTTGAGTGCATGGGGGCTGAGCTGGAAGAGGCGGATAGTGATCTGATGAAAGTCGTGGCTCGTAATAGCATATTGGAGATGCTTTTTAGGGCTAAAGATGACGAGCTCGAACTGAGTCATGGGGTGGCGGCGGAGAATGTAACCTGCAGTGGAGGATGGAAGATCTGACCACCGAGCTTGGCACTAGGATGGTGGAAGTAAATAGACTTAGGTGAGAGCTATGTTTATGTCGATAAAGTGATGGAAGTACTAAGGCTGGTCGCTCCCCCAAGGTTAGAGGAATTGGGTCAGCCTTCTCAACCCTCCTCGTCTCGTCCCTCATCTGGTCGGGGTACGTATCGTAGTGCGTATGAGATGTGGGTCTTTGCGGAGGCTTGACTTAACGTGTATAGAGAACTTCATGCTGAGGGCCGAGCTACGAAGGAGGAAGTTCAGGCAAGGCAGAGCAAGGCTCGCACTGCTCGTGAAGCATGCAGGTACTACCCCAATTCTCCCTATGGGGAGGGTTCTACTTCCGAGGATATCAATCGCTTCGACTCAGATTCTTGGTATAATAATGTTTATCTCCAAAGGGGTGACGAGTGGTTAAAGATTTGTATACTTATGTATATTTTTGGCTTGTGGAATATATTGGAGCCCGTCCGCAGGGGCAAATGTAAATGTCTTTTTGTTTTAATATAAACTTTATTTTTGTTGCTTTGTTCATTTGTTGCCTTTCCCTTATTATTTTTTTTTTAAATAATGCTAAGCCCCCATAGAGGTTGCTTTTGTTATTCACTAAAAATATCGTGTGGTAGTTCGGGTGAGGTCAAACCGATGTCGATGTTGTTAGCCATTAGGATGTTGCTTCGACTGTCATCAAAGTAGTATCTGTCGTGGTTCGAACGAGGTCGAATCGATGTCGATGGCATTAGCCATTAGGATGTTGCTTCCACTTTCATCGAAGTAGTATCCGTCGTGGTTCGAATAAGGTCGAACCTACGTCGATGGCCTTAGACATTAGGATATTGCTTCGATTTTTGTCGAAGTAGCATCCATCGTGGTTCGAATGAGGTCGAACCGATGTCGACGGCCTTAGCCATTAGGATATTACTTCGATTGTCATCGAAATAGTATCCATAGTGGTTTGAGTAGTGTCGAATTGATGTCGATGGCCTTAGCAATTAGGATGTTGCTTCGACTATCGTCGAAGTAGTATCCATCGTGGTTTGAGCAAGGTCAAACGGATGTCGATGGCCTTAGCCATTAGGATGTTGCTTCGACTGTTGTCAAAGTAGTATCCGTCATGGTTCGAGAGAGGTCAAATTGATGTCGATGGACTTAGACATTAGGATGTTGCTTTGACTATCATCGAAGCAGTATCCGTCATGGTTCGAACAAGGTCAACCCACAACGGTGCTAGACTCATTAAGTATCCCCTACAGATAATTTGGCGCCGTCTGTAGGGGATACCTAATGAGTCCAGAAATACCCATTATGACATGAGGAACCCTAAAAATTTTCCCGATGCCATGCCGAAGTTGCATTTTTCTTTGTTCAATTTTATCCCGTACTGCCTCAGTATCTCGAAGGCTTCTTTCAAATGATTGATATGATCTTCCTTCTTTGCCAATTTTACTAACATGTCGTCGATACAAACCTTCATTGTCTTGCCGAGCTGTTCCTTAAACATTTTGGCAACCAAACTTTGGTATATGACTCTTATATTTTTGAGTCCAAATGGCATCTCTTTATAGCAGACATCCCTTGGTGGGTGATGAAAGTTATTTTTTCTTGATCTTCTTCGACCACTAGAATTTAGTTGTAGCCGGAGTAGGCGTCCAAGAAACTTAGCAGTTCGTGCCCTGTTGTTGTATCGATCAGCTGCTCGATATGGGGCAATGGGAAGGAATCTTTGGGGCATACCTTGTTTAGATCGGTGAAGTCTACATATATTTCCATTTCTCGTTCTTCTTTTTAACCATGACCACATTGGCGGCCATTGGGGGTATTTCGATTCTCTGATGGAACCATTGGCTAGCAATTTGTCTACGTATTCACTGACTGCCTCGTTGATTGCGGTATTGAATTTCCTCATCATTTGCCGTACGGGAGGATAATGTGGGTCGACATTAAGCTTATGAGTGGTGATGTCTTTTTGGATCCCCAACATATCTGAATGAAAGAAGGCAAATAGATCTATATGGTTAGTTAAGAATTCATGGTACTTACCTTGGTTGGAGAGGTTATGCCCGATATAGGCTTTCTTTGTACTATTGGTATCGTCCAACTGGACCGGGTTGAGATTCTCGACTACCACTTTGCAAGCTTCTACAATATCTGGGTCCCTAATAACCACTTCTAGCGGGTTGATTTCAGTTCCCGACATGGCTGATTGCTATGCTTCCGCACTTTCTCCCTTCAATTATTTGGTATGCGCACAGTCTTGGGTGATCCGATAGCATTCCTAGGTGGTACGTGACTTGCCTCAAATACTAAATATTCCCCATGGGGTAGAAATTTTGATTACTTGATAGAAGCTTGAGGGAACGGCTCACATGGTGTGTATCCATGGACGCCCTAATATGGCTTTATAAGTCATTTCCTAATTCATTACGTGGAATATGGTTTCCAGAGTAACTCCCCCTGCCAAGACTGGTAGTTATATTTTTCTGGAGGTTCGCTCCACTACATTGTTAAAACCGGTTAGTGTTATGCAATGCGGTATTATCTTATCTTCGAGACTCATTTGCGCGAGAACTCTTGGGTGGATAATACATACGCCGCTTCTGTCGTCTACCATTATTCTTTTCATATCAGTATTAGCAATGTGTAAAGTTATAACTAAAGCATCGTAATGAGGGAAAGACAAACCGTTGGTATTAGACTTATCGAATGTGATACTGTCTTCGAAGTCATCATGCCATTCATGAGTGATCGTACGCTTCAACTTGTGTGTGGTGGTGAACTTTACATGATTGATTGCCGAGTCGTCACCGCCACCGACAATCATCTGTATGGTGCGTGCCGGAGAAGGTAGTTTTGGTGGTCTTTGGGATTGGTCTCTATCCTCTGGTGAAAGTAAGCCTTCCTTTATCATTGAGCAGATCTTTCAGGTATCCCTGGTTCAACATTTTGACCACCTCCTGTTGTAGACCTATGCAATCTCCGGTCTTGTGTTCTCTTTCCTGATGGAATTCGCATAGGATGTTTGACCTCCTTGTACTAGGGCCTGATTTCATTTTTTTGCAGCCAATGTACCTTTATGCCCAACTTCTCTAGTGCGTACACTATTTCTAAAGGGGAGACACAAATGATAGGAGCAGATAATAATGGGGGCATACCTCTTTCACTTCGAAGCGGGGCGAAATGTCGTGACGCGACATCTAGATGCCTCGGAGGAGGCAGATTGGGAGTTCTAATGTAGGGCTAATGCCTTTCTCTGTTGAAGCATGTGAGTTATTCCCGTCGCCCTTCCTTGCATCGATCCCTCCTTACCTCTAATTGTACTAACGTTAGTCGTTGGGTTGGACCGTTAAGTTTGTCTTCATCCGCTCTTACTTCGGCGCAGTATGAATTATGAATCTCTTCCGTTGTGGTAGGGGGATACTTCATGAGTCTGTTGAGCAGCTTCTTGGTTGCTTTTGGTCCGTGTCTGTTCAACCCATTTTGGAAAGGTGCGACCGCTATTCCTTCTAATACATTTGGCAATCATATTCTTGGGAGCACGTGATTTTTTCTCTATATGTGAATTATTCCCAGAAATTCAAACAAAATAATTTCTTTCTTTATTTTGCAATTTTGTGGATTTTTTGTTTTATTTTTTATTAATTTTTTGTGTTTTATTTGTGCTTTTTCATTCATATGAAATATACTTGACATTTGCATTTAGCATTTAAGTTCACATTTTGGGATTAAGTAGTAGTTAGAATTGCTTAAAAATAAAGAGAATAACAAAAATGGTCTTTTTGTATTTTTAGTTTTAATTTGCCTTAATTCGGGTAATTGGAAAATTAGGAAATATATTTCTTTTAGTGTCAGTTTTGTTTTAAGTTTTAACTTAGCATTTCATAAAATAAAAAATAAATAAAAAAAATAAACAAAAAAAGGGAAAAAGAAATAAAGGTAAACAATTAAAAAGAGGGTTGTTTTATATAAAGACCTGAGTTGGGTTATTTTTGGTTAATTCCGCCTGGGCCAAAAGAAATACCCACCCAGTTCCAAACCCAATCCAATCCCTGACCCGCTTGACCCACCCCTGAGCTAGAGACACGAAAATTCTGTGTCCCTTTCTCTCCAGCAAGAGAGCAGCGGCAACAGTAGAAAAGGACCCTCTGACGTTTCTTCTGGGGAGGGGATGAATCTCCATTAGAAAGAAAAAAGAAAAAGAGCGGCAATTTAGAGAGGGGTCTCCATTGTTCTCCATCTCCTTCTTCATTTTGGGAATCCAGCGAAAACGAACAGACGCCCAACCCCTTTCATGGCTTCTTCTTCGTGAGTCCCTATCTACGTCCTCTTCTCCATGAGCCGTAATTGAAAAAAAAGGAATCGACCCTACTGCTCGACTAGCTTCTTCTTGAGAGAAGAAGCAATAATTTCCATGGCTTCTCCTTGAGCAAAAACACAGCCAATTCGCCACTATAACACCATAAAACACCGATCCTCTTCGATCTCCTTGAACACACACAAATAAAATAACGCATGCTTGAAATTAAAGCCACTGCTCTTTGAATTTTCGTTCTAAAAATGGAGTTCGATTGATGTGCTGAGGTTCTATTCGAGTTTCCATCAAGGTTCGGAGTTGATGTTCGTGATTTCGAATCGAGTTTGACTAGCATTTTGGGTGTGTTCATAGCTCACCCGTGTAGCAACTGTGAAATTTGAATATATCGGAAAACAGCTCAGGTTCCTTTTCTTCTGTTTCTATATTATTTGAGTCGATACTTTCATGTATTGTGAATTGAAACAAAATGTTGCTTTTTTTCTCTTGCTTGATTTTGGAGTTTAATATTCTGCTGATGGCTCGGTAATAACACATGATGCACTGTTTTAATGATTCTAGTATCACTTGTTTTTGGATTGCTTAAATATATTGTGAGAAGTTTCTGTTCTTTGTTCTAAGCTAGTCTCAAGTTTATGTTTTGTTGGATAATTGCTATAGCTTTGGCGACTTTCGTGAATTCCTAGTCATAAAGCATTTGTTCACACCTATGAATAATGCATCTGATAGTACGAATTTCCCTTTTCATTCCAAATAACTGTTGAAGCTCCATTAATGTACTGCCGACTCTTCTTCTCGTTAGCTCTAATTCAAGTTTGCCTTTGTCACTTTCCCTCTTCTTTTGGTTCAAACAACGTTGATTGGCTATAATCGTTTGAGTTGAATATTCATGCACCTAACATCATCAGTTTCTTTTTAGTTTGATTTAGGAGTACAAAGTTTATAAGGATTTCTTTTTGGATTCGAAATTGTGTTGGTAATCTACTTAGAATTTTCAAGGATTTGGTTAGGGAATTTTGGTACTTGGGTGTGTTTTGGGTATTGAAGTATACTATGAAAGGTCAGATTTGTTTAAAGGATAATTAAATGTGCCTGTTAAGTTCGAGTTAAGAATGTGATTGTTGTTTGAAAGGGTTAACCAGATTAGTTCTATAAGCCTGATTAGGAATAATTCTTTTAAAGGTTTGGGTGCGCCATGTCAAACATAAATGACGATTGTATTGCCCTCGTTTTGTTGAAATTTGAATTGATCCTTAGAATTCGGGACATGCCGTTTAGCGAATTTCTCGGTCTTCCCCAAATATAATAATGTGTTAGTCTCTTTAGGCACATATTTTAATAACATTACCTTCCTAACTCGAGTACACATGTATGTGACTCAAATCCAAATCTCAACGAAGTCGAAATGTGTCAACCACCACGGGTGCATTAATGTGACTTGGTTAGAGACATGTTTTCACGATGTTGCAATTCTTATTAAAAAAAAATATAATAAAAGCGGTTTAAAATTAAAAAGCACATAAGCTAGAACATGTTTTGAAATTAGATAAATCCAAATGCGACAGTTAAGCAACCGTGCTAGAACCACGGAATCCGGGAGTGCCTAACACTTTCTCCCGGGTTAACAGAATTCCTTACTCGGATTTCTGGTTCACGGACTGTTAATAGAGTCATATTTTTCCTCAGTTCGGGATTCAACCAGTGACTTGGGACACCATTAATCTCCCAAGTGGCGACTCTGAATCTTAATAATAAATTCCGTTCCGATTGTCCTTTAAGTGGAAAAATTCCTTTACGCCCTTGCGGGTGTAGTAAGAAAAAGGAGGTGTGACAATTCTTACCCCATTGAATCGGGCCAGGAAGTGTCGGAGTCCTTCACCTGTCATTTGCCTCATGGCGAAAATATCGTTGACTCTGGCTTCGGCCTTCTTCGCTCCTGAATGAGCGGTGGAAAATTTGTCTAACATCTCTTCGAACGTTGATATCGACCGAGCTAGTAGCTGAGAGTACCACATTAATGTCCCGCCTGTCAAAGTTTTACCAAACTTTTTCAGCAACACGGATGACACTTGTTCTTTTGATAAGTCATTGCCTTTTACAACGGTTACATAATGGATCCGATGGTCTTCCGGATCCGTAGTTCCGTCGTATATTTTCAAGTACGGTGGCGTTTTGAAGGTTTTTGGGATTGGGTAAGGGGCAACTTCCTCACTATATGGTTGCTCAACAAACCTTCCCACGTTGCGTTTGGCAGTAGCTTAGGGGCGCCAGGTATCTTGTTAACCCTTTCCTGGTGCTCTTTCATTTTATCACGAAGCATTTTATTCTCGCTCTCCATTTCTTCCATTTTCTTAAGGATGGTTGCAAGTGCACCATCGCTTGCGTTGATAACGGTGTGGGTGTTGCTCGTTCGTACAACGCTTGGTTCACTGGCAGCAGCACCAATTTCTGCCGTGGGCGAATCTTTGGTGTTTCCCTGAGGGGGTTTCTCGAGCATGTTCCTTAGAGTGTTTGTCAGCCATTCTTCTAGCAGCTTTTTGACTATTGGGGGTGTTCCCTTTGCTGCAGACGTAGAAGCCCATCTTTCATGCAAGATCGTTAGATCTTCAAGTGAAGAGGGTGAGAACTCCTCCTCTGGTACATTACTTGGTGTTACGTTCACGGTATTTTCTCTACCGGCTTCGTTGAGGGAGTCCATGAGGTTATTTGAGACGTCCGCTATCATCTTTAACCTTGCTTCTTTTTTTTCCATTGTTGGTTTTTAAGGAGTATGAAGGACAATGATTGTTGTTTTTGATATCCTAGGTGTGAACTATGATTTCGACTACCAAAATCCCCACAGACGATGCCAAATTGTTTGACTCAAAAGTTATTTATTAAACACTTTTTAAGCAAATCAATTAAAAAGAAATGAAAGAGTAAATTGTGATCGAAAATAATAAACCCTAGGATGATCTTGATAATTGGTTCTTGCAACAATAGTATATGTGAGAGAGAGAGAAAAAGAGATAATCTTAGAGAGATGAGAGAGCAAGAAAACTTGTATATCCAAAGAGAATCCTCCTCTTACAAAGCTCAGATTGCCCTTATATAGTAGGGGATCCTTATTTAATATTAAAAGATAGAACCAAAGTACATAATATAGGGGGGTCGATGAGGTTATGAAATCGTCTCTCCTATTATTCTTAAGTCTTCCTTATGTCATGACTCACATATGTTCTGCAGTCGGTCGTGCTGACATAAGGACCTGATCTGTAAAATTCGACCCCATACAAGTTCAGTTTGGAATGTGCAGTTCAAACTCCAGGAATAATTCATAGAGTTTGAACTATATCCTTCTCGAACTCCAAGACATATCATGGAGTTGCTCTTGTTTAAGTTTTTTCTCCATAATATTATTTTCCAGTGTCACCTTTATAGGTTTGAACTTTAGAACATTGTGCTGGAGTTTGAATTGTATTATTGTAATTGTTAAGAAATTGAATTCTATTGTCTGTTTTTGTTTTGAGTTTAGTTTCAAAGATTGGTACATTCGTTTTCTCATTTTCAATTTCTAATTTGCCTCTTGCATATTCATTAAAAAAAAATTGATCTATCTCAAAAAGATTTATTCTTCCATTGTTCTCATTGGTCTATGTACATTCTATTTTTATTTCCTTCTCTATTCCAAAGAAATTAATCATCAAGATTGCTTGTTTTTATTTTTTTGGAATCAGTCAATCAATTTATTTAAGTACTCAATAACATGAATATGCATCATATGCGATAACAGTTAAAAGAACATTGTCTGGTCATTTAAGATCCTTAATACTATATATGATGATGGGTCATCTCATATTTTAGAACTAATTTTTGTGTTCTGAAGCCTTAAATATCTAATTTTAGACTTTCTCGACTTGCGTGTACAGCCTGAATAATTTTTTGGGAGGCTTATATGTTAAAAACTGATAAAAATAAGAATTTTTGCCTTAAAAGTTAAATTGAGTTAACTCCTTCCATGTTTTGAGCAAACAGACTAATCTGTGTTTTAACATACTAGTGGGTCTGTATCATACTATGGCACATGTGCGTATGTCTGGAATTGAATTTTGAGGTCCCTAACTCGAGATATGAATTTTTGTTGAAAATTGAAAGTCTGAAAGTTTAATGATTTTTAAGAATTAATTGATGTTTGGTCTTGTTGATAACGTGTCAGTATTTTAGTTTCGGAGCCCCGGACAGGTCCATTATAATATTTATGACTTGTTTGTGAAATTTGGTGAGAAACGGAGTTAGTTTGATGTGATTCAGACATTCGGTTGTGAAAATAAAAGTTTTAAAGTTTTATTGAATATTTCATTTGATTTGGTGTTCAATTCGTGGTTTAAGGTATTATTTTGGCGATGCTTGCGCGAGCAAGTTTGTATGATGTCTTATGACTTATGTGCATATTTGATTTGGAGTCTCGAGGGCTCGGGTGAGTTTCAAATAGGCTAGAGAGTGTTTTGAACTTAAAAAATATAGCAGCACCTGGAACTGATCTGCAGACTTTGCATTTGCGAGGTCGGGCTCGCGAATGCGAGCCTCACATTTGCGAAGAAGCCATCACATTTGCGAGTAGTGGGTTGGGAGGACACCTCCGCATTTGTGAAGTTTTGATCGCATTTGCGATCCTGGTAGTTTGCGTTTGCGAACACTAGGTTGCATTGCGAGATCAGCACACTCAGGCACTCTTCGCATATGTGGGGCTCGCAAATGTTTGCAAATGCGATACCTGCAATAGACCAAATAGTTAGAAAACGAGATTTTCACTGATTCTTCAAATTTTCAAAACAAGATAACTCTAAGGGCGATTTTTCCAAGACTCTTTCTTCCCCAAATCATTGGTAAGTGATTCTAACCAATTTTCTTTCATCGTATTTCACAAGTTTTGAACCTAAAATCTAGTGTTTTCATGGTGGATTGGGGGTTTGGGCAGTATTAGAAATTTTTAAGAAATTAGGATTTAGAACTCGAATTGGGGTCAGATTCCAAAACAAATTACATAATCGGGCTCGGAGGTGAATGGGTAATCGAGTTTTGCTCCGAATTTTGGGTATAGACCAAGTGATCCCGGGAGTTAATTTTTGTTGACTTTTTCTATAATGACCTAAATTGAATCGTTTGCAATCGTGGGTGATTTCTAAGGCTTATTTTGAATCATTTGGCTGGTAATTTGCGAGATATTGTTGGTTCAGAGGCTTGTTTGAAAGGCAAGCTGTGGTTGAGCTTTGAGTGGCCTTTGGAGCGAGGTAAGCGTTGCGTCCAGTCTTGAATTGAGGGAATTAGGAACCCTCTGATTATGTGCTATGTGAGCAGCTAAACAAATGCCAAAAACAATAACTGATGCGGTGTGCATCCCAATCCCACCATATAAACAATAAAGATATCAATATTTCCACTAATAAAAGTATCTGTATTATCTCTTATTCCTCCTTGTTGCGGCTTGCAACCTAATCCACTTGTCCTTCCTTATTGCTCCCCAACACATATCACCCTTATTCATCCTGTTGCGGCGCGCAACCCGATCCCACATGTCCACCCTTATTACTCCTTGTTGAGGCATGCAACCTGATTCCACCAGACAATCACAATTCTCCCTTATCCTCCTGTTGCAGCATGCAACCCGATCCCAACATATGTATATATCAATACCAATAACAAAGAATAAATACAAGGTGTTTCACAAGTTAACTCAATTTCCACAATTCTTATACTTCAACTACACAATGGAATATCGCTACGGTTATGAAACTTCACTCATGAAAACAAATTAGCGAGACCAACCAATGTGCACTATAAGGCACCAATGAGTCCATATAAGCCAACAGGGTAATAAGATGAAGCTACGAATCAAATAATACCTCAACGGGAATATAAAAAATTAACATGAAACAATAAAGTAATTCAATAAAGAGAACAACAGTGAACATGAAACAATTAGACATGGAACGTTTGTGATCAAGAAGCAATTAAGGCTTGCAAACATTTATGATCAAGTAGCAACTAAGCACAGAAACAATTTAAGTAAGTAGCAAATGTAATGACCCGACTGGTCACTTTTGGAATTTACGTCCCGATCCCTTATAAACTATTTTTCCAAGTTTATTTCTGCTATTTGGATTTGCCGGGATGCTCGGTTATGAGTTTCGGAGAGTTTTGGGACACTTAGTCCCTAAATGAGATCTTAAGTATTTTAAGATTAACTATAGTCGGAATAGTATAAAGACGGCCTTGGAATGGAAATCTTATGGTTCTATTAACTTTGTTAGGTGATTTCAGGGTTAGGAGCATGTTCGAATTGTGTTTTGGAGGTCTGTAGCTATTTTAGGCTTGAAATGCCGAAAGGTCAAATTTTGAAGTTTCCGGTTCGATAGTGAGATTTTGCTCCGAGAGTTGGAATGGAATTTCAGGAGTCGTAGTAGTTCTGTTATGTCATTTTGGACGCGTGCGCAAAATTTTGGATCATTCAGACGAGGATTGATAGACTTTTTGATCGAAAGTGTGCTTTTAGAGCTTTGAGATTCTTAAGGTTGAATCCGATGGGAAATAAGTGTTTTGGTGTTGTTTGTAGCGTTCTGTAGGTTGGAATAAGTTTGAACGATGTTTAGGGTTATGTTGATGCTTTTGGTTAAGGTCTCGGAGGACTCGGGTGTGTTTCAGATGCTCAACCTGGAATTTTTGAACTTAGAAAATTACAGAAAATCTGTCAGTTGATATCCTTCTTCACGTTCGCGAAGCTTTGCCTTCTTCCTTCTTCGCGTTCACGTTTAACCTATCATGTTTGCAAACCTTTGCCTTCTTCCTCTTTCGCGTTCGCATCCCAGCCCCCATGTTCGTGTAGTATAATTTGGCGCTGAGGGGCTGTGGCTATTTTCCTCATCGCGTTCGCATCCTACATCACGCGTTCACATAGCTTGGCATATTCACTCTTCGCGTTCGCATACAGTATCACGCATTCGCGAAGAGCAATTTCCGGGCCACTATATTTTCCTCTTGCGCATTCGCGAGATTACTTCTGCGTTCGCGAAGCACATTTGAGCATCCTTCATTTTTCTTCTTTGCGTATGCGAGACTTCCTCCGTGTTCACGATGTATCAAATACCTAGGCAGATATAAATTTAAAAAACGAGGGTTTAGCCATTTTTGTCAAAACTCAAGCTTGGGAGCTCGGATTTGAGCGAGATTTGAGGGATTTTTAGAGATATTGATTGGTTAACGATTCTAAACTCCATTTTGCTTGTAACCCATTAATCTAAGCATGCATTCCTTCCTTAATTTCGGATTTTGAATGAAAATTTGGAGAAAAGCTCTTAGACATTTAAATGAGGATTTGAGGGGTCATTTGGACTCTGATTTCAGTGTTCTTGGTATGTATGAACTCGTGAGAGTATGAGATTTCTGAAAATATAACTTTTGCTCGATTTCGAAATGTTGGCTTGAGGGTCATTTTGGTCATTTTACATAATTCTGTGTATTAGCATAGAATTTAATTATAGAATCAATTACTTGAAGTGTTATTTATATGAAATTGAATTGAATAGATTTGGGTCATTTAGAGTTGAGTACTCGTGGCAAGAACGTGGTTTCTAGATGATTTGAGCCAGTTCAAGGTAAGTATTTTGCCTAACCTTGTGTAGGGGACTTCCCCTTATGATTTGAGTCTTCTCTATTGGTTGTAATCCGAATACGCGAGGTGACGAGTGCGTGCTCGGACTTACTTGGGGAAACTTCGCCTTTAGGATTCCTAGGTCCTTATATTCGTTGAGTATGAAGTTGTTCTTGATATGATTGAATTCCCTATTACTAGTTTCACCTATACATGTTTACTTGGAATTAACTACTTTATGGTTCATTCTTATTACCTAATTGACTCTTACCATTGCTTAACTGAAGATCTTTTCTCTATTGTCGTGCTATCTTTCATAATTTCTTGCTTTTATTGGAAATCATTATTATCACCCATGTAATTATTTAGTCTTAATTGAAATTGTTGTATATACTTTGTAACCTGCCCAACCTTTAAAATAAGAGTAGATATTCTATGTTTAGTTGATATTTCCTTATTTGAAATTTACTTGAATCTTGTTAACCCCCTTATTGTTGAACTTCAAACTATGGGGTCGTTGCTTCATATTATTTTCTCCCTTATTGAGTTGTTCTTATTACGTTTAGTATTCTCTATTCTGGTTATTCCTTATGAGCTAGTTTTATTGTCCCTTGGTGAACGAAAGATTTTTGAGTTGATTCACTTGTTGTGTTCTTGTATATATATTGTTATTGTTGCTATTGTACTTGGGGTGTTGATGCACGAGGTTTCTGCCGTGCGATTATTGATATTGTGATGCTCGAGGTTTCTGCCGCGCGGTTGTTGTTGTGGGGTCGCACGAGGTTTCTGTCGTGCTATTGCTACTCTTGATATATTGCACATGCGGCCTAACAAGGCGGGATATGTATATATGCTTATATATGGGTTGCACATGTGGCGAAATAAGGTGGGAACATTATGATATACGTGTCGCGAAAAAGGCAACACTTATTACATTATTATTTGCACACGTGGCGGAACACGATGGGCTATGTCAGGGGTTGATTGTGAGTATTTATGATGGCGTGAGGAAATTTTTGCTTGTTCAAATGTTGTGATAATGGTACGTTTACCTATATGAACTTTGTCTCATGGAAGTTGTGAGGTGATTTGTCAGTGTGACTGTGAGGCTGATGAGGGCACATGATGCCAGTGATTAGATTTTAGGTACTGGGCTCGTGAGTTGTAATTGTCCGAGATTCGGTAATTCGTTGTAATTGTTGGATAAGACCTGAAGTGAACACCATCGTAGGATCCGAGTTATTGTTTTGTTTTCCCTTTACTGTATTGTGACTGTAGGATTTTTTATGAGTTTTTTCCATTCTTATGTGTCATCATTCTTAATATTTTCGTTGTTACTTGTTGTTCGTTTCCCTTATTGTGATTGTAGCATTGTTGGTCACTTTGTACAGTCTATAGATAAATATATATCATGTTCCGTTGTTCCTATCATTGCATTGTTGATTAGACAGGTAGGTGTCTCGACTGTTCCTTGTCACTACTCCATCGAGGTTAGTCTTGATACTTACTAGGCACCGCCGTGGTGTGCTCATACTACTCTTCTGCACATTTTTGTTGTGCAGATCCAGGTACTTTCCACTCAGTTCTATCATCCTTGGGAGGAGGCATTCTGTAGAGACTTCGAGGTATATCTGCTACGTGCAGACCAAGGAGTCCCTTTATGTCACGACCCAATTTCCAAAGCTGGTCATGATGGCGCCTTTCGTGAAGACAAGGCCAGCAAACTAACCCAAACCGTCTCTTTAACAATTAGTAAACATAAATGAATAGGTAAATACAGCTTAACGACAATAATAACCAATATTTACAACCCAACACAACCCGACTGGGGTGTCACAAGTCATGAGCATCTAAAGAAACCTGAGCACAACTACAGGGCCAATAATATACCAAAAATAAATTCTGGATATTCTAAAGACAACGTCCGGTGTCGCGAACGCTGGCGGTCACCTTACTCAGCTACAATAACAAAATCCTCAATCAGCTCAAACCCGCTACCGGGTAACTAATACCTGCAACTGCACGCGAGGTGTAGGGAGTAAAGTGAGTACTCCAACTCAGTGAGTACTCCAATAATAACTGAGCAGCGAGAAATCACGTAAGGCACTCCATTATGCTATATAGAGCAGTACAACCCTTTGAGAAAACAGTAAAACGATGAAATCCTTTAGAAAACATCTGGGCTCAGTTAAAACCTCTTTTGAAAATATCTTTTTCAACAGTGAAGCAAATGAATGCGAAACATCTAGTGCAAGTCGGAACATAAGTCAGCCCATCGGGCTCAGCACTCCATCAACAAATAACACCAGGGTATCTGGTACACAGTGCAAGAAGTAGCATGGATGCCAATGAAATGAGAGTGTTGAATGTGCGACACATATTACAACAGGAACCAATGCATGAGTGTAATGCAATGCATATGACCAGTACACTCAGGTACCCACTACGGTGTGCAGTCCAAGCCAACCATATTTATCATCGATGGCGCTCACTCAGGGTGTGTACAGACTCCAGAGGGGCTCCTACAGCCCAAGCGCCATAATCAAGCCATCTCGTGGCATCAACCAGGCCCTCGGCCTCACTATCAATACAGTACCGCTGCGGCGTGTAGCCCGAGCCAACCATATATCCAGAAATCACTATAACACTACTGCGGCATGCAGCCCGATCCATGCTCAGTCCAGAAATGCACATAAGCCACTTGGACAATATTAAAACAATGGTTCTCAACTCAAAACATCAATAAAATCTTGTTTGGGTTTTCAAATCTTAGAAAAATGGTCGAGTTTGCAAAAGAGCATTAAAACCCTGGACCGAGATCAAATAATATACAAAGTAATGCAAAAACAATGATATCAATCCCTGAAGGATTCAAATAATCGGCACGAATCCCAAACATGGCAATTAACCCAAATTATGATGATAACAAGTAGTTTCAGTCAAATACGTGGTAAAGATCAACAATCGAGATGGAACAAGTCACAATCCCCAATGGTGCTCTACCCCACGCTCATATCCGCCGTGCAAGTCACCTCAATGCAGCACTATGATGTGCAAATTCGGGGTTTCGAACCTCAGGATATCATTTACAAGTATTACTCACCTCGAAGCGGCGAAATCTCTAGCTCGTGATGCCTTTGCCCCTCAAATAGGCCTCCACACGTATCCCATCTAACCGAAAATAGATCAAATACATCACAAGATGATAAGGGAGCAATACCCAATAAAAAACAATCGAGAAATAACAAAAATCTCAAAACTAGCAAAACCCAAGCCCTGGGCCCACTTCTCGAAAAATTACAAAATTTACATTACCGGATTCCTCGTCTCGCAATCTATCTCTCACAGTACACATCAAGTGCTAGCCCTTAGTATACTATTCAGTGAGTTTTACGGCTGAGTGTAAGTTTCCAACATGATATAAGGGTCACCTAGCTCTACAGGTTCCCTAAAGCTCTACAGATCGGCACAAGGCCCCAAACATGGCTATTAGCCCAATTACACAGTCATAATCTCATTAACGGTCATAATATGCAGTATTCTATTAGCCGGGAAGGACTAAGTCCAAACCCCCAATCACAATGTCACCACGCCCGTCACAAGACCCGTGTTTCATCTCAACGTAGCACAATAAAGTGCTAGTACGGGGTTTCAAACCCTCAGTACATTATTTACTATCACCACTCACCTCGAACCGATAGAAGCCTCAACCGCCTTGCGCTTGCCTCGCAAATCAATCTCCCCGGATGCCAAATCTGCTCAAAATCATAGAGAATGCATCAATATATGCTAATAACACACAACCCATTCGAAATAACTCAAGTTGCATCAAAACCCACTAAGTTGTCAAAACCCGACTTTTGGTATGCTTCTCGAAAAATTACAACAGTTACATATTCGGAACCCTCATCTCAATACGAGTCTATGCCTATAAAGTTTTCCAAAATCGGACTCCGGTTTCCCACTCAAATCGACATTTTACCAAAGCCCTGGCCTAGGCTAAATTCCCCCATTAATTCATCCAATTCCAGTGAAATAGGGGAAGATTTCAAGATAAAAACGCGTAATTAAACCATAAAACTCACCTCCGATGATAACCCGATGATCTCCCAGCAATATCTCGTCCAAATCGCCCAATTTCTCCTCTCAATACCGAGCCCTAATGTTTTTGTAACTTCTCAAATTTACCCCTTATGTTATTTTTAACACAGGCACGATTTCCGCTCCTGCGGCTCCTGACTCGCTCCTGCGAGTCCGCTTCTGCGGACAATGGTCCGCTTCTGCGATTCCATACCAAGCTGCCCAGTTCCGCTTCTACGGTCCAGGTCTCGCACCTGTGAGACCGCTCCTGCGAACTCACCTCCGCACCTGCGATCCTCCCCAGTCGTCTGCCTTCCGCTTCTGCGACCTCAGACTCGCAGAAGTGGGTCCGCTCCTGCGATGCATCACCCGCTTCTGCGGAACCACCTGGCTAAGCCCCCTTTTCGCATCTACGATGATAATGCCGTTCCTGCGATTCCGTTTCCGCGGTCCCCAATCCGCAGGAGCGAAAATGCTGCTGCAATTTATGACAGCAGCTCCCAAACTCCCAAATCCTTCCGTTAAACATTCCGAACTCATCCCGAGGCCCCCAGGACCTCAACCAAAACCACAAACATACTCCATAGCGCCATACGAACTTGTTCCAATGATAAAAATACATACTTTAACACGGAATAACATCGAATTCAAGCAATTCAACCCTAAGTTTCCATTCAAACTTCCGCAACCGACATTCGATCAAAAATCCGACCAAACGACCTCCAAATGACCTGAAATTTTGCAGACACATCCAAAATCACCTAACGGAGCTACTGCAACTGTCGGAATTCCATTTCGACTCCCGGATCAAAATCTCACCTATCGATCGGATATCGCCAAAATTCAACTTTAGCCAATTCAAGCCTAAAACTACACCGGACCTCCAGCTTCACTTCCGATCGCTCTCCTAGCTCATAAATGACCTCCCGGAGCTGACCGAATCATCAGAATTCGATTCCGAGCTCTCTAACCCACAAGTCAACATCCAGCTGACTTTTCTCAACTATTTCTTCTTCAAAGAGACTATTTGTCTCAATTTCAACCAAACTCAACCCGGATTGACTCAAATTTACCCAACATGCATATTACAACATCAACAAGCATATAACGGGGATAACGGGGTGATAACTCACACGATGACGGGCCGTGTCATCACACGCCACGAGTCCATACATATCAAGAACTCCCAAATCCGAGCTCAAATGACCTATCAAATCCCAGTTTGAAATATCAAAAACTCAAACCCTAGCTTTACCTCTTTTTGGTGAATTTTCAACCAATTTTCATGTTAAATCTATCATAATATCATGTATTTAAGACAAGGAAATTAACTCCAATCAATCCTCCTTGAATTACTCTTCAATTTGTCCCAAAGAGCTCTCAAAATACTCAACAATAGTGGAAAAATGACTAAAACTCGCGGATGAAATATTATAAAAACAGGTCTGCCCAGGTGACATTTTCTTCTATGCGAATGCGAGACCTTTCTCGCGTTTGCGATGCTCAAATTTCCATCAGCCCAAAAATGCCCTCCGCGAACGCGGTCCAGGTTTTGCGAACACGAAGCCTCCTCATAGCTCACTATGCGAACGCGAAAGCACAGATGCGAACGAGAAGGCTCAAACTCCCCCTAAGCTCAATTCCTTATATGCGTTCGAAGCTATATCTATGCGAACACGAAGCAAAATTAACTATCCCTTCGTGAACATGAACCAAAACACGCGACCACGAAGAGTAATCCAATAGCCTCTCAAATTCTTTCTTCGCGAACGCATGAACCTTATGCGAACGCGAAGGGTTAATCCTCTACAACAACATGACAGCAAAATCTTCAACTTAAAAATGCCCAGATTGGTCCGACCGACCATCCGAAACTCACCCGAGGCCCCCGGGACCTCAACCAAAAGCACCAACGCATCCTAAAACCTCATTCAAACTTGTTCCAATCATAAAAACACATCTAACAACACTAAAATCATCAATTCTCATCGAATTCAAGCCTAAGTTCTTTAAAAACTTTCGAAATGCACATTCATTTAAAAACCCAACCAGACGACGTTCAAATGACCTAAAATTCTACACGCACATCACAAATCACATATCGAAGCTACAACTACTCTCGAAATTCCATTCTGACCCTCGGATCAAAATCTCACCTATCAAACGGAATTCGCAAAAATACTAACTTTTCCAATTCAAGCCTAGTTTTACACCGTACCTCCAAAATCAATTTTGATCACACTCCTAAGTCAAAAATCACATCCCGAAGCTAACCAGATCACCGAAAATTGCATCCGAACCTTTTAACTCATAAGTCAATGTTCGGTTGACCTTTCCAAAACAAGTCTCCCTTAAAGAGACTAAGTGCCTCATTTCCTACCAAAACCAATCCAAATAAACTCTAACAATACAGATAATGAAACATTAAAAGCATAAAATGAGGGAAACGGAGCGACAACTCATGGGATGACAGGTCGGGTCGTTACAACTTCCCAAACTTAAACTAACGCTCGTCCTCGAGCGTACCTAGAGTTGTCTTAGAAGCCAACCAACAACAGAATAACTTTACCAAGCATATACCCGGGGTGATCCCTCATCACCCAATCTCGCAAAGGTCCGATAACACAATATAGCTAAAATTTCACAGTCCATCTAAACCATAAACCGTAGAACCATATTGCACTTTCCAAAATCATACACAAGATCACAACCTCACATCTATACTCAGGATAATCTCGAACCAGCTGCAATTACCAATACCTGCAACCTCAGGTGCAATCACATGATATACTACACAACCCAGATACTCGAAAAGATAACTTCTATCTGTAGCAGTTGCCTACAATAACCAAATACCAATAGAGAACCTCTTGTTAGCTACAGTCTTATTCCAACACTTTCATATACTTCCAACAATAAATGAAACATGCGATAGACCATAACCATTCATGAAGACACTTCCCTTTGACTAACATCACAATAGATTTCCGGGCCAAACCTCGATTTTATCCTGCTAACAAGCTAAAATCCAATCTGTTCGTATTCATTAGTGACTCCAGGGATCACCCTGAATCCAACACACAACTCTGGTGATATGACACCTAAACACAGGCCTAAGCCACAACTTTCATAATACACGCACCAATAAGAAACGGTCTGAACATACTAAAATCATGACAAATGACTCAAACGAAAGAGCTGTACCTCAAGTTTATTAGTACCATTACAACACAAAGATGAGACCCCGTCTCGCATAACAGAAATGGAGTTCCTGAATCTTCCTCGAAGGGTTATAACTCCATGTAGCCTCGGTACAATGTGCAATCATATCCAAACACTGTTACACATGAAGCACCTCAAGTCACTATGATCAAAATCGACAACCACGTACATTTTGATGTCTAAAACCAAAGCAATTCATTACATCCACGGTGAAACAAATAACATATGACACGCAACCCGATAGGCCATAACCAATACTCCATTTACCAAGCAACACTCAATTACTCTTCCCGATCGACTTTCTCTATGAACCCTCAACAGAACCGCACAACATGTGCTCATATCCAAAAAATCATAACACCTCACAACACCGAAAAAGCAACTCATAGATCTTACCAGATCACTAACAAATTTAATAACGATCGAATCAACTTTTCCCTCAACAATTCAACTTGGGACTAACCAAGCTAACTCAAGCCAAATACGTAGCCACATCGGCCTGCCAACGAACTCAATATCAAGAAGACTGAAGCTGTTCCTTCCACTACTATAATTCCTGCCAGAGCCGTATGATACAGTACTCGGCACCAAATCAATATCAAAATCCACAACCTCGCCCGACGACATGCCCTGCCACAAGAACGCATCTGAAAAGGGCCCCTCAGTACTAAAACTGAATCACTGGTAGAAACCTCTACACTTACATTAGCCACGAAGGCCCAATTTCAATCCTCCCCAGCCATCCGCTGGTCTTTGGAATACAAACCACTTGCTAGAACATAACATGATGCACCACGCCACGCAACCTGTGGCATTTTTTAACATAGCCCACATCACAATAGTCTAGAATAACCCAACACTGAGACAACCAGTCTACATCCTAATATTATATCCAAAATCTAATATACCAAACAAATAAAGATCTACTTGGGCCTCCAAACCCAAATAGCCGCTAATGGTACCAATTGACCCGATCCACAACCACTACATAGTGTGTACCTGAGAACTCCCAGTCTCCAACTCCATATCGCACACGAATCACTGTACCTAATCCCAAATCCCGTAGTACGAATACACATTACACCTCAAGTACCCAATCATTCCACGAAAGATATTATTAAACTCCCTTGTGCCATCAAATAAACTCAGATATCAGCAGTTGATCTGGCTAGAAAGTGCCGCAATACTACCGAAGTATGATTAGTCCAATCACATTACTCTTCTTCCGAGACATATACTCTTGTCAAATCACTTCCAATTAGTAGTACCATTTTCTTGATTACCTGAGGCTACCCGTTGCTTAAGAATTCTTTATGAACTTCTTTTTAGAATTGAATTGTAACTCATCTAGCTAAGATCTTCCGTCAATCCCATCTAGAAGAAGAATTGTTACACATTCTATGCTTTGCATACCCATAAAAAGATATATACATCTCCAAACCACGTAAAACCCAACCAGAATTCTCTCCCAATTCCATTTGTACAAGCTAAACTGTCAGGACTAAATCCTTCTATCCAAACCAAGCTGAGCAAGTTTTCAGAACTTAAAAGCTTTGCCGCACAATACCTGTAAGGGCTCATTACCTCGAACACCTACAAAGAATTAATCATATCCTTACCATACCAATTCGGTGTATTATCAAGCTATTCCATTTATCTAATTTCCTTTCTGATTCATCATCAACTTGATATTCCCTCTTGTTGTAGCACCACAATGCCTCAACCCAGGTTTACCACACAAGACTCGAACATAAGACCACACTGACTATGACCCTTAGGCCACTAAATACTCTCTCAATTGTTCCCAAAAAATACTACATTCTAAAATACCCTATTCTGAAGAACTTCTTGCGAATCTAAGTTCGCTACCTTTACCTTCCAGATACTGATACATAGAACCCCATAATTAACATTAAAATACCACAAGTCTTGACCTTTTCTAATGAAAACACAGTCTTTAGTCATTTACATAACCTTAAAACACATGAGTGCTACATGTAGAATCCTGAACACATTAAAACCATTCTTAATAGTCATCCACTCATATACAAACTGCAGATTACCTGACTTATTGAACATAACCACTCGTGCCTTTTTAGCACTCCGACACCACAAGATATGATCTCATCCCAGTACAAACAAACATCTTCCTTGTCTATACACTGAGCATCCCTTATCTGCAACAGTTCAAGACATCCTATTATTTCCCCACATCTACGAAGAACTATATAACCTTTGTCAAAATTTTGCTTCACTCGTGCCATCCTCAGCTCAATTCCTGCACCCAAGACTGATCAACCAGCATACCTCGATACGAATCCAGCATAACGCATAACCATGCAATCAGCTAATCAATAGCAACCTCCCCAACTTGGCTCGAAGTCATATACCAAGACACACTTAACAACTCGTATCACTTTTACTCTAATGATGCCACAATATCATAGTGAGAATCAAACTCAAATCATCTATAATCTTGTGAAAACACTGATTGTCTAGTACTGAAATCCTCTGCAAACCTCGCATTCATCCCCACATCAAATGAGTCCACTCTCTTACGTGACCCGAATTCTCAGATTTCAACACATACCCTTCAATTACACAGGAGATCTTCTAACATACACATAGGGATCATACCACTCAAGAACTCTCAGCAAGAGATAACCTACTTGCTCGCCTCAATTTAGTATTTCAGCACACCTTCCACCATCATATATGTTACAGAGTCACTAGTATTCCTGAGTCTGAACTCATACAGCCGTATGAAATGTACTTCACTTCCCAACTAGGAGACACGGAAAATATTCTTCACGCGCCCATACTCAGGCTACACATCAAATCACAATAGGAAACGAATCACTTAATAGTTCATCTATTATCTAGCAAACATCTTCGTCACTACCAAGTCTTATAATTACATCTCGCAGTACTACCATACTCATCACATTACCCAGCCGCCATTCTAGCTAATAGGAATAATACCAAACATATAAGTTTAAAATACATGCTCACACGTTCAACACCTCAGTGCTCAAGTCATAGGCAAGATCCGGCCTCAAGTCCTCTAGACTGGCCCAACATCAAACTCATGGAGATTACATCTTGCCCCTTGATAGGGGAATCACAAGCCATCAAGGCACATCTGATACTGAGCGCTAAGTTGCACATACAAATGCGTGGAAGGAATTTCAAGAGTTATATCTCAAGCTAAATCAAGTACGCACGATAAGAATTCCAAGGATGGGAAGTTTTCCTAAAGGTTCTTCAGCCTCTCGAAGATAAATATAGACGTCTCCGTACCAATCCGCGAGACTCTACTAAACCTTCTCATGACTCGTGACACCTAGTAACCTAGGCTCTGATACAAACTTGTTATGATTCAATTTCCAAAATCGGTCGTGATGGCGCCTCTCGTGAAGACAAGACCACCCAACTAACCCAAACCGTCTCTTTAACAATTATTAAACATAAATGAGTAGGTAAATATAGCTTAACGACAATAATAACTAGTATTTACAACCCAACACAATCTAACTGAGGTGTCACAAGTCATGAGCATCTAAAGAAACCTGAGCACAACTATAGGGCCAAGAATATACCAAAAATAAATTCTAGAAATTCTAAGGACAACGTCCGATGCCGCAAATGCTGGCGGTCACCTTGCTCAGCTATAGTAACAAAATCCTCAATCAGCTCAAACCCGCTAGCGGGTAACCAATACATGCAACTGCACGCGAGGCACATGGAGTAAAGTGAGTACTCCAACTCAGAGAGTAATAAAAGTAAAAAATAAATGAGCTGCGAGAAATCACGTAATGCACTCCATTATGCTATATAGAGCAGTACAACCCTTTGAGAAAATAGTAAAACCGTGAAATCCTTTAGAAAACATCTGGCCTTAGTTAAAACCTCTTTTGAAAATCTTTTTCAACAGTAAAGCAAATGAATGCGAAACAGCTAGTGCAAGTCGGTACATAAGTCAGCCCCTCGGGCTCAGCACTCCATCAACAAATAATACCAGGGTATCTGGTACACAGTGCAAGAAGTAACATGGATGCCAATGAAATGAGAGTGTTGAATGTAATGACACGTAATACAACATAAACTAATACATGAGTGCAATGCAATGCATATGACCGGTACACTCAGATACTCACTACGGCGTGCAGTCCGAGCCAACCATATATTTATCGTGGATGGTGCTCACTGGGAGAGTGTATAGACTCCGGAGGGGCTCCTACAGCCCAAACGCAATAATCAAGCTATCTCTCTACATCAACCAGTCCCTCGGCCTCAATATCAATACAGTACTGTTGCGGCATGCAGTCCGAGCCAACCATATATCCAAAAATCATTATAACACTATTGTGGCATGCAGCCCGATCTATGCTCAGTCCAAAAATGCACATAAGCCACTTGGGCAATATTAAAACAATGGTTCTCAGCTCAAAACGTCAATAAAATCTTGTTTGGGTTTTCAAATCTTAGAAAAAATGGTTGAGTTTGCAAAACAACATTAAAACCCTGGACCGAGATAAAATAATATGCAAAGTAATGCAAAAATAGTGATATCTATCCTTGAAGGATTCAAATAATAGGCACGAAGCCCAAATATGGCAATTAACCCAAATTATGATGATAACAAGTAGTTTCATACAAATACACGGTAAAAATCAACAACCGAGATGGACCAAGTCACAATCCTCAATGGTGCTCTACCCCACGCTCATATCTGGCGTGCAAGTCACCTCAATATAGCACTATGATGTGCAAATTCAGGGTTTCAAACCCTCAGGATATCATTTACAAGTATTACTTATCTCGAACCGGCAAAATCTCTAACTCGCGATGCCTTTTCCCCTCAAATCGGCATCCACGCGCGTCGCATCTAACCAAAGATAGAGCGAATACATCACAATATGCTAAGGGAGCAATAGCCAAACGAAAACAATCGAGAAATAGCAAAAATATCAAAACTAGCAAAACCCGAACCCCGATCCCGCTTCTCAAAAAATTACAAAACTCACATTACCGAATACCTCATCTCACCACGAGTAAATAAATATCAAGAACTCCCAAATCCGAGCTCAAATGACCTATCAAATCCCAATTTGAAATATCAAAAACTCAAGCCCTAGCTTTACCCCTTTTTGGTGAATTTCAACCGATTACCATGTTAAATCTATCATAATATCATGTATTTAGCCAAGGAACTTACCTCCAATCAATCCTCCTTGAATCACTCTTCAATTTGTCCCAAAGAGCTCTAAAAAAACTCAACAATGGTAGAAAAATGACTAAAACTCGCGGATAAAATATTATAAAAACATGTCTGCCCAGGTGACCTTTTCTTCTATGCGATGCGAGGCCTTTCTTGCGTTCATAATGCTCAAATTTCCATCAGCCCAAAATTCCCTCCGTGAACGCGGTCCAGGTTTTGCGAACGCAAAGCCTCAGCTCACTATGCGAACACAAGCACAGTTGCGAATGCGAAGGCTCAAACTCCCCCTAAGCTCAATTCCTTTTATGCAATTGCGGCTATATCCACGCGAACACGAAGCAAAAATTAACTATCCCTCCACAAACGCGAACCAAAACACGTGAACGCGAAGAGTATTCCAACAGCCTCTCAAATTCCTTCTTCGCGAACGCATGACCCATATGCGAACGCGAAGGGTTAATCCTCTGCAACAATATGATAGCAAAATCTGTAACTTAAAAATGCCTAGATTGGTCCGACCGATCATCTGAAACTCACCCAAGGCCCCGGGACCTCAACCAAAAACACCAATGCATCCTAAAACCTCATTCAAACTTGTTCCAATCATCAAAACACATTTAACAACACTGAAATCATCAGTTCTCATCGGAGTCAAGCCTAAGTTCTTTAAAATCTTTCAAAATGCACTTTCGATTAAAAACCCAACCAAACGACGTTCAAATGACCTGAAATTTTGCACACACATCACAAACCACATATTGAAGCTACAACAACTCTTGTAATTCCATTCCGACTCTCGGATCAAAATCTCGCTTATCAACTGGAATTCGCCAAAATACTAACTTCCCCAATTCAAGTCTAGTTTTACACCGGACCTCCAAAATCAATTCTTATAACACTTCTAAGTCACAAATCACATCTCAAAGCTAACTGTATCACCAAAAATCGCATCCGAACCTTCTAACTAATAAGTCAACGTTTAGTTGACTTTTCCAAAACAAATCTTCCTTAAAGAGACTAAGTGCCTCATTTCTTACCAAATCCAATCCAGATCAACTCTAACACACCAAATACAGATAATGAAACATTAAAAAGCATAAATGGGGGAAATGGAGCGGCAAATTATGGGACAACGGGTCGGTTTGTCACACTTTATATCTTCTGTTATAAGTATAGTACTTCAATATTATCCCTTGTTTAGATATTTCCCGAGTTAGAGCTTCTTATGTATCTCATAGCTTGTGATTTATGAGATTCCCGGTTTTGGGAATTTTGTTAGCTTCGAGTGTTGTTATTGTGAGCGGTGTCACACCTCTTTTTTACGCACCCGCAAGGATGCAAAGAGTTTTTCCAATTAAAGGACAATCGAGAGGGGATTTATTTTAATTATTTCAGAGTCGCCACTTGGGAGATTTATGGTGTCCCAAGTCACCGGTTAAATCCCGAATCGAGGAAAAGAATGACTCTATTTAACAGTCCGCGAACCGGAAATCCGGATAAGGAATTCTATTAACCCGGGAGAAGGTATTAGGCATTCCCGAATTCCGTGGTTCTAGCACGGTCGCTCAACTGTCGTGTTTGGCTTATCTATCCGCTTTTTACAATTGTGTACTTAGTGCAAGTTAATATCCCTTTACCGCTTTTATTATTGGTTATGATTTACGAAAGAGAAAGTTGCTTAAAAATATGCTTTCGAATCACGTCACATGAAATGCACCCGGATCCTCGACATATTCTTATTCAACGTTTTGGGGTTTGGATTTGGGTCGCATGAAATGCACACCCGTATTTAAGAAGATAGAGCTAAAATATACGCCCGGATCGACTACTTATTTACACTGTTGAGAAGGGCGTGGCATTTGTTAAGAAACGACGCGTCTCAAAATCTAAGTATTTTATATGTACATCTGT
The DNA here is from genome assembly GCA_032618575.1 of Nicotiana noctiflora. Taxonomy (NCBI): domain Eukaryota; kingdom Viridiplantae; phylum Streptophyta; class Magnoliopsida; order Solanales; family Solanaceae; genus Nicotiana; species Nicotiana noctiflora. The sequence continues at coordinate 432,250 of JASVEL010013505.1, read as the reverse complement.
GCGATTAATGTAACCATTGGGCGAGGAGCACCTTTGATTCGAATCTAAAGCTAACTACATCCCGTTGTATTTTACTTTAGAGTTGATTCCAAATTATTTAAAAACTTGCTACGAACCACACCACATGAAATGCGCCTGTGGTTCCTGACACGCTTTGTTTACTCTTGCCCAAAATTGGGGTCGGGTCACATGAAATGCGCCCCCGACTCTTTTTAATCTAATTACGTCATTCCGTTGAGTAACAACTCCCTGGCTAATCTTGCTTTTAGCATAAGGTCTAACGTTAACAGATTTGGAGATTACACACACGAGCAGAGAAGATTGGATAGAGATACAACAGACTAATTCAGGTTTACGTGCTTATCTAACGACAGTGTATCTTTGGCCTAGCTACACTTTTCCATAACCAAGACTAGCAATACAAGCTTAATTGAAGAATAACAGGATGTAATTAAACATAAGAACTTTAGACGACTACATGTTTCAATAGACCTTATGCATAAGCTTCAAACTTCATTCTTTTCGAACCAAGGAACTACAATAACAGAGGTGTGTACCTGGAATACGGAAGAACAAGGAAGAGTGAGCAATGGCAATGCAGCAACGGTAACAGGAATAGTAACAGCAACAGTAAACCAGTAACAACCAGCAAACCAACAGCAACTCAATATACCAAACAGCCACAACAACCAATGGCATGCAATCACATAGACCAATAGCAACAACAACCAGTAACAACCAATGGACCAGCAGTCACTTAGACCAACAACCAGTGACAAACTGGATTGACAACAACCAAAACCAGCCAGGCAGCACCACTATAGACACAAACAGCAACCAGCAGCAACACAACAGACCAGCCAGCCACACAACAATGAAACAACAGCAACAACCAACCCAGGCAGCAACCAAATAGACCAACCAGCAACACAAACAACCAAGAGAACAACAAAAGAGTGGCAGTGGACCAACAGTAGCAACACAATAGCACTGAACTGGCAGCAATACTCAAACCCACGACCAACAACAACAAACAATGGACCAACAGCAGCAACTCTAATGACCAACAGCGCCAAATGAGCACTGCCACCAACAGACAAGCACAACCACAACACAGTAGCCTGGAAACTAATGAAACAGTAGCCTCTCTCAGCTCTTTCTATCTATCTTCTTTTCTGGTTTTCAAGAATGGATCTTTGCTGCTTATATTTCTCTAAGTGTTCTCCAGTTATGACTGTGTTTGCTCTCCAGGTACTCTCCTGTTTATCACTGTCTATCTCCCCTCTAGTTACTAAGGTATTCCCCTTCTTATAGCTGACCAGCAGCTCCTAAGGTTACCCCCTACCCTGACTCCCCAACCCATCATATTCCCTGCAAACCCCACTATCTACTGTCCAAAGGTATGGACTCCAGCATTAAACAATAAGGCTGGTGGCAGGGCATCAGTGGGATACCCTGCTGTGCAGGTTCCACTAGCCCTTGTATGGGTGTGTGATTAAACAATTAACCTGTTAACTACAACCAACTAATTCCCTTTAATCTGAATCAAACAGTAACCAGCCCCTACACTAATGAATTGCACACAGGCAGATTCAGGGATCAATGTTACGAACTAATTCCTTGACGACTTTAATCACATTGGACCTATGATTCATTTTAACTACTGGAAACAGAGGGAATTGGCCAAATAAAAGGCCTCAAATGAGGAGAACAGACCAACGGATATGAGAAAATTAAAAGCATGAGAACTGAAACAATGAATAAAACAAACACACATATTCACACAATTGAATTAAATCGACCAAAGAAGGAATGAATACCTCGTAAGAAATCTGCCGACCCAAGCTTCGAACTAAGACTTGGAATTATTGAAGCCAAACGGGCTTTAATCAAGATGTTCTCGATTGAGAACACCTAGACTAAAGTCCCTTGGACTTCAATTATGGCTAACCCGGCTCGAATTGGGTTTCCTCAAAAACTAGGGTTCTTGGACTCGGATTTGGGGCTTTTGCATTTCTGGTTAGATTCGAGGCAAACGAAAGCCGGCGGGGGTACGAGGGAGACCATGTGAGGGTTTGGGGTGAGTTTGGGGTGATTTGGCATTGGTTCGAGTTTGACTCGAATCTTCAAATGAAGATTCGAGGAGCTCCGGCATGATTCGAGGTTAGTGGAGGCTGGGTTCGTGATGGGGGAGGTGAGGGGAAGGTTTTGGCATTGGTTTGGTGGTGATTGGCCTACCGGAACCGCCGTGAGGCGATTTCCGGCAGGCGGGGCACGGCGGCGTTACGCTAGGTCTCTGAGAGCTCCTGAGGGAGATGAAGGGAGAGGGGGGGTCTGGCTTGGGGGGGGGCGGGGTATGGAATGAGTTTATATATGTTTTGGAGAAGTTAAATCCTGATCGTTGGATCAAACTTGATCAACGATCAGGATCTCCTCACTTAAACCAAACGGTGTCGTTTGGTTAAGTCATAGGCTGAATGTATTTTGGAATTAAAGGATTAATCTGGGCCGTTGGATAATAAAATCCAACGGTCCAGATCAAGTGTTACACAGGCTGAAGCTTTGGATGGGTATTTGGGCTGGATTAGAAGAAATTCGTTTGGGCCTGGCTTTTAGATTAAATTTTGGCCTAGATCGGATCTTCATGATGTACTATATGTGTGTGTGTATATATATATATATATGTATATATATACATATATATATATATATACACACATATGTATATATACTAACCTATAACACCGCTATTTTTACTACAATTAACGTACACAATTACATATCCTCTAAAATGTAAATCACATGACTTCGATATCAAACACTAAAAATGCAAAACTTAGCATATATTTTTGTATTTTTAATTTAAATAAATAAACATGCACACAAAAAGATAAAATAACACAAAATCACAAAAATCATACCCAACACGAAACTAGTTTTATTTTTGAATTTTCTGGGAGTACTTCTCAAGTAAGGCAAAAATCACGTGCTCACAGCTGCCCCTCTTTGCGCGTAAACACGCAGAGTTTTCGTGCAAAGATAAATGAGCGGATATAAGCGATTTTTGTCCATTCGAACACTCCGTATGAAGCATTTTGGAAAAGTTTTGACCGAACCTTGCTTTAAAGGTCTCCTACATATCCCTGGCTAAAAGGGAATCAGGTCAATGTAGTTCGGGAAGTTCTGGTAGCTGGGACTACCATGCCTGTTGCGATCTCGCTGTTACTGCTGTTGCCGCTGTTACTGCTGTTACCACTGCGCTTAGCTGATTTCCTTGTTACACCGCGCTAAGCAACAAAAACAAGGAGCTAGACTAAGTTACAGTACTACAAGTTCTTATCTCTCCTTTTTAACTTGATCTTGTCGCGCTCCTTGCCATCTTGTCTGACTTGGCGTTCCTTCTGATGCTTCGTCTCTTCTTACGAACTTGGATTCATGCCGAAGATTTCTGTTACATTCTACCGCTTTCCTCCACCAAATTAAAACAGATCGCCACTCCATTCTCCAGGCGGGCTCCCTGACTTCAACTACTACTTCAAAATTAAATCGCCACTCCATTCTCCGGGCGGGCTCCCCGACTTCAACTACTACTTCAAAATTAAATTGCCACTCCATTCTTCAGGCGGGCTCCCCGACTTCAACTACTACTTCAAAATTAAATTGCCACTCCATTCTTCAGGTGGGCTTCCCGACTTCAACTACAACTTCAAAATTAAATCGCCACTCCATTCTCCAGGCGGGCTCCCGACTTCAACTACTACTTCACAATAAAATCGCCACTCCGTTCTCCAGGCGGGCTCCCCGACTTCAACTACAACTTTAAAATAAAATCGCCACTCCATTCTTCGGGCGGGCTCCCCGACTTCAGCTACTACTTCAAAATTAAATCGCCACTCCATTCTCCAGGCGGGCTCCCTGACTTCAACTACAACTTCAAAATTAAATCGCCACTCCATTCTCCGGGCGGGCTCCCTGACTTCAATTACAACTTCAAAATTAAATCGCCACTCCATTCTCCGGGCGGGCTCCCTGACTTCAACTATTACTTCAAAATTAAATCGCCACTCCATTCTCCAGGCGGGCTCCCTGACTTCAACTACTACTTCAAAATTAAATCGCCACTCCATTCTCCAGGCGGGCTTCCTGACTTCAACTACTACTTCACTGATTTCATCCTATCTTGGTTACCTTCCTTTGCCTCTTGTACCCTATCCTTGTTCCTGCATTACCTCTCGGACCACCTTCTCTTCTGAATTATCCTGTCTTGGAATTGCTTTCCCCCGGTCGTATTACTTTTCTTCTGGCTGCTGGGGATATTTTCGGAACTGTTTACTCGCCTGCTGGGGGTGATGCTGCTGAGGAAGTATTCTTTGTTTCCTTCACCCCTCATTCTCTTCCTTCTTCCTCTACCTCTTCTGGGACTCACGCTTTTGTTTCCTTGATCAAACTATAGGATGTAATACTGCTGGGGGAATCTCGAAGCCATTTTTTTCTTTTTCCAATAACTGCTGGGGATGATACCAGGCTCAAAGATCACCCCATCTTGTGTTGCTTTCTACCCTTATCCTCCGAGTCTTGCTTTCCAGAAAATTTTCGCAACAAGAGAAAATTTTCTGCCCCAGTGTGATAAACTTCTGGACGGTATGCTTTTCTGCCAACGAACCCTCTTTTCCTGCTTTTAAATCAAAGAAAAAATTGTTAGTTTTAAAATGCGGTGAGTGGTCGTGCCACTCTTGTTGGGGCCATTTTCTTTTCTCTTTCAGCCGCTTGGCCTCTCTCGAACTTTGTGGGCGACGTTGACGCTTGCTTGGGACGATGCTTTTTCCACGAACGACCTCTCATCTTTCCTTTTATTCCACTCTTTGGTTTGATCCGACTCTTTTTAGCCGGTGATCCGTTGCGTGAAATCATCTTTCGGACATGCCACATGTGTCCATCATACTCCATAATTCTTGCGAACCTTCCACTCAGGCCTGTCATCCCAATCTTACTATCGTAACGACTTCTGTCTGATTGCCTCGTTCCATGCCTATTCACTTTCAATATACTGCTTTGGGAGACTTGGTAGTAAGCTTTGAAAAATCAATTTTCGAAAATGAAAGAAAAGAAAAGAATACCGACCGCAAATGACAAAAGAAGAGAAAAACTTTTCTGAACTCAAAAATAGGAAAACTTATCTGAATGTGTGCCTGATCCAATGTTATGCCGCGCCTTTGAGATTAAACTACCCAATCTATTCACGTCAATCACTTTCTGATACCGCGTCCTGCTAGAGGTAAGCGGATATCCCAACCTTGTCTCATGCAGACATCTTGTAACCATCTCGTCCTGTCACCTCACGGTGCCCTTCAAAGGGTTTTCACTAATGAGATTCTCTCATTTCTCTCTATCTCCCGTCGCCTTAAGGTGCCCGTAAAGGTTTTCACCGTAAGACTCTCTCATTTTACTTCTCTCAACTTCCTTCGCCTTAAGGTGCCCGCGAGGGTTTTCACCGTTAAGACTCTCTCATTTATGCTTTCTTTCCTTGCGGCGGGGTATCACCCCCGAGATTCCCTCTAGAGCGTTATCCCCTTTCGGCTTGCATCCCGGATTCAATCGCGGGTCGGGATGTCACTCTTGGCTTTCATTCACATGCCTTGGCACTTTTCAAATACTGATCGAGAGGTCTTTCTGGTTCTTAATATGGTTTCTGCGCGTGAGGCTGAAGAAAGGGGTTTAGCCTCAACGGTTAACTTATTACAACTTTCGGAATCCACACTATCTTTCAAACGAAACAATGACTTCTGCCCCAGTTTTGTTGCTTGGGGGATTTTTTGATTTTTATTTTATTATGACCGAGCCGTGTGGCGCCTACGTATCCTTCTTGAGGAATCGGGTCGAACGTAGTTCACTTTTTCTTGTATTACTTCTTTGTTTCTTTTCTATTCTGTTACACATCTTCCTTGATGATTCCGAAAGAGGGTATATGAAAGAATAATTAAGGCTCAAATGGGGAAACAAAGGTTGAAGTGTTTGGGTAGTAGAAAAATTGCCTCTGTCATTTCATTCTCCGAAAAATGCCAAATACACACAAACGAAACCAAACGTTGACAAATGCATTAAAGAATTACACATAATATCTCTTAACCGCATCAGAATTGATAGCCATATCGGTGCATCTTCCCTCGACATCAGTCAGACATAGAGCGCCGTTGGATAATACTCTAGTCACCACAAAAGGTCCCTGCCAATTTGGAGCGAACTTGCCTTTCGCTTCGGCCTGATGGGGTAGAACTCTCTTCAGCACATGCTGTCCCACTTCAAATCTCCCGGGACGTACCTTCTTGTTATATGCTCTCGCCATTCTCTTTTGATACAATTGGCCGTGACATACTGCTGTCAATCTCTTTTCATCGATCAGGCTCAATTGCTCTAATCGGGTTTTGACCCACTCGTCGTCATCAATCTCAGCTTCAGCGACGATTCGGAGGGATGGAATCTCAACTTCTGCGGGTATTACTGCTTCAGTCCCGTATACCAACAAGTAAGGAGTTGCACCTACCGAAGTCCGGACGGTAGTGCGATAACCCAACAGCGCGAATGGTAGCTTTTCATGCCATTGCCTAGATCCTTCTACCATTTTCCTCAATATCTTCTTTATGTTCTTGTTTGCTGCCTCGACCGCACCGTTTGCTTTTGGGCGATACGGTGTGGAATTTCGGTGTGTAATCTTGAACCGTTGACATACCTCTTTCATCAATCCACTGTTAAGATTTGCACCGTTATCTGTAATGATTATATTTGGAATTCCAAACCTACAAATGATGTGGGAGTGTACGAAGTCCACCACCGCCTTCTTGGTCACCGATTTGAATGTTTTGGCCTCCACCCACTTGGTAAAATAATCGATCGTTACCAGAATGAACCTGTGACCGTTGGAAGCCGCAGGCTCAATAGGTCCAATAACATCCATACCCCATGCGACAAACGGCCATGGTGCGGACATTGTATGCAATTCAGTCGGCGGAGAGTGAATCAAATCTCCGTGTATCTGACACTGATGGCATCTTCGCACGAAACTTATACAATCCCGCTCCATAGTGAGCCAATAATATCCCGCTCGAAGAATCTTCTTTGCCAATACGTATCCGCTCATGTGTGGTCCGCAAACTCCCGAGTGTATATCCGTCATAACTGTTGTGGCTTGACTTGCATCTATACATCTCAACAATCCCAAATCTGGGGTTCTTTTGTACAGCACCCCTCCACTAAGGAAAAATCCGTTCGCCAACCGCCGAATAGCTCGCTTTTGATCTCCAGTTGCTTGCTCTGGGTATACTCCTAACCTGAGGTATTCCTTGACATCATGAAACCACGGCTCACCATCCACCTCTTCCTCTATCACATTACAATAAGCATGTTGATTCCGGACATGGATGTGTAATGGATCGACACGAACCTTGTCCGGGTGATGTAGCATCGACGCTAAAGTAGCTAGAGCGTCGGCAATCTCATTATGCATTCTTGGGATGTGTCTGAATTCTACTGATCGAAAGCGCTTGGTCAGATCATGCAAGCACTGACGATATGGGATAAGCTTTAAATCTCCGGTTTCCCATTCTCCCTGAATCTGATGTACCAGAAGGTCCGAGTCCCCCAAGACCAAGACGTCCTGTACGTCCATGTCCACCGCTAATCGCAACCCCAAGATACATGCCTCGTACTCGGCCATATTGTTGGTGCAATGAAAACGCAGTTGAGCAGTAACAGGATAATGATGTCCTGTTTCAGATATGAGCACAGCCCCTACTCCGACTCCTTTTGCGTTTGCCGCTCCATCGAAAAAGAGCTTCCATCCCGGATCCTTGGTTAGTTCCAACCCCTCGATCTGCAATACTTCCTCATCTGGGAAATACGTCCTCAAAGGTTCGTATTCATCATCAACGGGATTTTCAGCTAAGTGATCGGCCAGGGCTTGAGCTTTCATAGCCGTCCTTGTCACGTATATGATGTCGAATTCCGTAAGTAATATTTGCCACTTTGCTAACCTCCCTGTAGGCATGGGTTTCTGGAAAATATACTTCAACGGATCCAACCGCGAAATGAGGTACGTGGTGTAAGAAGACAAGTAGTGTTTCAGCTTTTGGGCTACCCAAGTTAGGGCGCAACATGTCTTTTCCAGATGAGTGTACTTGACCTCGTGGACTGTAAACTTCTTGCTGAGGTAGTAAATGGCCCGTTCCTTCCTGCCGGTAAGATCATGCTGCCCCAGTACGCAGCCAAACGAATTCTCCAAGACCGTCAGATAAAGAATCAGGGGTCTACCTGGCTCAGGCGGAACTAGTACGGGTGGATTTGACAGATACCCTTTGATCCGGTCAAACGCTTCCTGACATTCTGCCGTCCATTCTATCGCAGCGTCTTTCTTCAATAGGCGGAATATGGGTTCACAAGTTGCCGTAAGCTGGGCAATAAACCTACTGATGTAATTCAACCTTCCCAACAGACTCATTACCTCTGTTTTATTCTTCGGCGGGGGTAACTCCTGAATGGACTTAATTTTGGAGGGGTCCAATTCAATGCCCCGTCGGCTGACGATGAATCCTAGCAGCTTTCCTGATGGAACTCCGAATGCGCATTTGGCCGGATTAAGCTTGATGTCGTACCTTCGGAGTCTTTGAAAGAACTTCCTGAGGTCAACAACATGGTCTTCTTGACGCCTAGATTTTATGATCACATCATCCACGTACACCTCAATTTCCTTGTGTATCATGTCATGGAATACCGTAGTCATCGCCCTCATATATGTTGCTCCTGCATTCTTCAAACCAAACGGCATCACTCGGTAGCAATAAGTCCCCCACGGTGTGATAAAAGCCGTCTTTTCTGCGTCCTCTTCATCCATCAAAATCTGATGATATCCCGCATAACAGTCCACAAAGGATCCAATTTCGCGTCCGGCACAATTATCAATCAGGATATGGATATTGGGAAGTGGGAAATTATCCTTAGGACTTGCCTTGTTGAGATTGCGATAGTCCACGCATACCCCGATCTTTCCGTCTTTCTTTGGCACCGGCACTACGTTAGCCAACCATTCAGGGTATCGAGTGACACGAATGACTTTCGCCTGCAACTGCTTGGTTACCTCCTCCTTAATCTTCACACTCATCTCCGTCTTGAATTTCCGCAGTTTCTGCTTGACGGGAGGATATGCCGGATCAGTGGGTAGTCTATGAACCACTAGATCAGTGCTGAGTTCGGGCATGTCGTCGTACGACCATGCGAAAATGTCTTTAAACTCCATGAGTGTTTTGATCGGTTCTTCTCTCAGATTGGGTTCAATATGGACACTTATCCGGGTTTCTTTGACGTCATCCGCATTCCCTAGATTAACGGCCTCAGTATCATTTAAATTCGGTTTGGGCTTTTCCTCGAAGTGACTTAATTCTTCACCGATTTCTTCTACGGCTTCATCATCGCCGTACTCTGACTCACTCTCGTCACTTCTTATTTCATGTGTTATTATTTCCAAACCCGATTGACTTTCTAGACTGGGTTGATTAATCTTTAAGCACGCCATATCATTAAGATCAGTTGCAAGAAGGTTGTTCAGAAAAGTAAAAAGAAGGAAAAAGATAAACAAAATTAGACGCGAAGGAACCACATTTCATTAATGGGAATTGTACAAAGGGAAAACAAACTGCAAACTTAAATCAAAAATGAACTAAAAACAAAGGGATTTTACTCCGGGGACAAGCCCCCAATACAAAATTTCGAAAGAAAAACAATCCAAGACAAACTACCAAGACTCCTTCCGGACAGGGAGAGGAGTAGCCTTCCAGTTATTCGGTTTTGCCTTTGGTCCCACAAATTGTATCTCGGCATGACTGGATCCTTCACCATCTTCGAGCATACATACATCTGTGAATAGGTTTTCGAACTTCCTGAAGAACTCTTCGTCTGGCCTGACCGTAGGGCCAGGAATCTTTGGCGCTGGATGTCCTCTTGCTCCGGACCTGACAAAAGATTGGGAGAGGCGTGGAACAGGCTTTGGGAGCACCCATGTTTTCTGCTTGCTCCTCTTTGCTCGCCGGATGTCCTCCGAGGTTGGCTGGAATCCCAAGCCGAAGGTTCCCAAGTTTTCGACCACTGATACCGGTTGTATAATTCCTTGCAGAGATGCACCTAGCCCTTTACCGGGTACGAAACCATGTCGCAACATTTCATGCGCCACCATGACATCCGCGGTAATTGTTCTGTCGCCGGGAATACATTCCCCTTCCGGAACTCGGTGGGCGGACACCACATCGCAGACCTGATACACCCACGGCCCAACATCTTCTTCTGTTTCAACAAAGGGAATGATGGTGCCCGATTGTGGATCGTTCTCTCCATGGACGACGATCTCCTGCTGGTCCCATTCAAACTTGACGAGCTGGTGTAAGCTGGATGGAACTGCTCTTGCGGCATGAATCCATGGTCGCCCTATTAGGAGGTTATACGACACCACCATGTCCAGCACCTGGAATTCCATGGTGAACTCCACTGGCCCAATTGTCAAGACTAGCACTATGTCACCAACCGACGCTTTGCCTCCTCCGTCGAACCCTCGAACACATACGCTGTTCTTGCGTACCCTGCCGATGTCTACTTTTAATTTGCCCAGTGTAGAGAGAGGACAAATGTTAGCACTGGACCCATTATCGACCAAGACTTTGGTAACCACCGCCTCTTCACACTTCACCGTAAGATATAAAGCCCTGTTATGCTCAGTGCCTTCCTCGGGCAACTCGTCATCGGTGAAGGTGATCCGATTTGCTTCGAAGATCCTATTGGTGATCTTCTGCAAATGGCTCACTGAGATTTTATCCGGTACATGTGCCTCATTCGGGACTTTCATCAATGCTTGCCGATGTTCTTCCGAATGTATCAGCAAGGATAGCAATGATATTTGCGCCGGAGTCTTCTTCAACTGCTCTAAGACGGAGTAGTCGTGCAGCTTCATCTTTTTCAAGAATTCTTCTGCTTCTTCATCAGTGACCGGCTTTTTCAATACTGCCGGAGTGGTCTTCCTCAATTCCGCAAGGGCAAAACATCTCCCCGAGCGGGTCAACCCTTGGGCTTCACAAACTTCCTCTTTCACCTCCTTTCCTCTGTAGGTCGTTGTAATCCGAGCATAATTCCATGGGACAGCCCGGCTATCAGGTTACTGGCAACTGTGTTGCCGGCTGGATGATGAAAGGATCCATTCGAACGCCTGCTACTGTAAAAATGGGCTTGATTGCTGCCCCTGGTACAACTATCTTGGCCGGCTTCACCGGTACTTCGTTCACACTTTCCTTTCCTGCTTCCGACTCTCCTGGTATGTCCTTCTTGCAACTGGGCGATTCATCAAAGCTTGGCCCTTTTCTCGTTCCTGCCCCGCTAGACTTAATCATCATTACAGTCTGAGAGGCTTTCTCCTTTCCTTCCTCCGCCCGTACCAACTCGATCATATTGGTCTCATGATGAGTTGGAAGCGGGTTTTGGTTGATGTTGGGCTCTGTTGGAGTATGGACCTCAATCCTGCGAGTGTCAATGAGCTCCTGGATGGCCGTCTTCAGCCTCCAACACTTTTCCGTATCATGTCCCGGACATCCCGAGCAGTAGGCACAATTTACTGAATGGTCCAGGTTCTTCGGGAGGGGGTTTGGTAGCTTAGCTTCAACCGGATTTAGCAAACCTACTTGCTTCAACCGGTGGAACAGACTGGTATAAGACTCTCCTAAGGGAGTGAAAGTCTTTGGCCTCGGCGCCCTGTCGCCCCTGAATGCCTGGTTCGGACGGAAACTCGCGCCCGAGGGGTTTCTGTAAGCTCTTGGGGGTGGATGATTGTTCTGGGGGTTCGGTGCACGCCACGGTGCATGAACAGGAGGTGCAGAATAGGATTGTGCATGGTGGACAGTAAAATGGGGATCAGGTGCGGGATAATAATGTTGCGGGTGGCTATATGGGTTGTGAGAGTAGTTTTGGTGGTGAGGTTGGGGTGGGCTATATTGGGGTGCGGGGCCTCTATTTCCGAACCATGCCCCGGACTCGACGGCCGCAACTTCCTCTCTCCTCTTTTTCCCCAGTACTCCTCCAGTACCACTTTGGATAGCCTGAGTGGTGGCTTTCAGTGCTGAGTAACTCATGATCTTGTTGGCCTTCAAACCCTCCTCGATCATACCCCCCATTTTTATCACCTCGGTGAATGATTTGCCTACGGACGTTACCAGATGTCCGAAGTAGGTGGGCTCTAATGTCTGCAAGAAGTAGTCCACCATCTCGCTTTCTCTCATCGGCGGATCTACCCTGGCCGCCTGTTCCCTCCATCGGAAACCAAATTCCCTGAAGCTTTCAGCAGGCTTCTTCTCTAGTTTTAGCAATGATAGGCGGTCGGGGATTATCTCAAGATTGTATTGGAACTGGCCGATAAAAGCTTGAGCCAAATCATCCCACGTAAACCATCTACTGGGATCCTGTCTAGTGTACCACTCCAACGCCGATCCTCCCGGACTCTGGCCGAAGTAGGCTATCAGAAGCTCGTCCCGTCCTCCGGCCCCTCTCATTTTACTGCAAAACCCCCGCAGGTGGGCCACTGGGTCACCATGCCCCTCGTATAGGTCGAATTTGGGCATTTTAAATCCTGCCGGCAACTGGACGTCCGGAAATGGACACAGATCCTTATAGGCGACGCTGACCTGGTTGCCTAAACCGTGCATGTTCCTGAAGGACTGCTCCAGGCTTTTAACTTTTCTGACAACTTCCTCGTGTTCCGAACTTTGGAAGTGTTTTTCCGGTTCTGCCGGATTATCCCAGTGAGGTGTATGTGATTGTGGTTCAGGAGCCCTGAAAGTAGGCTCTGGAGGATAGTAAGAGTTGTCATGGATCCGAACATATGGCTCGCTGGCCGGCCTTTGCAGAGGAGCAGGTGGAGGTGCCACAAAACAGGGGTGACTGGAGGAGGATTTGGTTTGGCTGGTGGAATGTGGGTGGCATATGGGTTTTCCCCCTGAAAGTATGGATAGCTCGGGGCGCTTGTTGAAGGATCGATGGGCGGATGTTCCGGAGCTGAGGCGAGAGTAGGGCGGTTTGGTGAAGACTGTTCCCTGGCCCAGGCCAGGTGCATCTCTGTTATCTGTTGTTTTAACCGGTCTACCTCTTCTTTCATGATTTGTAGCTCGGATTTTTCTTCCTCGAGACTCTTGCCAGAACTCGACATGCTTACTGTAACTGGTCCTTTGGATCTAGTACGGTAGTGATGGCTGGCCAGGATATTCTGTCAAACCAACTGCTAAACTTTCTGGAATACGCAACAAACTTGTTAGTTCACCGAGTTTGACAGATATGTTATAGCACGTTGGATGCAATGCACCTAACCAAATAACCCTTTCTACGTGTACTCTTTAACATGCGTCATTCCGGCCCTTTTTCTTTTTCTTTCTTTTTCTTCTCTTTTTTTTTCTTTTTCGACTATCTTTGCAAGCCTTTATTGTTATTTAACCTATGGATTCCTTTCTTTTTAGTGGTGGTCGAATCTTATGTGGATTGCCTACGTATCACGACCCCGCGTGAATCAGACCGAGCGTAGTTCTGGTAACAAGATTGTGGCAAAATTCAGTAACCTTTTATATCAAATAAAACCGTGTAGTTACAAAACACGTCTTACAAAAATCAGCAAAACAAAAGAAAATGCTTGACTTGGGAAAGTAAAGATAAAAATGCCAACTAGCTTGACTCAATATTTCCAAATACATTTTCAATCAAAAATCTAATGCCCTAAAACTCCTGGGGGCCTGCGAGGCATCATTCGGCCTTGCCGCAAGCCTCGGTGTGAGGTCCTTGTGCAGTTCCCTCAACTCTTCCATGATCCGATGAACATAACCCATAATTGAAGTGAAAAGGTCGGCGCGGGGCATTCGTTCACAAGCTAGGCACTTCATGGTGACATAGTGCCCGATTTCTCCAATTCTATCCTTGATCATGTCCCTTTCTCCGAGTAGCCGCTCTATTTGCTGGTTTTTCGCCCCCAATCTTCGAGCATTGGTGGTGACTTGATCTAGGAGCCTATCCACTTGTCCTTGCAGTCGGGCCATCAAATTGTGGCAGCGGTCGAGGTCTGCTCTGGCATCTTGGGCTTGCTTGAAAACCCGTTCCCTAAGGACAACATTTGCTTCCCTCAGGCTAGTGATGATGTCAGTGTAATCTTCTTCCACCCGCTTTAGGTGAAGTGCATGTTGATGTGCCTCCTTTTCCCAGCTAGCACGGATCCTCGTTATTTGGGCTTTTGACTCGTCCAATTCTCTTTGGATGTCGGTGACTTGGCTTCTCAAACCCCTTATCAATTTTTCGTCGGCCCGACTCCTCGCCTGTCTGTCAGCATCTCTTTTCATTTGCTGGATTTGAGCTCTCAAGAAGTCATTTTCTTGTACCAACTTCTTTTTATCTCCTTCGTCGGTGGCAGCTTGCATGTTCTTCTCGAATTGGAGGTCCCGGACCTGCTGTTCTATCCTGCCAATCTTCGTCCTGTATCCCTCCTCCTTTGCTAACCAATCCCATTGTTCCCGTGAATCTTCCGTGAATTGTTGGACATGGGCTCTTTTAGAACATTTCCGACGAATCTGAAATCTTTTCCCGAACCACATGTTGTACTTTGGGTCCACCTCTCCCTTGGCTAGTTCCCGGACCATGGTTTTAGGCTCAAGGAACCGACATTCGTGCCACAGCCTTCTAACCTTCTCTTCGGGGAAGACAACTCCCGGGCTCAACTCAATGGCGTACTTCCTTAGGTCTTGATCGGTAGGAATAACCTGAAAACCTTCCTAGTTGACGTAACACACGGTGAGGGACATATGGTTGGACACTGCGAATCCCCATCAGAAGGATATAACACTCCTCGGCTGCCATATATATTACTTCGGTATCGGGTAACCACCCGAACGCCCATTCAATCTGATCGGCTTCTATTGAGCTCAGTCGTGCAAGCCATGCCTCGACGCCTTCAGGGAATACAGCACCCATCATCCGTTCTTCGAAACCCCTGATACAGGTTTTTCCGGTCAACCCATGGTTCATGTATTGTGTTCGGTGATGGAGGTGTTCTTGCATCCATAATTGAAGTAACAGATTGCAACCTTGGAAGAAATTGCCCCCTTCTCGGCATACAGTCAAGGCTCGATAGATCTCGGACAAAACCAAAGGGACCACCGTGCTGGTAGCCTTTTTGATTGCAACATCGGCTATTCCTACCAGACTTATCTCTATTTTCTTATCTTCGCGCGGACAAATCACAATCCCCAAGAATGTCGTCATGAATGCTAGAATTCGTCTGGCCTCCCACTTGGTTCTATTCCCTGCGTGAGTCAGTCCGAGGTTTGACTCTTCAAAACCCCGAGGAGTGCCGTACCGTTGATATAAGAATTGGAGGTCGCAACACCCTTTCAGCAGATCATCATTTTTCACCTTCCGACTAATGCTCAGCAGATCCAGAAACCCATGTGGAGATACCGGTCTTGGTGAGAGCAGGTATTGCCCTCTTAATTTCCCATTAAGTCCTGCATAGCCCGCAATTTCCTCTAATGTGGGCGTCAATTCAAAGTCAACAAAACGGAACACATTGCGGGTCGGATCCCAGAAAGATACCAGTGCCTTGATGATGTCCTCCCTTGGCTCGATATTCAACAGATCAACCAAACCTCCCAAAATTCTCCCTACAACCTTTTTGCTACTGTCTTCCAAATCGTTCCACCATATACGGAGCTGCTGAGGGACCTCACTAAAGATTGAAAATGATTTATTCCGATTCGTGCTCATCCTGCACATTTATTAAGGTGATTTAAATAAGAAAACAACTTTGTTTTGCTAAATAAAAAAAATCAGTTTTCAATCACGGCCTTTCAACGTCTCGGGGACGAAGGCTTTTAAGGCTGTGGGGTAAATTGATCGAAATCAAAATTGACCCAAAGGTGGCCGTTTATACGAAATTAGCCTTCCGGCGTCCCTTTCGGGAACATTCGGCTATTTTTTAAAAACAGCGTCACCGACTTATTTAGTACAAAAGTTAGTTTTGATTTTTCGGCCATTTTTCAAAAGGTGAAGTTGGACCTGATGGAGGTTGCCTACGTATCTCACATCCACTGAGAATCAAACCCACGTAGTTCGGTTTTGACGAAACAAACGGCATTATTTATTTATTCACTTTACTAAAGGAAAACAAATAAGCTATTTCTATCTTAAGAGCAAAACACACACATTTTTTTTTTTTTTTTTTTTTTTTTTAATCTCTAAAGCCGGTCAGCATGCAAGTCTATAACAAATAAATGCGCAAGACAAACAGGATGCAGCAGGATAGTCTGTTCATTTCAGGTCATCTGTCCTAGACGGACCCAACCCCTGTGTTGAGTCCCCTAAGCCAAATGCGACATGATGCAAATAAACGTTTCCTACTAGGGATCCGGCATGAAGCTTTGTTATTCTAGGTTTAAAAACCTGGGTTTATTGTTCTAGACCTGGCTTACCCGAGCGGACAACTCGAGCCGAGGAGGAGGCAGCAACCCGGGAATACAGAAGCTTCACCGGTTTTGCAACTTATCCAAACCTCGTTCTAAAAATGGGAATTAGACACTATACAGAAAAGAAGTCACACGAAGTGCACCCTTCTTCATGATTTAGAAGACTCGGAGAGGAGATTGGTTCCGGCACAATTTATATGTACAGTTCACAAAATATCAAAGCAGTAAAAGCAACATTTTGCACATTGATGCCAACATGTGAAAGAATCAGATAATAAAATATGCCAAATACACAGTTATTCCGAGCTCGAATTCTAAAGAAGTCCCCAGCAGAGTCGCCAGAGCTGTCACACCTCTTTTTTACGCACCCGCGAGGATGCGAAGAGTTTTTCCAATTAAAGGACAATCGAGATGGGATTTATTTTAATTATTTCAGAGTCGCCACTTGGGAGATTTATGGTGTCCCAAGTCACCGGTTAAATCCCGAATCGAGGAAAAGAATGACTCTATTTAACAGTCCGCGAACCAGAAATCCGGATAAGGAATTCTATTAACCCGGGAGAAGGTAT
Source organism: Nicotiana noctiflora (assembly GCA_032618575.1). Taxonomy (NCBI): domain Eukaryota; kingdom Viridiplantae; phylum Streptophyta; class Magnoliopsida; order Solanales; family Solanaceae; genus Nicotiana; species Nicotiana noctiflora. The sequence goes on along the minus strand of JASVEL010013505.1, from coordinate 415,167 downwards.
TAGGCATTCCCGAATTCCGTGGTTCTAGCACGGTCGCTCAACTGTCGTGTTTGGCCTATCTATCTGCTTTTTTACAATTGTGTACTTAGTGCAAGTTAATATCCCTTTACCGCTTTTATTATTGGTTATGATTTACGAAAGAGAAAGTTGCTTAAAAATATGCTTTCGAATCACGTCACATGAAATGCACCCGGATCCTCGACATATTCTTATTCAACGTTTTGGGGTTTGGATTTGGGTCGCATGAAATGCACATCCGTATTTAAGAAGATAGAGCTAAAATATACGCCCGGATCGACTACTTATTTACACTGTTGAGAAGGGCGTGGCATTTGTTAAGAAACGACGCGTCTCAAAATCTAAGTATTTTATATGTACATCTGTGCGATTAATGTAACCATTGGGCGAGGAGCACCTTTGATTCGAATCTAAAGCTAACTACATCCCGTTGTATTTTACTTTAGAGTTGATTCCAAATTATTTAAAAACTTGCTACGAACCACACCACATGAAATGCGCCTGTGGTTCCTGACACGCTTTGTTTACTCTTGCCCAAAATTGGGGTCGGGTCACATGAAATGCGCCCCCGACTCTTTTTAATCTAATTACGTCATTCCGTTGAGTAACAACTCCCTGGCTAATCTTGCTTTTAGCATAAGGTCTAACGTTAACAGATTTGGAGATTACACACACGAGCATAGAAGATTGGATAGAGATACAACAGACTAATTCAGGTTTACGTGCTTATCTAACGACAGTGTATCTTTGGCCTAGCTACACTTTTCCATAACCAAGACTAGCAATACAAGCTTAATTGAAGAATAACAGGATGTAATTAAACATAAGAACTTTAGACGACTACATGTTTCAATAGACCTTATGCATAAGCTTCAAACTTCATTCTTTTCGAACCAAGGAACTACAATAACAGAGGTGTGTACCTGGAATACGGAAGAACAAGGAAGAGTGAGCAATGGCAATGCAGCAACGGTAACAGGAATAGTAACAGCAACAGTAAACCAGTAACAACCAGCAAACCAACAGCAACTCAATATACCAAACAGCCACAACAACCAATGGCATGCAATCACATAGACCAATAGCAACAACAACCAGTAACAACCAATGGACCAGCAGTCACTTAGACCAACAACCAGTGACAAACTGGATTGACAGCCACCAAAACCAGCCAGGCAGCACCACTATAGACACAAACAAGAACCAGCAGCAATACAACAATGAAACAACAACAATAATCAACCAACAGCAACAACCAACCCAGGCAGCAACCAAATAGACCAACCAGCAACACAAACAACCAAGAGAACAACAAAAGAGTGGCAGTGGACCAACAGTAGCAACACAATAGCACTGAACTGGCAGCAATACTCAAACCCACGACCAACAACAACAAACAATGGACCAACAGCAGCAACTCTAATGACCAACAGCGCCAAATGAGCACTGCCACCAACAGACAAGCACAACCACAACACAGTAGCCTGGAAACTAATGAAACAGTAGCCTCTCTCAGCTCTTTCTATCTATCTTCTTTTCTGGTTTTCAAGAATGGATCTTTGCTGCTTATATTTCTCTAAGTGTTCTCCAGTTATGACTGTGTTTGCTCTCCAGATACTCTCCTGTTTATCACTGTCTATCTCCCCCCCTAGTTACTAAGGTATTCCCCTTCTTATAGCTGACCAGCAGCTCCTAAGGTTACCCCCTACCCTGACTCCCCAACCCATCATATTCCCTGCAAACCCCACTATCTACTGTCCAAAGGTATGGACTCCAGCATTAAACAATAAGGCTGGTGGCAGGGCATCAGTGGGATACCCTGCTGTGCAGGTTCCACTAGCCCTTGTATGGGTGTGTGATTAAACAATTAACCTGTTAACTACAACCAACTAATTCCCTTTAATCTGAATCAAACAGTAACCAGCCCCTACACTAATGAATTGCACACAGGCAGATTCAGGGATCAATGTTACGAACTAATTCCTTGACGACTTTAATCACATTGGACCTATGATTCATTTTAACTACTGGAAACAGAGGGAATTGGCCAAATAAAAGGCCTCAAATGAGGAGAACAGACCAACGGATATGAGAAAATTAAAAGCATGAGAACTGAAACAATGAATAAAACAAACACACATATTCACACAATTGAATTAAATCGACCAAAGAAGGAATGGATACCTCGTAAGAAATCTGCCGACCCAAGCTTCGAACTAAGACTTGGAATTATTGAAGCCAAACGGGCTTTAATCAAGATGTTCTCGATTGAGAACACCTAGACTAAAGTCCCTTGGACTTCAATTATGGCTAACCCGGCTCGAATTGGGTTTCCTCAAAAACTAGGGTTCTTGGACTCGGATTTGGGGCTTTTGCATTTCTGGTTAGATTCGAGGCAAACGAAAGCCGGCGGGGGTACGAGGGAGACCATGTGAGGGTTTGGGGTGAGTTTGGGGTGATTTGGCATTGGTTCGAGTTTGACTCGAATCTTCAAATGAAGATTCGAGGAGCTCCGGCATGATTCGAGGTTAGTGGAGGCCGGGTTCGTGATGGGGGAGGTGAGGGGAAGGTTTGGCGTTGGTTTGGGTTTGATTGGCCTACCGGAACCGCCGTGAGGCGATTTCCGGCAGGCGGAGTACGGCGGAGGAGGGCGGCGTTACACCGGGCTTTGAGAGCTTCTGAGGGAGATAGGGAGAGGGGGGTCCGGCTTGGGGGGGGGCGGGGGGGGCGGGGTATGGAATGAGTTTATATATGTTTTGGAGAAGTTAAATCCTGATCGTGGGATCAAACTTGATCAACGATCAGGATCTCCTCACTTAAACCAAACGGTGTCGTTTGGTTAAGTCATAGGCTGAATGTATTTTGGAATTAAAGGATTAATCTGGGCCGTTGGATAATAGAATCCAACGGTCCAGATCAAGTGTTACACAGGCTGAAGCTTTGGATGGGTATTTGGGCTGGATTAGAAGAAATTCGTTTGGGCCTGGCTTTTAGATTAAATTTTGGCCCAGATCGGATCTTCATGATGTACTATATGTGTGTGTGTATATATATATATATATGTATATATATACATATATATATATATATACACACATATGTATATATACTAACCTATAACACCGCTATTTTTACTACAATTAACGTACACAATTACATATCCTCTAAAATGTAAATCACATGACTTCGATATCAAACACTAAAAATGCAAAACTTAGCATATATTTTTGTATTTTTAATTTAAATAAATAAACATGCACACAAAAAGATAAAATAACACAAAATCACAAAAATCATACCCAACACGAAACTATTTTTATTTTTGAATTTTCTGGGAGTACTTCTCAAGTAAGGCAAAAATCACGTGCTCACAAGCGGCACGTTAAACACTGCTTATTTTTATTATTCCGATTATAGTTATTTCTTCCGCAATTATTGTTTATATACCACATTGTTAGGCTTACCTAGTCATAGAGACTAGGTGTCCTCACGATGGTTCACGGAGGGCGAACCAGGGTCGTGACATGAAAATAAGTCCAAAAATAGTAATATAGGAAACGGGGAAGGGAAACAGCAAAAAAAAAATAGAAATTTGGAGGCGCATAGGTACTCGTCACCACACCTATATGCCCCGTCCATGAAATTTCACTTCGCACATACATCGGGGATCTCTATTCCCTTAAGTCAAGGTTAGGCCAAACACTTACCTCAAGCCAACGGACAATTCAACATTGAACCACCGGTTTACCACTTAATTCCACCACCACTTCACTCGTATCTAGCCATAATTAATTTAATAACATCAATAAGTTCTATATAAACCAATTCTAATTCATGAATATGAATTTCCCAATGCTTTCCCAAAGAAGTCAAAATCTGACCCAGACTCGCCTGGTCAAAACTCGAAGTTCGGACCAAAACCCAATTTCTCATTCACCCCGAGCCCAGATATGCAATTGATTTTGGAATCTAACCTCAATTTGAGTCTAAATCCCCAAATTTAATCCAAAAATACCCAATTTCCCATGAAAATACATATATTTTGTGATGAAATCTTGTAAAGAGATGAAGTATAAAGAAAGAAATAAGTTAGAAGTTGTTTACCTATGATTTGGGGAAGAACTTTTCTTTGAAAAATTGCCTATGGGAGCTTAGGGTTTGAGAAAATTTGAAAAATGATGAAAATCCCGTCTGAAAAACCACTTAACAAGTCATGGATATCTTAATTGCGATCAGGGGTTCACAATTGCGAACCCTTTGAATTTCTATTGCTTTCGCATTTGCGACAAATATGTCGCATTTGTGAACAGTCCTCTCCTAGCTTTTACTTCACAGTTGTGAAGGTTTCTTCACAAATGCGAAGACTGTGGCCCATGTTACTCTTTGCAATTGCACTGAGTTACTCGCAATTTCCACACCGACATGCCTCAGAATTATGAGCTCTGGTCTCGCAATTGCGAGATGAGAGGCCAACACCAGAACTGAAACCTACAACAATTTTTCCTAAGTCTAAACCATTATGTGGCCTATTCAAAACTCACCCGAGCCCTTGGGGCTCCAAACATGCACACAAGTCTAAAAGCATCATACAGACTTGTTCATGCGATCAAATCGCCAAAGTAACATCTCAAACAATGATATTAACACCAAAACTCATGAATTTCACAAGATAATTCAAATTTCTATTTTTTTCAACCAAGAGTTCAATTTATACCAAATCAACTATGATCCTTACCGAATTTCACAAATATGATGTAATTATTATATTAAGCCTGTACCGGGCTCTGGAACCAAAATACGGGCCCGATACTATCAAGGTTTTACACCATTTCATTTCTAAAAAATCCTTATATATTTTCCAGCAAATAATTTTGCTTTAAAAATTCTTCTCTCAGGCTAGGGACCTCGAAATTTGATTCTTGGCATATGCCCAAGTCCTATATTTTACTACGGACTCTACGGGACCGCAAAATCATGAGTTCGAGCCTGTTTACCAAAAATATTGACCGAAGTCAACTTTAATCAATTTTGAAGGCCAAATTTAATATTTTCTTAAAATTCACATAAAAGCTATCTGGAATTGTGCCCGGGCTACTCACGCAAATCAAGGAGAAATATAAGGAGGTTTTAAGGCCTCAGAAGACAGAAATGGACTCTAAAACAAAAGATGATTTTTTGGGTCATCACATTCTCCACCTCTAAAACAATCTTTCGTCCTCGAACGGACTTAGAAAAGTACTTGAGTTGGTGAAAAGATAGAGATATCGGCTCCGTATATCAGACTTGAACTCCTAGGTAGCTGCCTTAATAGGCTGACCTCTTTACTGAACACGAATCGATGGATAACTGTTTGATCTCAACTGACAAACATGCTGGTCTAGAATAGTTGTCGTCTTATCCTCATAGGTCAAGTCCTCATCCAACTGGACAGTGCTGAAGTCTAACACATGGGATGGATCATCGTGATACTTCCGAAGCATGGACATATGAAATATTAGATGTACAACTGATAAACTCAGTGGAAACACAAGTCTGTAAGCCACCTCTCCCACTCGATCAAGAATCTCAAAAGGCCCTATTAACCTAAGGCTTAACTTGCCCCTCTTTTCAAATCTCATTATGCCTTTCATTGGCGACACACGAAGCAACACTCGCTCCCTGACCATGAATGCCACATCATGAACCTTACGGTCGGTGTAACTTTTTTTCCTGGACTAAGCTGTACAGAGTCTAACCTGAATGATCTTAACCGTGTCCAAGGTATCCTGTACCAAATCTATACGCAACAACCGAGCCTTTCCCAGCTCAAACCACACAACTTGCGATCGACACCGTCTACCATATAAGGCCCCATAAGGAGCCATCTGGATGCTCAACTGATAGTTGTTGTTGTAGGCAAACTCTGCTAATGGCAACAACTGATCCCACGGACCTTCAAAGTCGATAATACATGCTCGGAGCATATCCTCCAAAATCTAAATAGTTCGCTCGGATTGTCCATCCGTCTGAGGATGAAATACCGTGCTCAACTCGACCAGTGTACCCAACTCACATTGAACTAACCTCTAAAAATGCAAGGTAAACTGCGTACCTCGATCAGAAATATTAGACAAGGGCACACCACAAAGACGAACAATCTCCCGAATATAGATCTCAACTAACCTCTTTGAAGAATAAGAGACTACCAAAGGAATGAAATGCACTGACTTGGTCATCCTATGAACAATAACCCATACCGCATCGAACTTCCTCTGAGTTCGTGGGGGTCCAACTACAAAGTCCATGGTGATACGCTCCCACTTCCACTCAGTAATATAATCTGCTGAAGCAAACCACCAAGTCTCTAATGCTCGTACTTTACCTGCTGACAATTCAAACACCAAGCTACAGATGCAACTATATCCTTCTTCATCCTCCTCCACCAATAATTCTGCCACAAATCCTGATACATCTTAGCGGCCAGATGAATAGTATAAAATGAACTATGGGTCTCCTCTAGAATCAACTCACGAAGTCCATAAACATTAGGCACACAAACTCGACCCTGCATCCTCAAAACTCCATCATATCCAACTGTAACCTGCTTGGCAGCATCATGCCGCACTGTGTCCCTGAGGACTAGAAAATGAGGATCATCATACTGTCGATCCCTGATATGCTCAAATAATAAAGACCGAGCGACTATACAAGATTGAACATGACTCAGCTTAGAAATATCCAACCTCATGAACTGATTGGCTAACGCCTGAACATCAAAAGAAAGCGGCCTCTCACCGACTGGAATATACACAAGGCTACCCATACTGGATGACTTCCTACTCAAAGCATTGGCCACCACATTGGCCTACCCCAGATGATATAAGATGGTGATATCATAGTCTTTTAGTAGCTCCAACCACCTTCTCTGCCTCAAATTGAGCTCCTTCTACTTGAACAAATGCTGCAAACTCTTATGATCCGTGAACACCTCATATGACATGCCAAATAAATAATGCCTCCAGATCTTCAGCGCGTGAACAATGCCTGCTAGCTCCAAATCGTTAACTAGATAATTCTTATCGTGAATCTTTAACTATCGCGAAGCATATGCAGTAACCTTGCTATTCTGCATCACCATCGCACCAAGTCTAATACGAGATACGTCACAATATACTGTAAATGACCCTGAACCTGTGGAAAAAACCAACACTAGCACTGTAGTCAAAGCTATCTTGAGCTTCTCAAAGCTAGCCTCACACTCATCCGTCTACCTGAACTAGGCACCCTTCTGGGTCAACCTGGTCATCGGGCTGCTATATATGAAAACCCCTCCACAAACTACCATTAATAACCCGCCAAACCCAAGAAATTCCAGATCATTGTAGCTGATGTGGGTCTAGGCTAGTCCTTGACTGCTTCTATCTTCTCCGGATCCACCTGAATACCCTCTGCTAATACGACGTGGCCCAAGAATGCAACTAAACTCAACCAAAACTCATATTTCGAAAACTTAGCGTACAAATGACTATCTCTCGGAGTCTGAAGAACGACTCGAAGATGCTGCTTGTGCTCCTCTTGGTTGCGGGAGTAGATAAAAATATCATCAATGAAGACAATCACGAAGGAATCCAAATAAGGCCTGAACATTCGGTTCATCAAATCCATGAATGCTGCAGTGAGCACGTGATTTTTTCCCCAAGCAATTAAATTCTAAAATATATAAAAAATAATACAAAAATGATTTTTGTTTGCAATTGTGTGATTTGTGTGAAATACCAGTGTTTGTTTGAAATAAAATTGAAATGAAAATACAAAAGGAATTAGTTAGAAAAATATCACAAAAGTTGTAATACAAATGTTAAGAAATTAGAAAATTAAGCAAAAATACAAAAATATCGGAAAATCAAGGAAAAATACAAAAAAATGGAAAATAAAAGAAATATATCATTTGAAAATAAGTACAAAGGAAAATGTACAAAATACAAAAAGAAAATACAAGAAAATTAAATAAAATACAAGTCAAAAATAATAAAATACAAAGATACAATATACAATATACAATTTGGGCCAAATACACAAGAAAAACTCAGCCCAAAATATAACACATACCAGGCCTAGTCATTTTGACCGGCCTATCTATTTGATAAATCCAAACGACGTCGTACCAATCAAACAAATAGGAGCCGTCGATTGCAATTGATCAATGGACCATATAAGGCTGTTCCCTTTTAAATAAAACGACGTCGACTTTAGCATCAATCTCAACCGTTCATTGCAACTGATCAAACGGATGAGACTGTTAGACCACTAAATGAAATAATGTAGTTTGAAGCAATTAATCTCAACCGTTCTAATTACTTAATCTAACAGATCTAATGAAACTCTTCATTAAATTATGCGACGCTGTTTTGAAGCCAGATGATCCTGGCCATTAATTTGATCCAACCCAATGGCCAGGAATCAACAATACATAATTAATATATATCTACCCTTCCCCGTGTGCCCCCTCATTATACACACATATTCTTATGACAAACCCTAGCCGCCCTAATATTCCACCCTTCTCCCACTGCCTCTCATGGAGACCACCAGAGGTCAGTCTAGACCTCCGTCTCTGGCCAAAGCCAAACTCCCAAAAACCTTCCTCACCTTCAAACAACCATAAAACCCCATTAATCCCTACCAAAACCTAGTAGTCTCCCAGATCTTGAAACTCCGATCGCCGGAACCCTAGCCGGTGACCACCAAAGTATGAATCAGACTCCCTCCTTAACACCTCTTAACCACCTTGAGGCGATCTACCACCCTATCTAGGTGGTTTCCCTCGAATAAGCCCCAAACCTGTCGAATATTCGAAAAACACTTGCCGGAACCCTACTCCGACGAGTACCAAAAACTACCCCACTCCCAAAATCTTACCCCAGGTCTCCAAACACCACTTCCCTGCTCAAAATAAAACCCCAAGGCCCTATTTAAGATATCTAACACCCAGAGACCAACAGTCTCTGAAACTCTGAAAAATCAAAAATGAAAAGAACGAAGAGAAAAAGAAGAAAAGAAAGAAGAAAAGAAAGAAAGAAACGGAAAAAAAGGAAAAAGCCTGGAAAAAGCTAAGTACCCTATCCTGTCTTTGATCGCTGGTTTTTCATGTGTTCACTCATTCTGAAACTTGATTCTTTTTGTTTTGAACTTGTTTTGTTAAGTGCTTATCATGCTTATCTGTTTAGAACTTAAAGAATTCCTATGCATGTCTTAAAACATGAATCTATCTCTGTTTTGTATCTTGCTCATGTTTGTTCATATGAGCCCTGAATCTTATGCATGCCTGAAGTTATCTAAGTGTTCCTAGGCTTCTGATAGTAACTACTCATGAATCATGTGTTAATTAGCCAGTTTTATGTGATTGTTCATTATATTCTATCTTGATTGGGTTTTAGTTAGTTGGAATTCAAACACCACTTCCCTACTCAAAATAAAACCCCCTATTTGAGATATCTAACACCTAGAGACCAACAGTCTCTGAAACTCTGAAAAATCAAAAATGAAAAGAACGAAGAGAAAAAGAAGAAAAGAAAGAAGAAAAGAAAGAAAGAAACGGAAAAAGAAAGGAAAAATCCTGGAAAAAGCTAAGTACCCTACCCTGTCTTTGATCGCTGGTTTTTCATGTGTTCACTCATTCTGAAACTTGATCTTTTTGTTTTGAACTTGTTTTGTTAAGTGCTTATCATGCTTATCTGTTTAGAACTTAAAGAATTCCTATGCATGTCTTAAAACATTAATCTATCTCTGTTTTGTATCTTGCTTGTGTTTATTCATATGAGCCCTGAATCTTATGCATGCCTGAAGTTATCTAAGTGTTCCTAGGCTTTTGATAGTAACTACTCATGAATCATGTGTTAATTAGCCAGTTTTATGTGATTGTTCATTATATTCTGTCTCGATTGGGTTTTAGTTAGTTGGAATTCACCCATTATCAAACTTTTCCTCTGATTTTTGATTAATTGAAAGTTAATTCGTGATTAGGGTTACTTGTGCAAACCAACATGAATCTGGCTATATTTGCAATTTGATTTATATGTTAGTTTCTTCTCAACTTCTGAGTACTTATGTGTACTTAGGTTATATGTATAAATATTTTGTGGCTATGTTTGTGAACACAATATGAGTTTTGATGGAGGCTATTTGAAAAAGTGGCTAATATTGAAAAGGTTTATAATTTAAAACTGGTTAAGTCTTAAGACATGGCTTAGGTTGGCTATTTGTTAAATAATTGTTACCCTAATCCTGCCAGACCTAAGGCAGGTCGGGTAATAATAATTAAATACAAGGGATAAAAGGGGAATGGTAAATGGAATTATTGTGGATTAAATAGAGCCTATAAAGATAAAAATGACTTTAGTACTTGGTATTTTTGAAATTATTTGGATAATAAGGGGTATACTAGGTAGAGCTAAAAGGTAATTGTGTAATAAACCTTAGCAAGTAAGGGTAATTGGGTAAAACCTGCCTAATAGAACCCAATAGAACTGCCCGGAACCTTCTAGCAGGGGTTCTAGGGCATTCCGATACAATTTTAATGGACTATACTGTAATTAATTGAAAAGAATAAGGGGAGGGAAATAGAATTAACTTATTTGAAATTCCCCCCAAAATAACTCTATAAATAGGCTTCTAATAAGCCTGAAAAAGAGGTTCCATCTTTGATAATTGAAAAAAGGGTGGTTCCATACATTAGAGAGAGAGGTTCTGAATTCTACAATTTAAGGGTTCCAGAAGTTAGAAAAAAGTTTCGATTCGAGTATTGTTCCTGGGATCTTTGCTGGTGGTTTTTCTAATGTGTCCATCTCAACTAGCTTGGATTTCTGCTATTTCTCGACTTGATTACTGGTTATCTATTGAGTTTGGGAGTTGCTGTGTTATTTCCTGCTCCTGTTTGTTGTTGATACTCTGTTGCTGCCATTGCTGACTTCTCTTCCCCTTCATCTCCTTAGAACTCATCAGTTTGTTTTCATTGATCAGGTACACACTACTTCCTGAAGATGTAATTGAAAACTTGATGAAGGAATAAATATTGGACTTGCTTTTCGCTGAGGATATCTCTGTTTTCTTATTGTTTGTAGTTGTAGATCGTAGATCCTTTGTAATTCATTAGGATTGGTTGTAATAAATAATAGACTATGTGAGTTAGATTAGAGTAAAGTAGTAGTATATAATAATATAGTTAAACATAGTTAATAGTTTATCACCTAATTCAAAAACTAATACAAAGCAAATACACTTAAGTAAATAAGAATGTTATTCTGAAACTGGACCTATGAACTGGTATCTAATTACTCATGCTAATTAAACTCTGAATCTGGTTCGATAGGGAATAAGTAGTTCAAGTGTCAATAGTATCATCGCTTAGCTTCATTCAAAAACGATTTAGATACAATTTTTTTTTTCAGATTTCTGTGATTATAAATAAATCAAGCATGCTTAGTTAGTATAGCAGTATTGATACAATTAATGATGTTAGAATTTTAGTTAATTACTGAAACAAATAGTGATCAAAAAAATGTAATTTGGTACTCTTTTGAAATAATATAAGTTTACGGATTTTCTTTGGCATTTAAAAATATCTGCTTCAATATTGTTTCGAAATTGTTAGTCTGTTCATTCTTTTGCTTTCAAAGTCTGGGCCCAATCCTGAGTATAGGCCCATGTTTGATTTACCAGATGTTTGTATTCTCAAATAGAGACAACAACATACATTGGGCTTCTGAAGCCCAAATGTCCTTAATAATAGACTGCTAAGGCAGTCTGAAGTCCAAGCCCCAATAATAAATAATGGCCTGGACTCTAAACATTAAAGCTTTGAAAAATAACACAAAAACAGATGAGAATTAGGAAGAAAAAACAAAAATAGAAAACTTAGTATATGAATAGGATTGGACCTTAAAATAAGGGATGGGCCTCGTTCCGAAGATAAAAATACAAGGGGCCCCCAAACGGATTTCAAATGAAAATGCTAGACTTGGAAGGATCGTTTAGCGAATTTCACGGTCCTTCTCAAAGGTAATAAAGACGTAGACATTATAGGCACGATAAATAAAAATTACATTCCTAATACGGGTGTACATTTTATGTGACCCAAATCTTAAATCCCGGCGAAGATGAAATGCATTAAAGTCACAGGCGTACTGGTTGCGGTGTGACTCGAAATGCATTTTTGTGACGTCGCAAGTCCTAAAAAATAACAAAGCGAAACATTAATAACACTTGAAAAATTGAAGCATATAAGTAAATCAGGTAAAAGCAATTAGAGCGACCGTGCTAGAACCACAGCATTCGGGAGTGCCTAACACTTTCTCCCGGGTTAACAAAATTCTGTATCCGGATTTCTAGTTTCGCGAACTGTTAAACAGAGTCATAATTTCCTCGGTTTGGGATTAAACCGATGACTTGGGACACCATTATTTTTCCAAGTGGCGACTCTAAAAATTAATAAATAATACCGTTTCGAATGTCATTTAATTGGAAAAATTCCTTCCCTATTATTATTATTATTATATCCCTTCCCGGGTGTAGTAGTAAATAGTTGGGACGTAAAGAAAAATGAGGTGTGATAGCTCTAGCGACTCTGCTGGGGTTAAGAAACCCAGAACTTCGGTTCAGGGTTTTGAGTATTCGGGCTCAGTTAAATTGTTGTTTTTGCTTATATCTGATTTTATTATAAGCTTTGATCAACATGTTATATGTTTACCGCTTTGATATTACGTGAACTGTATATAAAAAATTGTGCCGAAAACCCTTCTCTTCTTACCTTCGGGGATGTGCTTACTAGTTGAGACTCTCCTTTCTATTAAGTCATACCCAATAAGAAATAGAGGCCGGATATGTTACAAAGCCGGATGATCCCGCGGGTCCCCGGTACGTAGCCCCCTTCTCGATCCGAGTTGTCCGCTCGGATACATAGTCTAGTACCATTGAAAATCAGGATATTGAGCCTAGATTTAGGACGATTATTTGCATCATATCTGACTTAGGGGACTCAACACAGGGGTTGAGTCCGTCTAGGACAGGTGACCCGGATATCAAAGACCGAGCATGATTATATGTTGCATTTATTTGTCCTGGATTATTATGCTGACCGGCTAAATACTTGAAAACAAAAAGAGAGAAAAATAGCAATTTCTAGAATAGCAATACCTAAATACTAACGAAACGCTGTTGAAATTTTGAGAAAAGAAAAAATTTGAAAATAGTCAGAATAATTTTTGTCGAAATAGTTGGTTTAAAAATAATTTGACCGAACTACGCTGGTTTGATTCTCACCACTAGGAGAGATACCTAGGCAACCCGTGATGGGTCCAACCACCACTTTTCAAAAAATAAAAAAAAATGTCGAATTTTTAGTTTTATCAATAAAATCAAAGTGATGCCGTTTTTGAAAATAGCTGAATGTTCCGAAAGGACGCCGGAAGGCTGTTTGTGCAAAAATGGCCGCTTTTAAAAGTCATTTTCCTTTAAATAATAATAGCCTAGAAATTTTCGAATGAAAAATGGAAAGGCTGATTCTTTTGAAGTAATAAAAATTTTCCTTGAAAAGATTCTTGTTTTCTTTTTGAGTTAAATAAATCGCCTTTAATAAATGTGCAGGATGAGCACAATACAAAATGAACCCTTTTCACTAATGAACAAGATCCCTTTAGAGTTACGATTGTGGTGGAATGATTTTAGGCCAAGATGGACAGGATTGTGTCAATAAACAAATGATGACCGACCTGGACAAACTCCAAAATGGATTAGCATATAGGCCCGCGGTAATACCGAACGATGTCTCGCGGGCATTAGGAGCTTTAATGTATTCATAGGGCATGCATTTTTGTACTTTTATTTTCTGCATTTAGAAGGTTGTAGTACAACATTATCTTTTGTAATCAATGTTTGAATATCAATGAAAATCCAAAATTGTCATTATTTTTTCCTTACATGCAAATTGCTTGTGCGATAAGAAAACATATAGGATAAAAAAAATGAAAGAAAAAAAGGAGAAAAATAAAAAAAAGAGAAAAAAAAGAGGAGAGAAAGAAACAATGAAAACAGTGATGAGTGGAAACAAAAGAAAAGCCGAAAAAAGAGAATTGGCGGGTAAAAAAAAACAATAATGCCGGGATGACGCATAATTTGCCAGGCAAAAGTTGTGTTTTAAAAAAAACTTGTGATGTTTATCTATTATGATCTAACTATTAACAAGTTTTTGTCGTTGATGAGTATCGGATAAAACAATTAGCAACTGGCATTCTGGCACATCACAACTACAACACTCGTTCTAAAAGCATGACAAAAGCAATGACTCAAGAAATTGAGCCGACAATCATGGATCCCGTGCAGGAGGAGGAAGTAATAGATGTGAATAGCATGAAAGAAGAAGTGTATAAGTTGAAACAACAGATGTCGGAAATGTATCATGCTTGGTCAAGGGGGCAACCCTTACCTACTTACCCAGCTAACCCCACATATATTCCTCCCTCAAACCCGAAGCAAGATCCACCCACCATGAATTCATCTTCTACATATCCTACTTACCCACACTATTACGCCACCACATCACAAGTACCACCCTCACTGCCAAAACAAGCTCCACCAGCACCACCCCAAGCCGCTCCAGTGTATGTGGCACCACCACCAGCCACTTTACACAAATCCTCTAGTGAGCCTGTATTTCATATCCAGGATAATCATTACTACCCTCCAGAACCCACCTTCAGACAACATGATTCTTACACCCCACTTATCGATATGACGGAAGAGGAGAAACCTGATAGAAACCCTGAACAAGAGGAGATGGCCAGGAAAATGAAGAGCCTTAAGCAGTCGTTTCGCAATATGCAGGGTCTGGGAGGCCAAGTTGGTGTAGCATACAAGGACTTGTGTTTATTCCCTAAGGTACATCTACCTGCTGGGTTTAAATTGCCAAAATTTGACATGTATGATGGCCATGGTGATCTTGTGGCCCATCTGAGAGGTTATTGCAGTAAAATGCGTGGAGCAGGGGGAAAGGATGAACTACTTATGGCCTACTTCAGTCAAAGCCTCAGTGGCTCGGCATTGGAATGGTACACCCGTCAAGATCATACCCGATGGTTCATTTGGGACGATTTGGCTCAGTCATTTGCAAACCATTTTCAATATAATCTGGAAATCATCCCTGATAGATTGTCATTGACCAAAATGTAAAAGAAGCCCGGAGAGAGCTTTTGGGAGTATGGTTTCAGGTGGAGGGAACAGGCAGCCCGTGTGGGTTCACTAATGAAAGAATGAGAAATGGTAGTGTCATGACCCCAATCCCGATCGTGATGGCGCCCAACACAACTGCTAGGCAAGCCCGACCATTTACCCTCTCATCCCGAGCATGAAGCTCAAATCAATTACCTGGATATTATTATCAACAATAAAGCTAAACTGAATGACCACCCAAAGATCTAGGGTCACGAGTCTAGAGCCTCTAAACATGATCGGATAACAATATCTAAACCAAATACTCAAGTATGAATAATGTATATACAAAGGAAAACTGGAATAAGAAGAGAAGCCGGGTCCTGCGAACGCCAGCAGCTACCTCAGCAACTCGAATAAATACTGATAAAAGCTGGAGGGCTCGTCTATCCCTCCTGTGTACCTGAATTTGCACACAAAGGTGCAGGGAATAGGGGTGAGTACTAAGTACTCAGTGAGTAATAAATATATACAAGTAGCTGAAAGTAAGAAATCCACAGAATACCACAAAATGAAGCTAAACTATAGTCCGATTCCTCCTACGAACTAGCAACAACAGTACATTACCATTATCACAGATAATCCACAGACAAAGAATGCAATGCAATGCACATAAAAGCTACGGCGTGTAGCCCGATCCATTTAACGTCGACGTCGCTCACTGGGGGTGTGTACAGACTCTAGAGGGGCTCCTACAGCCCAAGCGCAATACCGCTGCGGCGTGCAGCCCGATCCTCATATCAACCGCTGCGGCGTGCAGCCCGATCCATCCTCAGTCCACAACAAACATATAAGTCACACAACAGCTCAATTTATTTATTACCAGGTTCCAGTTCATAAATTATGAAAATACTTTAACTTTTATTTAATTTTTGCCAAAACAGGTGACTTAGCATTTCAATACGGTGATTTGAAACCAGGACTGAGATCAGTGATTAATCAAGTATAGCTATCACATATATAGCTATCCCCTAGGGATACTACAGGTCGGCACAAGGCCCAAAACACGACTTACCACCCACAATTATTTCAAACACATTGTTTTTCAACCACTAGTATCATATTATACTCATTCGGGATGGACTAAAGTCTCAATCCCCAGTCACAATCAATCTCGCACCTGCCACGGGGTGCGAACCACGCCCTACTAGTGTCACAATGTGCTAAGCCGGGGTTTCGAACCCTTAGGCTACCATATATACAAACTACTCACCTCTAGCCGGTCATAGACTCGTCCGCGATGCCTTTTCCTTTTGAATTTGCTGCCTCGTTCATAAAATCTAGTCAAACCACAACAATTATATCAAACACGGGTCAAAGAAACATAACCCAATTCAATTTATTCGAAATACGCGATAATACACCAAGTTGGTAAAACCCGACCCCGGGCCCGCTGCTCAAAAAATTCCGAAATTAGTATCAACGCGATCCTCGTCTCGCCACGAGTCCTTGCATATAAAATTTACCAATATCGGAGTTCAAATGGCCCCTCAAATCTTGAAATCTTATTTTCAAATCCCTAGGTCCAAAATCCCCAATTTACACCTCAAAAACATGTAATCTAGTCGGATTATTCGATGATAATTCAATATTATGGAGTAGTAATAATCACAAGTGACTTACCTCAAGATTTCCCATGATTTCTTGCTCAAAATCGCCCAAAACCGTGTTATTTTGCAAGAAAATAAGTAAAAGTAACGAGCAGAAACGCAACAGCTTTTTATTAGCAAATCTGGTCGCTAAAGACCCAAATCTGGTCGCTAAAAGTGCCACACTAGATCTGCTGCACCAGCACTCTTTTATTTTCACTAAAATGGCTTTAACTCCGTCATACAAACTTGGAATTTGACGATTCTTTTTCCTATGGCTCCGTAATTTTGATACAGATCCAGTGGTTCAAACAAAACTGAATTTGGATTTCATTTGCTCAGTGCAATCGCAATTTCGGTCGTTAAACAATTAAATCACATTTCGCATCAAAAACCCAATCGCGACTTGATAAAATTAAACCAAAATTTCCGGATCAGTCCTATAATTCATTATTTAAATTCTCGAAGTCTCGAAATCAAATTTGGATCTCTAGACCTAAAAATAGACCTTTGGATCATTACATTTATGCTCAAACGGCAAAAATCTTCCAAAAATGACCCGTTGGGCATCCGAAACACACCCGAGACCCTCGGGACAACAACCAAAAACACAAACTCAACCTAATACGTCATTCAATCTTGATCGGATCATAAAAGTGCTACCTTAAACATCAAAAATCACCAAAATCCTAGAATTCGATTCCAACTTAAACTTAAACTTTCAAAATTCACATTCGATCAAAAACCTGACCAAACGATGTCTGAATGACCTGAAAATTTGCAGACATATCCAAAATCACCTAACGAAGCTACTGCGACTGTCGGAATTCCATTCTGACTCCCGGATCAAAATATCACCTATCGATCGGATTCCGCCAAAATTCCAACTTCGCCAAGATAGGCTAACTTCTTCACCGGACCTCCAAAATTACTTCCGATTGCGCTCCTAAGTCTTAAATCATCCCTCGAAACTAACCGAATCATTGGAATTCAGTTCCGAGCCCTCTAACTCATAAGTCAACGTTGGGTTGACTTTTCCAACTTAAGCTTTCCTTAAAGAGATTAATTGTCCCATTTCCTACCAAAATCGATCCGAATTGACTCAAAGTTTGTACACAAGTCAAATTCGACATTACGGACTTTCACCAACTTTCGGAATCGCATTCCGACCCCGATATCAAAATTTTCACTTCCGGTAGAATTTTCTCAAAAACCTTCAAATTCCTATATTTAGCCAAATGACTTCAAAATGACCTCCGGACATCCGAATTCACTTCCGATCGCGTTCCCAACTCCGAAATCACCATACGGATCTATTCCCAGACTCGAAATCCCAAATGGACATCTATAACTCTAAAATACCTTCCAACCCAAATTTATGAAATTTTTCTAAAATACTAACTTCCACTATATACGCCAAAATGCTCACGGGTTATCAAAAACCAAATCCGGACATACGCCCAAGTTCAAAATCATCATACGAGCATGCTGGAACTTTTTGATTCCAATTCCGAGGTCATTTACTCAAAATTCCAATCCTAGTTCATTTCTTCAACTTTAAGCTTTCAAAATGAGAATTTCCATTTAGATTTGACTCCAAACTTCCTGAATTTTAATTCTGACCATACACACAAGTCAATATACCTGAGATGAAGCTGTTCATGGCCTCAATCTGCTGAATGATGCGTCGGAGCTCAAAACGACCGGTCGGGTTGTTACATTCTCCCCCACTTAAACGTACGTTCGTCCTCGAACGTGCTGAGAACTACAATGATGTAGTCTCAAATAACTTGTTTAACACATCATGCACCTTCCCGTGCTACCACTACTTAGTTGAGCACATTAGCTATATAATTCTGTAGAAATAATTCTTTATTCAAGCGAATAAGCCATTAGGCCAAATTCTAACACCCTGAATTTCCTGCCAAGTCTGTTTCCATCATTCGACCGCCATATCAATCTCCACACGTTGTACCCAAACATTAATGCATAACTTTGTTGAATTTACACTTCGCATCACTTTACTCATATGACCACAATAACATTCTTTATTTACTGCAGTTGCCTACAATACCCAAATACCGATGGAAACCTCTTATTAGTTGAAGTCTTATTCCAACACTTTCATATACTGCCAATAATAAATAAAACATGGGCTAAACCGTAACAATTCCTCAAATCAACCATTTATGAAGCCATTTCTCGTTTGACTGATATTACATCGGATTTTGGAGCCAAACCTCGATATTACCTTTCTATCTAGCTGAAATCACGTATGTTCGCACTCATCAATGACTCCAACGATCATTTCGATTATAACACACCACAGTGGTAATATGACACCTCCTCATCGGCCTAAGCCATGACGAGCAAAACACAGGCTCCAATAAGAAATGATCTGAACACACTCGAATCATGACAACTAACTCACACAAAAGAGCTGTAATTCAAATTCCTCAATTCCATCACAACACATAACTGAGATCTCGTCTCACATCATAGAATTAGAGTACCTGAACCCTCCTCGAATGTCATAACATCACGTGGCCTTGCCACGACTCACGATTCTATCCAAGCACTATTACTCATGGAGCACCTCAAGTCACCATGCTCAAAACGGTCAGCCACACACATATTTAGGTCTGAACTCAAGAAATGATTCACACCCGCGGTGATACATTTAATATATGCTATAAATCCTGAATGGATACAACCGATGTGCGATTCCCCGAGCTGTACCCAATACGGACTATTCCTTAGAAGCTAGGAAGTATTGTATACAAAGTAACTTATAGGAAACTATATTTTCCACATCACACTATTGCGGCGCGCAACCTGTTCCAATAACATACCCGTGGCGGCGTGCCACCCAATCCAGATACCATACCTGCGGCGGCGTGCCACCCGATCCACGCATAAATCTCGCAAGAGGAAATGCACATCGAGTCAAGTAGCTCATTACAACAAACATATATATAGCCTCAAGCACGGACACATGAAACGCATCCGACAATGTTCCTCAATACCGAAACTGAATCAATGGTAGATACCTCTACACTGACATCCGCCACAAAGGCCCAACTGACAAAACAATACCTACCTGCCGTCCGCTGGCCCTAGGGTACATCAACCTTGCTGGAGCATAATCTGATACACTCTGCTACGCAGCTTGTGGCATTTTCTAACATAGTCCATATGACATTAGTCTAGACAACCTGACTTATGACAACCGGTCTGCAATCGTATATCATTATTCAAATTCATCATATCAAGTAAAGAGAGAGCCGCTAGGGCTTCCAATTTTCAATAATCGCTAAACGGTGCCGATACACATGATATACCACCACTGCGTAGGTGGATTATGAGAACTTCTAGTCTCCAGCACGTATATAGCACATGAATTGCAATGCCTGATTCCACACTTTCCCGTATGAATACATAACACATCGCAAACTCTTTCTTCCAATTCATTGCATAAGTTTAACTGCCAGGACCGAGTCCTTTTACCCACGTCGAGCTATGCAACTGCCAGCACTCAAGAGCTTTGTTGCACCATATCTGCAAGACTCATTACTTCAAACACATACCAGGAGTTAATTGTATCCTTATCATACCGTTCTGGTTTATTAACAAGTTGCTCCATTTACCCAATTTCCTTTATGATTCATCTTAAATTTAATATTCTCTTTACTGTAGCACTTCAATATCTTAACTCATGTTACCACACGAGACTTATACACAAGACTACACGGTCTAAGGCTCACAGGCCGCTGAATACTCTCTCAATGTTTCCTAGAAGTACCACATTCTTTAATACTTGTTTTGAAGAACTTCTTGCGATTTTTGAATTCTTTATCATTACTCTCCAATATAGATACATAGAATCTCATCATTCACATATCATTACACAAGTCTTGATCCCTTCTAATGAAACCACCGTCTTTAGCCACATACATAATCTTAAGACACCTTACCGTTACAAGCAAAGTCTTGAACACCGCAAGGCTATTCTCGGGTGTTATTCACCCTTATTCAATTATAATTCAGCTGTCTTATTGAACAGAACCACTCATGCCTGGTTAGAACTCTGACACTGCAGAACATGATTACATACAGATGCACTTAGCTATCTTTCTTTTCTATACATCGAACATTCTTGACCAACAGTAGTTCAAATCATCCTAGGATTTCTTCACATCTACGAAGCACCATAACCTTTATCAAAATCTTCCCAACATAACTAGAGACAGGACCAACATAGCACATAACAGTGCAATCAGTTAATCAATAGCAACCTCCCCAACTTGGCTCGGAGCCATACATCAAAGCACTTTTAGCCACCTATGTCATTCTTACTCAAATGATGCCACAATGTTATCGTGAGATTAAACTCAAGTCATTTACAAGCTTGACAGAGACTCGAATCATCAGAGACCTTAACTCTTCTGCAATTCTTGCATTTATACACACGCCACAGTTAAGTCTACTCTCTTTAGGTGACATAAATCTTTTCTAAGTCCCAAATTTTTCCAAAAATTTCGACAGAGTTTGCTTTTTAATTTGGCCTATCCACCTGCCAGAGAATCACCAAACCATTCTAACAATACATCCACAACTCAACAAGACATCACAATGTATTTCTACAACATTAAATCTCAATACTATACGAATCATATTATCACAATTTATACCTGAACCTGCGCTACACATGCTCGCATCATAACACATATCAGATACCCTTCAATTACACATTAGAATCAACCCACCTACTTTGCCTCAATTTAGCATTTCAGTACAATACCCTCCACCAGCATACACATAACATAATCACTTTAGTCTTTCCTGAGTCTAAACTCGTTTTACTACACGTAAGGCACTTTACCTTCCAACTAAGAGATATGATAAATATTCACCACACCCATAGTTCGGGGCCACACAACAGATTACAATAAGGATCTAACACCTGACAGCTCGTACATTATTAAGCTGCCATTTCCACAGTTAGGGACAATACCGATCACATGAAATGTCATAATACCAGTTCACAAAATCAGCACCTTGGTGTTCATGTCATAGACAAAGATCTGGCCTCAAGTCCTCCCAACTGGCCCAACATGTACTCACAGAGGTTATATCTCGTCCTTTGGTCGGGGAACCACAAGCCCTCAAGGCAATTATATTACTGAGCGATTGATGCGTACACAGACGTGTGGAAGTGATTTCAAAGATTATATCTCAAGCTGAATCAAGTACGCACAATAAGAATTCCAAGAAATGTGAAGTGTTTTCCTAAAAGGTTTGCAGCCTCCCAAGGATAAGTACAGGCGTCCCCGTACCGATCCACAAGACTCAACCAACCGGCTCAAGACTCATAAAGCCTAGTAACCTAGGCTATGATACCAACTTGTCACGACCCCAATCCCGGTCGTGATGGCACCCAACACAACTGCTAGGCAAGCCCGACCATTTAACCTCTCATCCCGAGTATGAAGCTCAAATCAATTACCTTGATATTATTATCAACAATAAAGCTAAACTGAATAACCACCCAAAGATCTAGGGTCACGAGTCTAGAGCCTCTAAACATGATCGAATAATAATATCTAAACCAAATACTCAAGTATGAATAATGTATATACAAAGGAAAACTGGAATAAGAAGAGAAGCCAGGTCCTACGAACGCCAGCAGCTACCTCAGCAACTCGGATAAATACTGATAAAAGCTGGAGTGCTCGTCTATCCCTCATGTGTACCTGAATCTGCACACAAAGGTGCAGGGAGTAGGGGTGAGTTTTAAGTACCCAGTGAGTAATAAATATATACAAGTAGATGAAAGCAAGAAATTCACAGAATACCACAAAATGAAGCTAAACTACAGTACGATTCCTCCTACAAACTAGCAACAACAGTACATTACCACTATCACAGATAATCCACAGACAAAGAATGCAATGCAATGCACATAACCGCTACGGCGTGTAGCCCGATCCATTTAACGTCGACGGCGCTCACTGGGGGTGTGTACAGACTCCGGAGGGGCTCCTACAGCCCAAGCGCAATACCGCTGCGGCGTGCAGCCCGATCCTCATATCAACCACTGCGGCGTGCAGCCCGATCCATCCTTAGTCCACAACAAACATATAAGTCACACAACAGCTCAATTTATTTATTACCAGGTTCCAGTTCATAAATTATGAAAATACTTTAACTTTTATTTAATTTTTGCCAAAACGGGTGACTTAGCATTTCAATACGGTGATTTCAAACCAGGACTGAGATCAGTGATTAAGCAAGTATAGCTATCCCCTAGGGATACTACAGGTCGGCACAAACACGGCTTACCGCCCAAAATTATTTCAAACACAGTGTTTTTCAACCACTAGTATCATATTATACTCATTCGAGATGGACTAAAGTCTCAATCCCCAGTCACAATCAATCCCGCACCTGCCACGGGGTGCGAGCCATGCTCTACTAGCGTCACAATGTGCTAAGCCGGGGTTTCGAACCCTCAGGCTACCATATATACAAACTACTCACCTCTAGCCAGTCGAAGACTCGTCCGCGATGCCTTTTCCTTTTGAATTTTCTGCCTCGTGCGTAAAATCTAGTCAAACCACAACAATTATATCAAACACGGGTCAAAGAAACATAACCCAATTTAATTTATACGAAATACGTGATAATACACCAAGTTGGTAAAACCCGACCCCGGGCCCGTTGCTCGAAAAATTCCGAAATTAGTATCAACGCGATCCTCGTCTCGCCACGAGTCTGTACATATAAAATTTACCAAAATCGGAGTTCAAATGGCCCCTCAAATCTTCAAATCATATTTACAAATCCCTAGGTCCAAAATCCCCAATTTACACCTCAAAAACATGTAATCTAGTCGGATTATTCCATGATAATTCAATATTATGGAGTAGTAATAATCACAAGTGACTTACCTCAAGATTTCCCATGATTTCTTGCTCAAAATCGCCCCAAACCGTGTTATTTGGCAAGAAAATAAGTTAAAATAACGAGCAGAAACGCATCAGCTTTTTATTAGCAAATCTGGTCGCTAAAGACCCAAATCTGGTCGCTAAAAGTGCCACACCAGACCTGCTGCACCAGCACTCTTTTATTTTCACTAAAATGGCTTTAACTCCGTCATACAAACTCGGAATTTGACGATTCTTTTTCCTATGGCTCCGTAATTGCGATACGGATCCAGTGGTTCAAATAAAACTGAATTTGGATCTCATTTGCTCAGTACAACCTCAATTTCTCTCGTTAAAAAATTAAATCACATTTCGCGTCAAAAACCCAATCACGACTTGATGAAATTAAACCTAAATTTCCGGATCAGTCCTATAATTCATTATTTAAATTCTCGAAGTCTCGAAATCAAATTTGGATCTCTAGAACTAAAAATAGACCTTTGGATCATTACATTTATGCTCAAACGATAAAAATCTTCCAAAAATGACCCGTTGGGCATCCAAAACACACCCGAGACCCTCGGGACCACAACCAAAAACACAAACTCAACCTAATACTTCACTAAAACTTGCTCGGGTCATAAAAACGCTACCTTAAACATCCGAATGACCTGAAAATTTGCAGACATATCTAAAATTACCTAACGAAGCTTCTGCAACTGTCGGAATTCCATTCTGACTCCCGGATCAAAATATCACCTATCGATCGGATTCCGCCAAAATTCCAACTTCGCCAAAATAGGCTAACTTCTTCACCGGACCTCCAAAATTACTTCCGATTGCGCTCCTAAGTCTTTAATCATCCCCCAAAACTAACCGAATCATCAGAATTCAATTCTGAGCCCTGTAACTCATAAGTCAACGTTGGGTTGACTTTTCCAACTTAAGCTTTCCTTAAAGAGATTAATTGTTCCATTTCCTACCAAAATCGATCCGAATTGACTCAAAGTTTGCACACAAGTCACATTCGACATTACCGACTTGCACCAACTTTCGGAATCGCATTCCGACCCCGATATCAAATTTTTCACTTCCGGTCGAATTTTCTCATAAACCTTCAAATTCCTATATTTAGCCAAATGACTTCAAAATGACCTCCGGACATCCGAATTCACTTCCGATCCCGTTCCCAACTCCAAAATCACCATACGGATCTATTCCCGGACTCGGAATCCCAAATGGACATCTATAACTCTAAAATGCCTTCCAACCCAAATTTATGAAATTCTTCTAAAATACTAACTTCCACCATATACGCCGAAATGCTCACGGGTTATCAAAAACCAAATCCGGACATACGACCAAGTTCAAAATCATCATACGAGCATGCTGGACCTTTTAGATCCCAATTCCAAGGTCATTTACTCAAAATTCCAATCCTAGTTCATTTCTTCAACTTTAAGCTTTCAAAATAATAATTTCCATTTAGATTTGACTCCAAACTTCCTGAATTTTAATTCTGACCATACACACAAGTCAATATACATGAGATGAAGCTGTTCATGGCCTTAATCTGCTGAATGACGCGTCGGAGCACAAAACGACCGGTCGGGTCGTTACAGGTAGATTGTTTCTTACAAGCTTTGGAGCCGACATACTACGGGCATCTGGTATCTGCAATCGGAAAGACCTTTAATGAGGTAGTGAAGATGGGGAGTTTTGCGGAAGAAGGTTTGAAAACGAACAAGATTATGAGTTACTCAGCCATCAAGGCTACCAATCAAGCAATTCAGACGTGGATGGGGGGATCAATTGGGAAGAAGAAGAAAGACGAAGTGGTGGTTATAGAAGGAAGATCTTGGTCCCGGGGCTCCAACCCATATCATCACCAACCTCTCCCATACCAACCATATCCACCAGCACCATATAACCCACCTCCACATTATTATCCTCCAAATGGTCCTCAATTTTCTGTCCAACATGCCCAGTCTTACCCGCCGCCTCCACCTTCATGGCAAACCCCAGCTCCTCAGAATGTCTACCATGCCCAAAATGCCTACCCACCATAAAAAACCTACAGAAATCCTAACCGAACCAGTTTCCGTCCTGACCCTGAAGTGAAAAGTGACACGGCTCAAAGAAAGAAAACATTCACTCCTCTGGGAGAATCATATACTAGCCTCTTCCACCAACTAAGAGAATTGGGAATGCTAAGTCCCATTGAGCCTAAGATTCCCAATCCTCCACCGAGAAACTTAGACCAATCCATCCATTGTGAATACTGTTCTGGGGCACCGGGACATGATACGGAGAAATGTTGGCACCTAAAATCTATGATACAAGAACTCATAGACTCTAGAAGAATTGAGGTGCAAGCACCCGAGACTCCCAACATAACATAAAATCCTTTGCCGGTGCATCATAAAACACATATGATAGAGCTAGTACAGGGAGAAAGCTGCAAAAAACCCTCTCAGACTGTGATGACAATCAAAGCAAATAGCAAGGCGTAAGAGAAAGTTAAGAGTAATAAAGTGTCAATCAAGCCACCAGCAAAACAACCAACAATGATGATTGAGCCCGAGCCAGTAAAAGTGATAGTACCAGGGTTGAAGCCCATACTGACTGCGAAAAGGGCTTATATAGAACCAGTTGTTATCAAGCCAGTTGTTCAGATGCCGATTGTAAATACTAAAGTTGTACCTTGGAATTATGATAAGGTAACTGTTATGTACAAAGGGAAAGAAGTCAAGGGGGAAATTTGCGAAACTCATGGTTTGACCCGGTCTGGGCGATGTTTTTCCCGTGATGATTTGAGAAACGCGAAAGTGGTGAAAGAAAATCTAGCTTATGTGAAGAAAGCGGTAATCGTGGAAGAAGCTGAGGAATTTCTAAAGAAAATGAAAGCTCAAGATTACTCCATAGTTGAGAAATTGAGGAAGACACCCGCTCAAATATCTTTGTTATCTCTGCTGATTCATTCCGATGAACATCGAAGGGCGTTAATGAAGATCCTAAATGAAGCTCACGTACCAGAAAAGATCTCGATGTGTCATTTGGAGAAGATTACAAACAAAATTTTTGAGGCAAATAGGTTAACATTCTCAGACGACGAGCTACCACTAGAGGGGACGGAACATAATAAGGCATTATACCTCACGGTGAAATGTGAGGAACAGTGGTGACTCGTGTCTTGGTCGATAACGGGTCGAGTGCTAATATTTGTCCTTTGTCTACTGTGGGAAAACTAAAAGTTGAGCACGAGAGGATTCACAAAAATGATGTATGTGTGAGGGGGTTCGACGGAGGTGGAAAGAACACTGTGGGAGATATCATACTAGAACTCGCCATCGGACCGGTGGATTTAACCATGGAGTTTCAAGTGTTAGACGTTGATGTGTCCTATAACCTCCTGTTATGACATCCATAGATCCACGCTGCAAAACCAGTGCCATCTTCACTACATCAAATGGTGAAGTCTGAGTGGGATCAGCAAGAGATATTAGTGCACGGGGAAGATAATGTTTGTAATGCCATCACGCCATTCGAAGAAGTTGAAGGAGACAAAGGTCCTAGGGGGAACCAAATGATGGACACCGTGACTGTGAACAAAATATCTGAAGGAGAAAATATCCCAGTACACAAAGTGACCCCCGCAGCAGTCATGGTTGTGAGCACATGATTTTTGCACCGGGCAAACAATTCCAAAATTAAAATAAATATATTTTTTGAGTGCAATTGCATGTCTTGTTGGAAATTGAATGCATTTTATGTGTTTGAATAATTGGAAATTAGAAAAATTAAAAAAAAAAATAGGTTAAGTACTTACTTTGTTTAAATTAATTAGTTTTAAGAAGAAATTCATCAAAAAATAATTTTAAATAGTGGAAATTAGGAAACAATAGTAGAAAAATGCAAAAAATATTAGATAATTGGTGTAAGTTAGGAAATTAAGTTTTTCTAATAATTCATAAAAAGAAAAGAAAAAAAAATATAAAAGAGGGTGTTTTAATAATTAAAATCAGAAAATACAAAAATATTACATGTGGGTATAATAGCATTGGGCCAAACATGACCCAATTGAACGGCCCAAGTGCATTATCCCAAGGGTCAGATCCGGTCTATGAGAGACTTGGGATCTCAGCCGTCCATTAGGCTGAATCCAACGGTCAAGATAATTGGACGAATTAATGGTTTAATTAATTAAATAGTGATTGATTTCAGCCGTTCGTGTGAGCTGATCTAATGGATGAAAGCTTTGGTCTCATTTTGTATCAAGGCGTCGTCGTTTTAGTAACG
This sequence comes from Nicotiana noctiflora, assembly GCA_032618575.1. Classification (NCBI taxonomy): domain Eukaryota; kingdom Viridiplantae; phylum Streptophyta; class Magnoliopsida; order Solanales; family Solanaceae; genus Nicotiana; species Nicotiana noctiflora. Next base: position 387,095 of record JASVEL010013505.1, on the reverse strand, counting down.
GTCAATGCTAGCCGTTGATCATCAGCAATCCGATGGCCAGGATCTCCTTAGTGGCCACGAGTATAAAAAGCTTATGTCTCATTTGAGACAGGCCATTTGCATACAACTCGAACCCTAGCCGCCTTAATCTCTCACCCTTCTTCTTCATCTCACCTCTGTAACCTTGCCGGCCATGGAGGCCACCACCTCCCATGGTGGTCTCCGGCCACACACCACACCCCAAGACCTTCTTCTTCATCTTCTTCACCTCAAACACCACCCAAAACCCTAAAACAAACCCTTTGCTCTTAACTCGCCGGTCACCGGAACTTCACCGGTGACCACCCAAAGTATGAGAAACCACCCCAAACCAACGCCATTCGGACCGCCCTGGTCTGATCTATCTAAACCTACCACTCACCTCCCTCGAATATCCCCGGAGCTCCTCGAATATCCCAAAAAGTGTCACTGGAAACCTAACTCTGGCGACTCGGAACTTCAACCCCAATCAAGACCCGGCCTTTTACCCTCCCCAAACACCCCTCTGCAACTAAGAGCCCTAAAGACTCCGTCTTGAAGACCAAAGAAGAAAAAAAAAACAGAAAGAAAAATGAAAAAAAAAAGAATAAGGGAAAAGAGTTTGAAAGACTGGAAAAGAAAAGAAAGAGTGAAAGGGGAAGCTCAGGGGACATGCCCTGCAAGCTAAGTACCCTGACCCTTTTCTGTGATTAATTTGCTTCTCCTGTCTGTTCATGTTTTCGTTTTCTTTTGTTTCATAGTTTTTGTCATGATATTCCTGTCTATATTTTCTATTTCTAAGATCTTGATGTTCTGTGCTTCTTCTGTTAGTATTAGTTTTTTTTTAAAACTTGTTTATTTTTTATGTCTTTCTTCTATTTTGTTGTTTCGATCATGTTTAGCTTCTCTGAGATTAAAAGATCTATCTTGACTTACTCTTCATCTTTTTGTGTTGTGGTTCTTGATCTGTTGATTTTTATAGTTTAACTGTCTTTTCTTCTATTGTTCTGCATGATTAGTTCTAATACTAGTTCAACTCGTATTCTTTTTCATCTTCATATTAAATTGTTTTGTTAAATTTTGTAATAGCTCGACTGTGCTTCCCTGTTTCTTCTTCACCCTTTGTTATATCTAGAGTTTCTTATTCATTGGTCTTCAACATCTCATCTGTTTAAACTAGATGTCTCTTTTGTTTCCCTTCATGTCTAAGCTTACCTGTTTATCTCTCAATTAGGTTTTCTTCCATTAGTTCTCCATGTTTTCACTGTTTTCTCTTCTCTACATGATTCAGTTTGATTCTCATGTCCACTCAAGGGTTTTTACTCTAGTAAACATCTCTTATGATCTTTCATCTGCATTTTAATGACTATGTTTTCTCTTCTGTCATTTGGCATGATAGATTTAGGATTCTTCTTCATTATCTTCTCTAGGCCCTTATGTTCTACATTCTTCATCTTGTCTGTCATGACTTGCATTGAAAATTGGTTGGTTTAGTGGGTCTAAGTGATACCATAGGTCCTCTGATTCTTGTGAGCCATGCTTAATCTTTCATGTTAACTGTTTGTGAGAGTCTATGCTTCTGTGTGCCTATGCCATAAACCATTAAAGTTTTGAAGTTTTTCAATGTATTATATGACATAAACTGCTTGTAACTAAGTCTAAATTGACATTGATTGACACTTTGTCACATGAAATTGGGTAATGTGAACTGATTAATTAAGATTCAACCCTATCAATTTTTCCCTTCTGAGTTTTGATTGATTGATGCACATTGTTTGATCTTATGTGGCTATGTGTGCAATACATGTTGAAAATGATTGAGTTCTCAGCAGTTCTTGTTAGTATGAGCATATGATTTACATTCATCAACCTTAGGGGATTGGTTATAGCTGTTAGAGTTCGATCCGTTGAAATGGTTAGTTTTTAAATAGGCTTAAAACTGAAAATGAACAAAATAGGCTGTTAGGTAATAATTGACCAAAGTGTGGTCAATTTTGCAAAGATTGATCAACTCTATGAGGTCCAAACACACTAGTCCAACTCAAAAGGGGCTAATTGTGCAAAATTGGTTAAGCTTGCAAATGCAAGCTTACCAAGGCTCATTTTGAGCCCTGAAGCTCAGGTGGCTAGGTCTGCAAAGACCTTTAGCACAGCCTGTGATCAGTCAAAGGCTGGGATTTCCAAAATTGGCTAAGTCTGCAAATGCAGACTTGCCCAGGCTCTTTTTGAGCCCTGAACCTTAAGTGGCTAGGCCTGCAAAGGCCTTAGCCCAGCTTATGTTCAGTAATTGGGCTTCAATTGCTCAAGCTAAGTCTCAACTTGAGACTGGCTAGAAGTTAAATAGTTTAAATACATCAATAAAGTAGGCTAGTCCTGCAATTAGTTTTAAAAGAAATTAAATAGGTCAATTATGCAAAAGATTGGCTAAGTCTGCAAATGCAGACTTGCCCAGGCTCATTTTTGAGCCCTGAACCACAGGTGGCTAAGCCTGCAAAGGCTTGGGCCCAGCCTGTGTTCAGCAAATGGGTTCAATTACCCAAGCCAAGTCTCAACTTGAGTCTGGCTAAAAATTAAATAGTTTAAATATAATAATAAAGTAGGCTAAGTCTGCAACTAGTTTTAAAATGAACTAAAAGGGGTTAATTAACTGAAAATAAAATAAAAGAGGCTAAGTTCTAAATAGTAGAACTGGCCAGTCCTTAAATACCAATGCAGGGACTGGCCATTAGTTAAATAAGTCCAAAATGCTGAAAACTTGACCTAGGTAGGTCGGGTAAATCAGCTAAGTCACTAAGGGTATAAAAGGAAGCCAAATAGGTAAAATGGTGAATTGTTTAGAACATAAAGGGTTAGGGGAGTAATTTGTACCCCTGATTTCTGCAATTTTGCAGAGATTAAAGGGTATAATGGTCTCCCTAAAAAGGGAAATCAGTAAAAATCTTCAACCCTTAGGGATACTTTGGTAAAAGGCTTTAAAAAGGAATCTTTAGAACCTTCCAGCACATGCTGGAAGGGTTTTGGGTAACAGATTTTGGGCTTAAGTGCAAGTTTAGTAATTTTAAGAGGGGGAAAAGTGTGATTTAATCCCAAACTTTCTCCCCAAGTCATCAGCCCATTCCTTTCCTATAAATACCTCCTGAAAAGAGTGCATAAGGGGGCTTCTTCAATTTTTTTTAGGCTGGTTTTTCAATAGAAAAATTCAGATTGAATACAATAGCAAATAGCAAATAGTTTTCTGCATATTTCGAGCGAGAATCACTGGTTAAGCTGTTTGTTTGTGGGATTTATGCTCGACTTCTTTTGAGATTTCTTATCTGCTGTTGCTGTGTTATCCTGCTCCTTTAAAATTCAGTTCTACACTGTTGCTTATGCTTTGTTGAGTCTGCTGCTGTTGCTTGCTCCTGTCTCCCTTAGAACTCATCAACTTCTTTTTGCTGAATCAGGTACATACACTGTTCGATGAAAGATGTAATGCTGAATTGTTTAATGAATTGAAGTCAAGTGTTAAACTCGTCTGTTATTCTGTATTTTTTTTAACTTACTTTTTCATAAATAGTCTAGTATAGTTTGATCTGTAATTTTAAATGTTGTGTAGTATGTATAAGTAGAAAAACCGAATAAAAACAATGTAATAGATAGAATAATAGTAATAGTGTAGTCGTAGTTAGTATATCACCTAGTTAAGGTAGATAAAACTCTTGAAACAAGTAATTAACTATAGTCTAGGTCGTTAATAACTCTCACAGCAGTAACATAAAAACATTCATATAGTTAATTAGAATTGCGAATCAGTATATAGCTACAAACAAGCTCAAAGGAGATAAAAGGTTAGAAGAAACATCAATGCATTTGCAACTGGGTATATGATAATGAATGAGAGCAAATCGTAGAAAAATCCAGTAATATAATCTTGTGTATATATCATTAATCACTTAGCCTTAGATAATCTGGTTATCATTAGTAAGTAATTGGACTGTATAAATCATGCTTCACATAGTTAAACCGTTTGCTCTTAATTTTCTGGTTAAATAACTTCAATGTTAGTGTAAGATAGTTCTTAGAAAAAATGAAGTATAAAAGGTAGTCGGTTTTCATATGCATCAAGTTGTTATGGCTTAAGGTTAACATGAATCATCTTGTACAGCGATTTTCCTCTTCTGATGAATAAATAAAAGTAATTCCATTTAGTTCTCAATTCTAAGTGCCTGTTTTTACTATGAATTCTGCATTTTGCTTTTGTTATTGTTACCTTAATCTGGTCTGGGCCTGATATACAACGTAGGCCTGGACTGTGTTCGTGAATTCGCTGGGCCATTGGCTAAAAGCCTAAGCCTGATCCGGGTCATTAAGACCTGGACATATGTGGTGTTATGCTGAGTATTATTCCAAAAACCCAGGCCCAATAAACAACAGAATAATATGGGCCTGGAATATTTAGTACCGAAAATGACTAAGGGAAAAACATATAGAAAATATAGTTAGATAAATAGGATTGGACTTTTAACAAATAATTGGGACGAGCCTCGCCCGATATTAAACAAGCAGGGCCCCCTTTAGTAACAAGATAACATAATTAGATCCGGGAAGACTAATAGTAAATTCCATAGTCTTACCCAAAAATAATTCCAAGCCGACAGACCGTTTAGGGCACGATTTAATATACTTTCCTATGAACGAGTGTGCACCTGGTGCAACTTAAATCTTAAATCCCGGCAAAGATGAAATATACCAAAAGTCACAGGCGTACTGGTTGCGGTGTGACTCGAGGTGTGTTTTCACGATGTCGCAATTCTATAAAAAAAATTAAAGTAAAAGCGCATATATGTTGTTAAAATCTGTAATGAGTCAAACAAGAGTCAAGAACGACGATTGAGCGACCGTGCTAAAACCACGGAACCCGGGAATGCCTAACACCTTCTCCCGGGTTAACATAGTTCCTTATCCAGATCTTTGTTTCGCGGACATTAATAAAAGAGTCAATTTCCTCGGATTCGGGATTAACCGGTGACTTGGGACACCATTATTATCTCAAGTGGCGACTCTGATAATTCAAAACAAAATCCCGAACCGATTGTCCTTTAAGTGGAAAAACTCCTTCCTCTATGCTATTATATCCGTCTCGGGTATTTGAACATCGAGGTATACCCTACGAGCACACATATCTTTGTGTCATTCTGCCAAGGGGTAGTAAAAAGGGAGGTGTGACAGCTCTGGCGACTCTGCTGGGGACCGAACCCCGAACTTCGGTTTCAGGGTTTAAGAACTCGAGCTCCTTAGAATTGCCGTTCTTGATATTATTTGATTTCGCTATATGATTTGAACAACATGCTATGTGCTTTATCGCTTTGATACTATGTGGATTGTATATAAAAATTGTGCCGAAAAACCTTCTCTTCTTCACCCCCGGGGATGTGCTTACTGGTTGAGACTCCCCTTTCTGTTAAGTCACCCAAAAATTAAGAAAACAGAGGCTGGATAAGTTACAAAGCCGATTGACTCCGCGAGTCACCGGTACGTAGCCCCCTCCTCGATTCGAGTTGTCCGCTCGGGTACACGGTCTAGCATTCTATGAAACTATAAGATGTTGAACATAGGTCTAGGACGATTATTTGCATCATATCCGACTTAGGGGAGTCAACATAGGGGTTGGGTCCGTCTAGGACAGGTGACCCGGTATTTGAAAAAGACCGAGCATATTATGTGTTGCATTTTTATTGTCCTTGATCGTTATGCGGACCGGCGGAATTCCCGAAGATAGGAAAATTTGTTGAAAAGAAAAAAAAAAGAGAGAGAAATAAGAGTTGGTGAAAATAGGTATCCGGAAAATCCAAAAAAAAAAAATGGTTTTGATGTTGAAATAATTGGTCAAATAATCTGACCGAACTATGCAGGTTTGATTCTCACCATTATGTGGGATACGTAGGCAACCCTTAAACGGGTCCAACCACACTTTTAGAAAAAGACCAAAAAGATTTTTCCTTTCAAATAATCGGAGTGATTGCTATTTTCGGAAATGGCCGAATGTCCCGAAAGGACACCGGAAGGCTGTTTTGGCAAAAATGGTCACTTCGAGAGTCATGTCTCTTTCAAAAAATGAAAACTTGCATTGAAAAAGATTTTTCTCTTTTCTAAATAAAATCGCCTTAATAAATGTGCAGGATGAGCACAATGTTGAATGAACATTTCTGCTTAATGAATAAAATCCCTTTGGAGCTGAAACTATGGTGGAACGACATGGAAACAGAAATTCAGGACTGGGTCAAAGGTTACTTGAAAGATTTTACGGGATTATTGGACATAATTCCCCGAGGCGACGTAATTAGAGCATTGGTCACATATTGGGATCCTGCACACAATGTACTACATCTTCCGGATTTTGAACTCACTCCTACTCTGGAGGAGATTGCTTTCTACATAGGGAAGAATGAGGTCCCCTTGAAAGGAAAATACCCGGTATCTCCAAGAACAGTAACGGTGCATCGCTTTCTGGACTCTTTGAAAATTGCTAGGAATGTCCACAATGAGGATTTAGCCCACGGATTTTGCTCCCTGAACTTCATCTATAGTAGGTATGGACATACCGGGGGTTTCAACGACTCCACGAACAAGTTATGTAGCAAGTCCAATCGAGCAAAATGGGAGGAGCATCGAAGGTTTGCCTTTTTAGTGGCATTTCTCAGAATTATCATATTTCCGAGAAAAGATGGGCACATCAGTATAAAGGTTGCCGGGGTAGCAAGCACATTGATAGTACAAGACAATTGTACTTTAGCTCCTATGATTTTAGCTGACATCTACCGTGCCTTGACTGCATGCAAAGCTGGAGCCAACTTCTTTGAAGGATGCAATTTGATTTTGCAGATTTGATTGATTGAACATCTATGCCATCATCCTTCGTTCTCAAGTTATGGTCCGACTGGAAGAACATGTCTGGAAGAATTTTACGCGAGGACGAAAGAAGTTAAATTGCCAGAGGGAGTAAACGATTGGATTTCGCATCTTCGATCATTGACCGACGGCCAGATTGATTGGACATATGATTGGCTACCTCTTGACGAGGTAATTTATATGCCGACAGAAGGGTCACCTTTTTTGATCATGGGTTTAAAAATCATCCAACCTTACGCCCCGTACAGGGCTCTACGACAGTTGGGTAGATGTCAAGTTATACCGAAAGATGGGGACCTCAGCTCACAAGTGATAGAAATTAGTCCGGATGGGCAATTCCCGGAAGCAAAGGTCCGTCAAATTTGGAACGAATGTCAGAATTTGAAGATAGATACTTGTGTGCAGAACAGAGCTAGAGGCGAAGTGTCGTCTGGATATTCCGCATGGTATCGATAGGGTATTGAGCACGATCGGCCTTCGAAAAGACCTCACTTGCAAGATTTGGTGGAGCAATCTAAGGAAAACCAGAATTGGGCGGCCAAAGAAAGTGAATACAAGGCCAGGATCAGCTTGTTGGAAGAACAATTGAGAAATATCCAGTTTGAAAGTGGTTTACAGGCAGCATCTGATGAGGGAGAGAAAAAACAGCTGAAGAAAGAAAATGAAATGTTAAAGGCTCAGGTTGCTCAAATGAAAATTGCATCCGAGACCCCCATTCGCTTAGCCCGGGACGAGAAATTGATTGAGACTCTTCGGCGCAAAGTGAATGACTACAGCTTTGACTTGGACAAGGCAGAAAAGGAATTAGTCAGGACTCGGAAGCAAATAACCAGAGATGCTGAGGAAAGAGCCAAGTTGGTTCGGCAGCTACAGGATAGGTATGAATTTGAGGTAGCTCGACTAAGAAAGAAAATTGTTTCAGCCACGGTTAAAAGTAACAAGGTTATCAAGGATCTCGAAGAAGAGAGAGAGAATTGTTACACAACTTTGGCTCGATTAGAGTTGGAGCTGCAGCAAATACAGAAGGATAACCAACATACCTTAGATGCTCGCACTGAACAGATCAGCCGATTGCTTCAATAAAAAGGGGTTATTCGAGAGAAAATTGTTCGTATTGCTCAATACATCACCCGGAAGAGTCAGCTGTGTGAAGATATGTCCCAAGAAACCTTTGTGTCAGCGGTGAAGTTCTTTGTACAGCAAGTCATGTCTGACCTGGATAGGCTCCAACAGGGATTAGCATATAGGCCCGCGGCAAGACCGAACGATGTCTCGCGGGAACTAGGAGCATTAATGTATTCTTAGGGCATGCATTCTATTTTTATGTTTCTTTACATTAGCATTACAACATCATCTTGTAAACCAATGTTTTTGAGCTATCACTGAAAATCAAGAGTTGTTGTCAATCCTTTTGCTTTATGTTAATTCTTTTGAATACGATAGGCAAATAAATAGGAACGCAATTATGAAGAGAGGGAAAAGAAAAATAATAATAAAAAAATAAAATAAAAAAGGAAAAGAAAAAGAAAAAAGAAAAAGAGATGATTGGTTCAAATAAGTAAAGGCTGGGATGATGCACGACGATCCAAGGAAATGTGTTTATTCTAAAATCGTTGCATCTTATCTCTTCATGCGCTAAACCACTAACGGGTGTTGATGTTTGTGAGATTCAGATTCTAGTTGGCAACTGGCATTCTGGCTACTCACCCTTACAACACAAGATATAAGAAAATGACAAAAGCTGTGTCGCAAGAGATTGAAGCAACAGTCATGGATCCCGCCCATGAGGAGGAAATTGTAGACGTGGCGGGGATGAAGGAAGAGATGTACAAACTAAAACAGCAGATGGCCGAAATGTATCAGGCTTGGTCGAGGGGTCAACCCTTGCCAACTTATCCTGCCAATCCCACATACATCCCTCCAACTAATCCCAACCCCGAGCCACCCACGATGAATTCATCCTCTACATACCCTGACTATCACCACTATTATGCTTCCACTTCCCAAGTGCCACCACCTCTAACGAAACAAGTACCACCCCATCCACCCCAGGTTGCTCCAGTATATGTGGCACCTCCACCTGCCACCCTACACAAATCATCTAGTGAATCAATGTTCCATATACAAGACCCCCACTACTACCCACTTGAGCCGACCTTCCGACAGCACGAATCTCATACTCCATTGATGGAGACAAGCGAAGAGAAGCCTGCTAAAAATGCAGGGCAGGAGGAGATGGCTAGGAAGGTGAAGAGTTTGGAGAACGCCTTTCGCAATATGCAAGGGTTGGGAGGACAAGTAAGCGTGGCATACAAGGATCTGTGTCTGTTTCCTGAAGTGCAACTTCCTGTTGGATTTAAGTTGCCGAAGTTTGATATGTACAGTGGACATGGAGACCCGGTGGCTCACCTCAGAGGATATTGCAGTAAAATGCGAGGTGCATGAGGTAGGGATGAGTTGTTGATGGCTTATTTTAGCCAAAGTATAAGCGGTTCCGCTTTGGAGTGGTACACTCGCCAGGATCACACCAGATGGTTCATCTGGGATGATCTCGCGCAAGCATTTGCGAACCATTTTCAATACAATTTGGAAATCATACCAGATAGATTATCACTCACGAAGATAGAGAAAAAGCCGGGAGAAAGCTTCAGAGAGTTTGGTTTTAGGTGGAGAGAACAGGCGGCGAGGGTAGATCCGCCGATGAAGGAAGGAGAAATGGTAGATTGTTTCTTGCAGGCTTTGGAGCCTACTTATTATGGGCACCTAGTGTCAGCTATTGGGAAAAGTTTTAACGAGGTTGTGAAGATGGGAAGTTTCGGTTGAGGAAGGTTTAAAAACTAACAAGATCATGAGTATTTCGGCAATCAAGGCCACAAATCAGGCCATTCAGACTGGGAATGGAGGAACAATTGGGAAGAAGAAAAAAGAAGATGTAGCAGTTGTGGAAAGCAAGCCTTGGAATCGCAACCAGTACCATCACCCACCACGACCATACTAGCCATACCCACCAAACCCATCAACCCCATACAACTCACCAACCACATATAACCCACCAGCATCATACAACCCACCGCCACCATATTACCCACCAATTACCCCGCACTACCACCACCTACAAGCCCAAACCTATCCACCACCTACAAGCCCAAACCTATCCACCACCACCACCACATGTATGGCGAGCCCAAACCCCGCATAATGTTTACCACACACAAAACACATACCCTTCTTCTAGAACCTACAGAAACCCAAACAAACCCAGGCCTGACCCGGAGATGAGAAATAGAGCAAAGAAAACATTCACCCCGTTGGGGGAGTCCTATACTAGCCTCTATCACAGATTAAAGGAATTGGGAATGTTGAGCCCAATTGAGTCTAAGCTTCCAAACCCACCCCCGAAGAACATCGATCAGTCAGTCAGGTGTGAGTACTGCTCAGGAGCACCAGGACACGATACTGAGAAATGTTGGCATCTGAAGAATGCTATCCAGGATCTTATTGATAGCCGGAGGATTGAAGTGCAGGCTCCGGAGGCTCCAAAAATTACGCAAAACCCACTGCCAACTCACCATGAAATGCATATGATAGAATTGGTGCAGGATAAGAGCAGTTGGAAGCCGTCCCAGTCTGTTATGATGATTAAGGCCAGTAGCAAAACGGAGAAGGAAGCTGAAAAAGGAAAAATGATTGTTGAAGAACCAGTGAAAAGGCAAATAGTGGTGGATAATTTGAAGGTTGTAGTACCAGGCGTGAAGCCAGTATTAACAGTGAAAGGCGCGAGCGTGGAACCAGTGATTATAAGACCGGTGGTGCAGTTTCCAGTGGTGAATTCCAAGACTGTACCTTGGAATTACAACAAGGTAGCAGTGATTTACAAAGGGAAAGAGGTATCTCGAGAAATCAATGAAACTCACAGTCTAACTCGGTCTGGGAGGTGTTTTGCCTCGGAAGAGTTAAGAAAAATGAAGGCAGTGAAAGAGAATCAGTTGAAGAAGCCTGTGTCCGAAGAAGAAGCGGAGGAGTTCCTCAAAAAGATAAAATCGCAAGATTACTCCATAGTGGAACAGCTGAGGAAAACACCCGCGCAAATCTCTTTGCTCTCGCTGTTGATCCATTCAGAAGAACACAGAAAAGCTCTGATGAAGCTATTGAATGAGGCGCATGTCCCAGAGAAGATCTCGGTGTGTCATCTTGAAAAGATTACCAATAAGATCTTCGAGTCTAATAAGATTACGTTCTCAGATAGTGAGTTGCATGTTGAGGGAACCGAGCATAATAGGGCATTTTATCTTATGGTGAAGAGCGAGGAGTCGGTGGTTACCAGAGTGTTGATAGATAATGGTTCAAGCGCAAACATTTGCCCGCTGTCAACTCTTGGAAAGTTGAATATCAGTTCGGATAGAATTCGGAGAAACAGTATAAATGTGAGAGGATTTGATGGTGGAAGTAAGAACACGTTGGGAGACATCGTCTTGGAGGTGACCATTGGGCCCGTGGATTTTACAATGGAATTTCAGGTATTGGACATTGCTGTGTCTTACAATTTATTGCTGGGCCGACCATGGATACACGCAGCCAAAGCAGTGCCGTCATCCTTGCACCAAATGGTCAAATTTGAATGGGAGCAACAAGAAGTTGTGGTGCATGGAGAGGAAAATACCTGCAATGTTGTGATGCCATTTGGTGATGCTGATGGAGATAAAGGTCCTTGGGTATACCAGGTGACAGATACCATAATAGTGAACAAAATTACTGAGGGAGAGAAACTGCCGATCCCTACGGTAGCACCTACTGCTGTGATGGTGGCCCGGGAAATGCTTAAAAACGGGTTTGCACCAGGAAAGGGGCTGGGGAAAGCTTTGCAAGGAATCACCCGACCAGTTCAGCTGCCAGTAAACAAAGATACTTTCGGCTTAGGGTTCAAACCCACCTATGCCGACATCCAAAAAGCTTACAAAACCAAAAAGAACTGGACCTTGCCTAAGCCTATACCCAAACTATCTGACACCTTTACCAAGTCTGGTACTAAAAATCGGACATCTGCTGCGTCAAGGTACATTGAGACCCGACCCGATGAAGAGTTTTTGATGAGATTTGAAAAGATATTTGGGGATGTGAACATGGTTGAAATGGGGGAAGGCACTAGCAAGATAGACGTGCAATTTGTGGGATCCGGTGTTATGCTGAACAATTGGGAAGCCACTCCTTTCCCGATCAGGAATGAGTCTTGGTAGTTAGCTCTTGAAAATTCATCATCATTTTCCCGGAAAAACAATTGTTACTTTTTGTAGTCCTCCCACCCCCCATGAAAAGAAAAATCAAAATGTATCCCGAACTTTGTTCATCTTTTTTATCAATGAAATGCAGTTTTCTTCTTTCTTCATTTTTGCCTTATTTATCTTTTCTTATGTACAGTTCTGTATGTGCTGATTCTGATGCCATGTCATGCATGAAGGATTCTCGACCCAGTTCTGTCAGTCGCATTATCATACAAGAAATTGAGGAGGATAGTGAGATAGAATGTGAGGATGAGGAAGCCCTGGAGGAAATAAGTAAGGACATGAACCAATATGAGGAAAAGCCCAAACCGAATTTGAGTGAGACAAAATCCATCAATTTGGGGAGCGAAGATAATGTCCGGGAAACAAAAATTAGTGTTCATTTGGAGACACCCCTCATGGACGAATTGATAAGGTTGTTGCATGAATTTAAGGACATCTTTGCTTGGTCCTATGATGACATGCCCGGACTTAGTACTGACTTAGTGGTACACAAGTTGCCTATCTATCCTGAATGCCGGCCAGTGAAGCAAAAGTTGCGAAAATTCAAAACGGACATCAGTGTAAAGATAAAAGAAGAGGTGAATAAGCAGTTTGAGGCGAAGGTCATACGAGTCACCAAATACCCCACCTGGTTGGCGAACGTTGTGCCGGTCCCAAAGAAAGATGGAAAAACAAGAGTGTGTGGACTATAGAGACCTCAACAAAGCCAGTCCAAAGGATGATTTCCCACTACCAAACATCCACATATTGATCGACAATTGCGCCAAGCATGAGATCGGTTCATTTGTAGATTGTTATGCCGGTTATCACCAGATCTTGATGGACGAAGAAGACGCGGAGAAAACTGCTTTCATTACACCTTGGGGAATGCATTGCTATAGAGTAATGCCGTTTGGATTGAAGAATGCCGGGGCAACTTATATGAGGGCAATGACCACGATGTTTCATGACATGATGCACCAAGAAATCAAAGTGTATGTGGACGATGTCATCATAAAGTCCAAGAAGCAACATGATCACGTGAGGGATTTGAGAAAGTTTTTCCAAAGACTCCGGAGGTACAATCTTAAACTCAACCCTGCGAAATGCGCCTTCGGAGTACCTTCAGGGAAGCTGTTGGGGTTCATAGTGAGTCGGCGAGGTATTGAGTTAGACCATCAAAGATCAAGGCCATCCAAAGTCTACCTCCGCCGAAGAACAAGAAGGGAGTAATGAGCTTATTGGGGAGGTTGAATTACATTAGCCGGTTCATCGCTCAGTTGACATCAACATGTGAACCGATCTTCAAGTTGTTAAAGAAAGATGCAGCAGTGAAATGGACCGACGAATGTCAGGAAGCCTTCGACAAGATCAAGGAATATTTAGCCAATCCTCCAGTGTTAGTTCCTCCAGAGCCGGGGCGACCTCTGATCTTGTATCTAACACTGCTTGACAACTCCTTTGGTTGTGTGCTAGGGCAACACGATGAGACGAGCAAGAAAGAGCAAGCTATATATTACCTCAGTAAGAAGTTCACATCTTACGAGGTGAAATATACTCAGCTAGAAAGAACTTGTTGTGCATTGACCTGGGTGGCTCAAAAATTGAAGCATTATTTGTCAGCATATACCACATACCTAATATCACGGTTGGATCCTCTGAAATACATATTTCAGAAGCCTATGCCTACAGGAAGACTTGCTAAATGGCAGATTCTGCTCAAATAATTTGACATTATCTATGTAACTCGTACGACGATGAAGGCGCAAGCAATCGCGGACCACTTAGCAGAGAATCCAGTGGATGATGAATATGAGCCATTAAAGACGTATTTTCCGGATGAGGAGGCAATGAATGTCGAGGAAATAGAACAGGATGAGAAGCCAGGATGGAAAATGTACTTCGACGGAGCCGTCAACAGTAAGGGAGTTGGTATCGGAGCAGTACTCATTTCAGGAACGGGTCAACACTATCCCGTCACAGCTCAGCTTCGATTTTTCTGTACCAACAACATGGCCGAATATGAGGTGTGTATCTTGGGATTAAGGATGGCAATAGACATGGGTATTCAAGAGATTTTGGTCATGGGTGACTCGGATCTCTTGGTACACCAAATCCAGGGAGAATGGGAGACAAGGGATTTGAAATTGATACCTTACCGGCATTGTTTGCACGAGTTGTCCCAAAGATTCCAGTTCATAGAATTCAAACACATCCCAAGAATGCACAATGAGGTTGCAGATGCTTTGGCCACATTGCCCTCCATGCTGCATCATCCGGACAAAACCTATATAGATCCGCTCCAGATTCAGGTGCATGATCAAAATGCTTACTGCTTTGCTGTGGAAGAAGAATTGGATGGAGAACCGTGGTATCATGACATCAGGGAATACCTGAAGGCTGGTAAATACCCGTAACAGGCCACTGGAGATCAGAAGAGAGCTATCAGACGCTTGGCCAATGGTTTTTTCCTCAGTGGAGGAGTTATATATAAGAGAACATCAGACCTGAAGTTATTGAGGTGTGTGGATGCACAACAAGCTGATGAGATTATGATTGAAGTACATGTTGGAGCTTGTGGACCCCATATAAGCGGATATGTCCTAGCAAAAAAGATTCTGAGAGCTGGGTATTATTGGCTCACTATGGAGCGTGATTGTATCAGGTACGTGAGGAAATGTCACCAATGCAAAGTACATGGATATCTAATTCACTCCCCGCCTTATGAATTGCACACGATGTCTGCACCTTGGCCATTTGTCGCCTGGGGCATGGATGTTATCGGTCCGATAGAGCCAGCAACTTCCAATGGGCATAGATTCATTTTGGTTGCAATCGATTATTTCACCAAGTGGGTTGAGGCGAAGACATTCAAGGCAGTGACAAAGAAAGCGGTGGTGGACTTTGTACATGAGAATATTATATGCCATTTTGGAATTCTCAAGGTGATCATCACAGATAATGGAGCCAATCTAAATAGTCACCTCATGGCGGAAGTCTGCCAGAAATTTAAGATCACACATCGCAATTCCACACCTTATAGGCCAAAGGCGAATGGGGCAGTAGAAGCTGCAAATAAGAATATCAAGAAAATCCTCAGGAAAATGGTGGAGGAATCCAGGCAATGGCATGAGAAGTTACCTTTTGCTCTTATGGGTTATCGCACAACAGTGCGTACTTCTATCGGAACCACACCTTATTCATTGGTATATGGAACAGAGGCTGTTATACCCGCAGAAGTAGAAATACCGTCATTGCGGATCATAGCCGAAGCTGGAATAGATGACAAAGAATGGGTAAAAGCCCGGCTGGAACAACTAAGTTTGATTGATGAAAAGAGATTGGCCGCAGTTTGCCATGGGCAGTTGTATCAACAGAGAATGGCCAGAGCATACAACAAGAAGGTGCGTCCTCGGACGTTTGAAGTCGGACAACTCGTATTGAGGCGTATCTTACCATATTGGGCCGAGGCAAAGGGCAAATTTGCGCCGAATTGGCAGGGACCATTTGTGGTATCGCGGGTATTGTCCAATGGGGCATTATATTTGACAGATGTTGAAGGAAAATGCGTAGAGACTACTATCAATTCAGATGCGGTCAAAAGATACTATGTATGACTCCTTTTCAATTGTATGATTGTATTTTGTTGTGATTTTGGAATTGAAATGACGAAGGCGTTTTATTCTCTATCCAAACACTTTATCCATTGACACCCCCTTTGAGCCTTAATGAATATATTCTTTCATACCCCTCTCTCGGAATCACTTATAGCACAATAAAGAAAATGAGAATTGAAATTGACGAAATGAAAAATGATGAACGAACGAAAAAAAAAAGAAAAGAAACAAAAGAGACAAAAAAAAACCGGGAAAAAGTCAAAAGAAATTCATTAACTAATGACGTTGAATGAACTACGTCTGACTTGATCCCGAAAGGGTACGTAGGCAGCCTCGCTGAGGTTCAGTCACGACAAAGAAAAATTCAAAAATTCCCCACATATTGAAACTGGGGCAGAAGTTATGTTGAATAATTCCGAGAGTTGTAAATATTTTTGAACCCTCGTAAGTTTTTGAGCCTTTATACCTTTCTTTCTTTAACCCATCCAAAAGCCATGTTACGGTCCAAAGAAAGACCTTCTCATCAATTCCAAAATGATAACAGATGCAATGAAGGAAGAGCAAGACATTGGACAACACCCGTGGTATAAGAAAACAAAAGACAAAGGAAAATCGAAAAAATGAAAAACAAATGAGAGAGTCTCATCAGTGAAAACCTTAACCGGCACTGTGAGGCGATTGTGAGTTTGAGAAAAAAAAATGAGAGAGTCTTGCCAGTGAAAACCTTTAACGGCACTGCAGGGCGATTGTGAGGTTGAGAGAGAATAAATAAGAGAGTCCTGTTGGTGGAAACCTTTCGAGGCACCGTAGGGCGATCGTAAGGATTACCATGAAAAGAGAAAAGGCAACAAAAATAGTATCGGTTTGGGTTGAAAACAATTCGGAGTCAGAATAATGATTGGAACGAACTGGGGTCGGAGTTTAAATACATGGCATGGTCAGCGGAATCAGCCAACAAACGCCCAGATAAGTTCTATCATCTCTCCAAAACACCTTTACCCTCTTTCATTTTTCTGCATTTCATTGTTTACCTTTTGAGAGCTAGCTACCAGCTCCTGATGATGAAAGATGAAACAACACTGGATCAGAAAGAAAGAAGAGTTGGGAAGAAAATAAAGAAGTTTGGCAAACATGGCCAAAAGAAAAGAAAACAAAAAGGGAAAAAGTAAGAAAATACAAAAAGAGTTCGCAAGAGATAGGCAGCTGAAAAACCACACAGCGGGAGAAAAAACAAAAAAGAGGAAATTAATAAGAGGCAGGGACGGCAGATGCCAGTTGCCAGCAGTTTATATCTAATAAATTTTGTTTCATGATTCATACAGGAACAAATTGTCACTAATCACCTTAAAGTGAATGTGACCAATATGGAAAAATAGAAAACACCAAAAAGAGAAAGTTTGACAATAAGTGGAGAAATTCACAGGTGGAAGACAATTAGTCAAAGAAAAATACCAAAAAGAGGAAGGTAGCATCTTTAAAATCCACTCCCCGGTTATCTAAAAAGGGAATACTTTTCTGCATTGCATCTCATGCACGTTTAATTTCTGTCCAGGCGCCCACCTATCTAACAAGGGAATACTTTTCTGCATTGCATCTCATGCACGTTTAATTTCTGTCCAGGCGCCCACCTATCTAACAAGGGAATACTTTTCTGCATTGCATTTCATGCACGTTTAATTTCTGTCCAGGCGCCCACCTATCTAACAAGGGAATACTTTTCTGCACTGCATCTCATGCACGTTTAATTTCTGTCCAGGCGCCCACCTATCTAACAAGGGAATACTTTTCCTGCATTGCATTTCATGCACGTTTAATTTCTGTCCAGGCACCCACCTATCTAACAAGGGAATACTTTTCTGCATAGCATCTCACGCACGTTTAATTTCTGTCCGGGCGCCCACCTGTCTAACAAGGGAATACTTTTATGCACTGCATCTCATGCACATTTAATTTATGTCCAGGCGCCCACCTATCTAACAAGGGAATACTTTTCTTCATTGCATATCATGCACGTTTAATTTCTGTCCGGCGCCCACCTATCTAACAAGGGAATACTTTTCTGCATTGCATTTCATGCACGTTTAATTTCTGTCCAGGCGCCCACCTATCTAACAAGGGAATACTTTTCTGCATTGCATTTCATGCATTTTTAATTTCTGTCCAGGCGCCCACCTATCTAACAAGGGAATACTTTTCTGCACTGCATTTCATGCACGTTTAATTTCTGTCCAGGCGCTCACCTATCTAACAAGGGAATACTTTTCTGCATTGCATTTCATACAATTTTTGGTTTATGTTAGCTAAAAGCCCACACTGGGGCAGAAGAAAAAGTTTGTTGTTTTTGTTTTGTTTTGAGCAGGTTTTAGCTCGAGGACAAGAAGTATCATTGAAAATCAAAAAAAAAAGGGGAAAGCAAGAAAAGAAAATCAACAAAAAAGAGAGTCGGCATCACAGAAAATCAAGAAAAAAAAAGAGAAGGAGAAGCAAACAAAAGCTAGATTAGGAACAATTGTAATTGTAGGATCATAGTTTAGAATAACTTCTTCATTTTACATTTCCCCCCCGGTGTAATAAGGAGTAAGTCGGCAAGTGTCAACAGTGTCAATGCAACAGTGAGTCTGGTAGTTTTTAAACTGCCAGACCTTCCCGAACTACACTGACATGATTCCTGTTTAGCCCAGGATATGTAGGCAACCTCTAAAGTAGGGTGCGGTCAAAGGGTTTTCCAAAAATGCTTTCACGGAATGTGCCAATGTGCAAAAATCTCTCATTATTGCTCACTTGTCTTTGCATTGAAACTCTTCGTGTTCCCGAGCAAAGAGGGGCAGCTGTGAGCACATGATTTTTGCACCGGGCAAACAATTCCAAAATTAAAATAAATATATTTTTTGAGTGCAATTGCATGCCTTGTTGGAAATTGAATGCATTTTATGTGTTTGAATAATTGGAAATTAGAAAAAAAAAATAGGTTAAGTACTTACTTTGTTTAAATTAATTAGTTTTAAGAAGAAATTCATCAAAAAATAGTTTTAAATAGTGGAAATTAGGAAAAAATAGTAGAAAAATTGCAAAAAATATTAGATAATTGGTGTAAGTTAGGAAATTAAGTTTTTCTAATAATTCATAAAAAGAAAAGAAAAAAAATATAAAAGAGGGTGTTTTAATAATTAAAATCAGAAAATACAAAAATATTACATGTGGGTATAATAGCATTGGGCCAAACATGACCCAATTGAACGGCCCAAGAGCATTAGCCCAAGGGTCAGATCCGGTCTATGAGAGACTTGGGATCTCAGCCGTCCATCAGGCTAAATCCAACGGTCAAGATAATTGGGCGAATTAATGGTTTAATTAATTAAATAGGGATTGATCTCAGCCGTTCTTGTGAGCTGATCTAATGGATGAAAGCTTTGGTCTCATTTTGTATCAAGGCGTCATCATTTTAGTAACGGTCAATGCTAGCCGTTGATCATCAGCAATCCGATGGCCAGGATCTCCTTAGTGGCCACGAGTATAAAAAGCTTATGTCTCATTAGAGACATGCCATTTGCATACAACTCGAACCCTAGCCGCCTTAATCTCTTACACTTCTTCTTCATCTCACCTCTGTAACCTTGCCGGCCATGGAGGCCACCACCTCCCATGGTGGTCTCCGGCCACACACCACACCCTAAGACCTTCTTCTTCATCTTCTTCACCTCAAACACCACCCAAAACCCTAAAACAAACCCTTTGCTCTTAACTCGCCGGTCACCGGAACTTCACCGGTGACCACCCAAAGTATGAGAAACCACCCCAAACCAACGCCAATCGACCGCCCTGGTCCGATCTATCTAAACCTACCACTCACCTCCCTCGAATATCCTCGGAGCTCCTCGAATATCCTAAAAAGTGTCGCCGGAAACCTAACTCCGGCTACTCGGAACTTCAACCCCAATCAAGACCCGGCCTTTTACCCTCCCCAAACACCCCTCTGCAAATAAGAGCCCTAAAGACTCCGTCTTAAAGACCAAAGCAGAAAAAAAAACAGAAAGAAAAATGAAGAAAAAAAGAGAATAAGGGAAAAGAGTTTGAAAGACTGGAAAAGAAAAGAAAGAGTGAAAGGGGAAGCTCAGGGGACATGCCCTGCAAGCTAAGTACCCTGACCCTTTTCTGTGATTTATTTGCTTCTCCTGTCTGTTCATGTTTTTGTTTTCTTTTGTTTCATAGTTTTTGTCCTGATATTCCTGTCTATATTTTCTATTTCTAAGATCTTGATGTTCTGTGCTTCTTCTGTTAGTATTAGTTTTTTTTTAAAACTTGTTTATTTTTTATGTCTTTCTTCTATTTTGTTTGTTTCGATCATGTTTAGCTTCTCTGAGATTAAACGATCTATCTTGACTCACTCTTCATCTTTTTGTCTTGTGGTTCTTGATCTGTTGATTTTTATAGTTTAACTGTCTTTTCTTCTATTGTTCTGCATAATTAGTTCTAATACTTGTTCAACTCGTATTCTTTTTCATCTTCATATTAAATTGTTTTGTTAAATTTTGTAATAGCTCGACTGTGCTTCCCTGTTTCTTCTTCACCCTTTGTTATATCTAGAGTTTCTTATTCATTGGTCTTCAGCATCTCATCTGTTTAAACTAGATGTCTCTTTTGTTTCCCTTCATGTCTAAGCTTAACTGTTTATTTCTCAATTAGGTTTTCTTCCATTAGTTCTCCATGTTTTCACTGTTTTCTCTTCTCTACATGATTCAGTTTGATTCTCATGTCCACTCAAGGGTTTTTACTCTAATAAACATCTCTTATGATCTTTCATCTGCATTTTGGTGACTATGTTTTCTCTTCAATCATTTGGCATGATAGATTTAGGATTCTTCTTCATTATCTTCTCTATGCCCTTCTGTTCTACATTCTTCATCTTGTCTGTCATGACTTGCATTGAAAATGGGTTGGTTTAGTCGGTCTAAGTGATACCATAGGTCCTCTGATTCTTGTGAGCCATGCTTAATCTTTCATGTTAACTGTTTGTGAGAGTCTATGCTTCTGTGAGCCTATGCCATGAACCATTAAAGTTTTGAAGTTTTTCAATGTATTATATGACATAAACTGCTTGTAACTAAGTCTAAATTGACATTGATTGACACTTTGTCACATGAAATTGGGTAATGTGAACTGATTAATTAAGATTCAACCCTATCAATTTTTCCCTTCTGAGTTTTGATTGATTGATGCACATTGTTTGATCTTATGTGGCTATGTGTGCAATACATGTTGAAAATGATTGAGTTCTTAGCAGTTCTTGTTAGTATGAGCATATGATTTACATTCATCAACCTTAGGTGATTGGTTATAGCTGTTAGAGTTAGATCCCTTGAAATGGTTAGTTTTTAAATAGGCTTAAAACTGAAAATGAACAAAAATAGGCTGTTAGGTAATAATTGACCAAAGAGTGGTCAATTTTGCAAAGATTGATCAACTCTATGAGGTCCAAACACACTAGTCCACCTCAAAAGGGGCTAGTTGTGCAAAATTGGTTAAGCTTGCAAATGCAAGCTTACCAAGGCTCATTTTGAGCCCTGAGCTCAGGTGGCTAGGTCCGCAAAGACCTTTAGCAAAGCCTGTGATCAGTCAAAGGCTGGGATTTCCAAAATTGGCTAAGTCTGCAAATGCAGACTTGCCCAGGCTCTTTTGAGCCCTGAACCTTAAGTGGCTAGGCCTGCAAAGGCCTTAGCCCAGCTTATGTTCAGTAATTGGGCTTCAATTGCTCAAGCTAAGTCTCAACTTGAGACTGGCTAGAAGTTAAATAGTTTAAATACATCAATAAAGTAGGCTAGTCGTGCAATTAGTTTTAAAAGAAATTAAATAGGTCAATTATGCAAAAGATTGGCTAAGTCTGCAAATGCAGACTTGCCCAGGCTCATTTTTGAGCCCTGAACCACAGGTGGCTAAGCCTGCAAAGGCTTGGGCCCAGCCTGTGTTCAGCAAATGGGTTCAATTACCCAAGCCAAGTCTCAACTTGAGACTGGCTAAAAATTAAATAGTTTAAATATAATAATAAAGTAGACTAAGTCTGCAACTAGTTTTAAAATGAACTAAAAGGGGTTAATTAACTGAAAATGAAATAAAAGAGGCTAAGTTCTAAATAGTAGAACTGGCCAGTCCTTAAATACCAATGCAGGGACTGGCCATTAGTTAAATAAGTCCAAAATGCTGAAAACTTGACCTAGGTAGGTCGGGTAAATCAGCTAAGTCACTAAGGGTATAAAAGGAAGCCAAATAGGTAAAATGGTGAATTGTTTAGAACATAAAGGGTTATGGGAGTAATTTGTACCCCTGATTTCTGCAATTTTGCAGAGATTAAAGGGTATAATGGTCTCCCTAAAAAGGGAAATCAGTAAAAATCTTCAACCCTTAGGGATACTTTGGTAAAAGGCTTTAAAAAGAAATCTTTAGAACCTTCCAGCACATGCTGGAAGGGGTTTGGGTAACAGATTTTGGGCTTAAGTGCAAGTTTAGTAATTTTAAGAGGGGGAAAAGTGGGATTTAATCCCAAACTTTCTCCCCAAGTCATCAGCCCATTCCCTTCCTATAAATACCTCCTGAAAAGAGTGCATAAGGGGGCTTCTTCAATTTTTCTTAGGCTGGTTTTTCAATAGAAAAATTCAGAGTGAATACAATAGCAAATAGCAAATAGTTTTCTGCATATTTCGAGCGAGAATCACTGGTTAAGCTGTTTGTTTGTGGGATTTCTGCTCGACTTCTTTTGAGATTTCTTATCTGTTGTTGCTGTGTTATCCTGCTCCTTTGAAATTCAGTTCTACACTGTTGCTTGTGCTTTGTTGAGTCTGCTGCTGTTGCTTGCTCCTGTCTCCCTTAGAACTCATCAACTTCTTTTTGCTGAATCAGGTACATACCCTGTTCGATGAAAGATGTAATGCTGAAGTGTTTAATGAATTGAAGTCTAGTGTTAAACTCGTCTATTATTCTGTATTTTTTTTAACTTACTTTTTCATTAATAGTCTAGTATAGTTTGATCTGTAATTTTAAATGTTGTGTAGTATGTATAAGTAGAAACACCGAATAAAAATAATGTAATAGATAGAATAATAGTAATAGTGTAGTCGTAGTTAGTATATCACCTAGTTAAGGTAGATAAAACTCTTGAAACAAGTAATTAACTATAGTCTAGGTCATTAATAACTCTCACAGCAGTAACATAAAAACATTCATATAGTTAATTAGAATTGCGAATCAGTATATAGCTACAAACAAGCTCAAAGGAGATAAAAGGTTAGAAGAAACATCAATGCATTTGCAACTGGGTATGTGATAATGAATGAGAGCAAATCGTAGAAAAATCCAGTAATATAATCTTGTGTATATATCATTAATCACTTAGCCTTAGATAATGTGGTTATCATTAGTAAGTAATTGGACTGTATAAATCATGCTTCACATAGTTAAACCGTTTGCTCTTAATTTCCTAGTTAAATAACTTCAATGTTAGTGTAAGATAGTTCTTAGAAAAAATGAAGTATAAAAGGTAGTCGGTTTTCATATGCATCAAGTTGTTATGGCTTAAGGTTAACATGAATCATCTTGTACAGCGATTTTCCTCTTCTGATGAATAAATAAAAGTAATTCGATTTCGTTCTCAATTCTAAGTGCCTTTTTTACTATGAATTCTGCATTTTGCTTTTGTTATTGTTACCTTAATCTGGTCTGGGCCTGATATACAATGTAGGCCTGGACTGTGTTCGTGAATTCGCTGGGCCATTGGCTAAAAGCCTAAGCCTGATCCGGGTCATTAAGACCTGGACATATGTGGTGTTATGCTGAGTATTATTCCAAAAACCCAGGCCCAATAAACAACAGAATAATATGGGCCTGGAATATTTAGTACCGAAAATGACTAAGGGAAAAACATATAGAAAATATAGTTTGATAAATAGGATTGGACTTTTAACAAATAATTGGGACGAGCCTCGCCCGATATTAAACAAGCGGGGCCCCCTTTAGTAACAAGATAACATAATTAGATCCGGGAAGACTAATAGTAAATTCCATAGTCTTACCCAAAAATAATTCCAAGCCGACAGACCGTTTAGGGCACGATTTAATATACTTTCCTATGAACGAGTGTGCACCTGGTGCAACTCAAATCGTAAATCCCGGCAAAGCTGAAATATACCAAAAGTCACAGGCGTACTGGTTGCGGTGTGACTCGAGGTGTGTTTTCGCGATGTCGCAATTCTATAAAAAAATTAAAGTAAAAGCGCATATATGTTGTTAAAATCTGTAATGAGTCAAACAAGAGTCAAGAATGACGATTGAGCGACCGTGCTAACACCACCGAACCCGGGAATGCCTAACACCTTCTCCCGGGTTTACATAGTTCCTTATCCAGATCTTTGTTTCGCGGACATTAATAAAAGAGACAATTTCCTCGAATTCGGGATTGACCAGTGACTTGGGACACCATTATTATCTCAAGTGGCGACTCTGATAATTCAAAACAAAATCCCGAACCGATTGTCCTTTAAGTGGAAAAACTCCTTCCTCTATGCTATTATATCCGTCTCGGGTATTTGAACATCGAGGTATACCCTACGAGCACACATATCTTTGTGTCATTCTGCCAAGGGGTAGTAAAAAGGGAGGTGTGACAATGGTTGCCATAGAAATGATAAAGAATGGGTTCTCTCAGGGAAAAGGTCTAGGAGTTGCCTTGCAGGGTATAACACAGCCAGTTCATCTTCCGGGTAGCACTAACACTTTCGGCCTGGGTTTCAAGCCAACCATCGTTGATATACAAAGAGCCAAAAGATTGAAAAAGAAAGGGTGGACCCTCCCCAAACCTATCCCAAAACTGTCCTACTCCTTTGTCAAGCCTGGTACACAAAAACGTCCGGCAACTGTCATGTCAGGCCATGCAGAGATAAGGCCGGATGAAGAGCTATTAACAAGTTTTGAGAGGTTGTTTGAAGGCCTAAATATGATAAAAGAAGCCGAGGGAACAAGCAAGATGGATGTTCAATTTGTTGGACCCCACATCAGGCTAAATAACTGGGAAGCTACTTCTCTTCCAATCAGGAGGGAGTTTTGGTAGTTAGCTTTTAATATTCCCTTCCCAAAACTGTCTTGTTTCAAAAATTGTAATCCTATGTTCCGTCTAGTCAAATGTATCCAAACCTTGTTACCTTTCAAAGTTTAATGAAATGCAATTTCTTTCTTCCTCTATTTTAGCCTTATTTTTATTTTTCTTCTCTTTTCTTGTACAGTCCAGTATTTGCTAATTTCAATGATATATCATGCATGAAGGATCCCCGGTCCAGTCTTGATAATCAGATAGATATACAAGAAATTGAAAATGAATATGAAGTGGAATATAAGGATGAGGAATTGTTGGAGGAAATTAGTAAGGATTTGAGCCATTATGAAGAGAACCCCAAACCAAACATAAATGAGACATAGTCTATTAATTTGGGAAATGAGGAGAATATTCGAGAAACAAAGATTAGTGTACACTTAGAGACTTCACTCATAGAAGATTTGATCAGGTTGTTACATGAGTACAAGGACACATTTTCTTGGTCTTATGATGACATGCCCGGGCTCAGTACTGACTTGGTGGTATATAAGTTACCCATTTATCCAGAATGCCGGCCGGTTAAGCAAAAGTTAAGAAAGTTCAAAACGGATATCAGTGTGAAAATAAAAGAAGAGGTCAATAAGCAGTTTGAGGCAAAGGTCATACGGGTCACCAAGTATCCCACATGGTTAGCCAATATTGTGCCTTTTCCAAAGAAAGACGGAAAAACCAGAGTGTGTGTTGATTATCGAGACCTCAATAAAGCTAGTCCGAAGGATGATTTTCCATTGCCAAATATCCACATATTGATTGACAATTGTGCCAAACATGAGATTGGTTCTTTTGTGGATTGTTATGCGAGTTATCATCATATCCTGATGGACGAAGAAGATGCAGAAAAGACAGTCTTTATCACACCTTGGGGGATATATTGCTACAGAGTAATGCCGTTTGTGTTGAAAAATGCTGGAGCTACATATATGAGGGCAATGGCCACTATGTTTCTTGACATGATACATCGAGAGATTGAGGTTTATGTGGATGACGTTATTATCAAGTCCAAAAAGCAGTGTGATAATGTCAAAGACTTAAGAATGTTTTTTGAGAGACTTCAAAGATATAATCTCAAGCTCAATCCAGCAAAATTACTTTTGGAGTACCATCAGGAAAGTTATTGGGGTTCGTAGTAATCCGGCGTGGTACTGAATTAGATCCGTCAAAGATTAAAGCAATTCAGAACTTGCCTCCGCCAAATAACAAGAAATATGTGATGAGTTTGTTGGGCATGTTGAATTATATTAGCAGATTTATTGCTCAGTTGACATCGCCATTTTCAAAATATCAAAGAAAGATGCTGCCGTGAATTGGACTGAGGAATGTCAAGATGCATTTGACAAAATCAAGGAATATCTTGCCAATCCTCCTGTGTTGGTTCCTCCAGAACCTGGAAGGCCCTAGTTCCTTTATCTGACTGTATTGGATAATTCTTTTGGATGTGTACTGAGGCAGCATGATGAAACAGGGAAGAAAGAGCAAGCAATATACTATCTTAGTAAGAAATTTACATCTTACAAGGTAAAATACACTCAACTAGAAAGATCATGTTGTGCTTTAACATGGGTTGCACATAAGTTGAAACATTACTTGTCGGCTTATACCACTTATCTTACATCTCGGTTGGATCCACTGAAGTATATCTTCCAGAAGTCTATGCCCACAGGAAGGCTCGCTAAATGGCAAATTCTACTTACAGAGTTTGATATTGTTTATGTAACTCGCACTGCAATGAAGGCACAAGCAGTCGCTAACCATTTGGTAGAAAATCCAATTGATGATGAGTATGAACCATTAAAGACATATTTTCTTGATGAGGAGACAATGAATATTGAGGAATTGGAACAAGACGACAAGCCTAGCTGGAAACTATACTTTGATGGGGCCGTCAATAGCAATGGGGTCAGAATTGGAGCAGTGCTCATTTCAGAAACAGGTCAGCATTATCCTGTTACCGCTCAGCTCCGATTTTTCTGTACTAATAACATGGCCTAGTATGAAGAATGTATATTGGGATTAAGAATGGCAATAGACATGGGTGTTCAAGAGATTTTTGTCATGGGTGACTCGAATCTCTTGATACATCAAATTCAAGGTGAATGGGAGACAAGGGATTTGAAACTTATACCATATCGATAGTGTCTACATAAAATATCTGAGAGGTTTCAGTCCATAGAGTTCAAGCATATCTCAAGAATGCACAATGAAGTTGTAGATGCCCTGGCCACATTGTCGTCCATGTTGCACCATCCGGACAAAGCCTATATAGATCCACTGCAGACACAAGTTCGTGATCAAAATGCTTATTGTTTCACAGTAGAAGAGGAGCTTGATGGCGAGCCATGGTTCCATGATATTAAAGAATATTTGAGGATGGGGGTGTACCCAGCGCAAGCCATGGGAGATCAGAAAAGGACTATAAGGCGACTAGCGAGTGGATTTTTCTTCAGCGGAGGAGTTGTATACAAGAGAACCCCAGATTTGGGTTTACTGAGATGTATAGATGCACAACAAGCCACTACAATCATGGCTGAAATACATGCAGGAGCTTGTGGACCTCATATGAGTGGATATGTTTTGGCCAAGAAAATACTAAGGGCTGGATATTATTGGCACCATGGAGCGAGATTGCATTAGGTATGTGCGGAAATGCCATCAATGCCAGATACATGGAGATTTGATTCATTCCCCACCCTATGAATTGCATACAATGTCAGCACCATGGCCATTCGTCGCCTGGGGCATGTATGTCATCGGTCCAATAGAACCCGCAGCATCTAATGGGCACAGGTTTATCCTGGAAGCTATTGATTATTTCACTAAATGGGTGGAGGCGAAGACATTTAAAGCAGTAACAAAGAAGGCGGTAGTGGATTTAGTACATACAAATATCATTTGTCACTTCGGAATTCCCAAAGTGATTATCACGGACAATGGAGCAAATATTAACAGTCACCTCATGGCAGAGGCATGTCAAAAGTTCAAAATCTTGCACCGTAACTCTACATCTTATCGGCCTAAAGCAAATGGAGCAGTTGAGGCTGCAAATAAGAACATTAAGAAGATTCTCAGGAAAATGGTGGAAGAGTCAAGACAGTGGCATGAAAAATTACCATTTGCTCTCTTGGGTTATCGTACTACTGTGCGTACTTCAATTGCCGCAACCCCTTACTCATTGGTGTACGGAACGGAGGCAGTAATACATGTAGAGATTGAAATACCTTCCCTCTGGATTATAGCTGAGGCTGAAATTGATGATGATGAATGGGTAAAAGCCAGGTTAGAACAATTAAGCTTGATCGATGAAAAACGGTTAGCAGCAGTATGCCATGGACAGCTGTACCAACGAAGAATGGCCAGAGCATATAACAAGAAAGTACGTCCACGAAAATTTGAAGTTGGACAGTTGGTGTTGACACGTATTTTACCACACTGGGCCGAAGCAAAAGGAAAGTTTGCACCTATTGGCAAGGGTCATTCATGGTGTCTCGGGTATTGTCCAGCGGAGCTTTATATCTAACAGATGTGGAAGAGAAATGTGTAGAGACTGCTATCAACTCCGATGCAGTCAAGAGATACTATGTATGATTCCTTTTTCATATGTACAATTGTATTTGTCATAATTTTGAAATTGAAATGATGAAGGCATTTTATTTCTCTATCCAAACACTTTACCCATTGCTACCCCTTTTGAGCCTTATTGCATTATTCTTTCATACCCCTCTCTTGGAATCAATTTATGAACAATGAAGTGAAAAGAAAAGAAAAGAGAAGATTGAAAAAGAAAAAGAAAAAGAAAAAAAAGAAGAATGAAAAGAAAAGAAAAAGAGAATGAAGAAAAATGAAAATGAAGAAAAATGAAAAAATGATGAAAAAAAAAATGAAAAAAAAATATAGAAAAAAATATACAAAAAAAAATTTGGGAAAAAGTCAAATGACGAAGAAACCTTAGGGTACGAACTACATTTGACTTGATCCCGAAAGGGTACGTAGGCAGCCTCAATGAGGTTCAGTCACGATAGAAATAAAATCCAAGATTCCCCAAATATTGAAACTGGGGCAGAAGTTATGTTTTATGATTCCGAGGGTTGTAATTATTTTGAACCCACATTTAAATTTTGAGCCATTATACCTTTCTTTCTAAACCCATCCAAAAGCCACATTACGGTCCAAAGAAAGACCTTCTGATTGATTTCAAGAAAATGACAATACAACAGGAAGAAAGAGAAACACATCGGGGACAATACCCAGGAGTTTAAAGACAGAAAAATAAAGAAAAATAAAATGAGAGAGTCTTATCGGTGAAAACCCTCACGGTCACCATAAGGTGAATGTAAGTTGAGAGATAAATAAATGAGAGAGTCTTATCGGTGAAAACCCTCACGGGCGCCATAAGGCGAATGTAAGTTGAGAGATAAATAAATGAGAGAGTCTTATCGGTGAAAACCCTCACGGGCACCATAAGGCGAATGTGAGGCGAGAGAAAATAAATGAGAGAGTCTTATTGGTGAAAACCCTCACGAGTACCATAAGGCGAAAATAAAGAATGACCCGATGAATGAAAATGGCAAGACAAACAAGGTTTGAGTTGATGAAAGGAGAAATTAAGTCAGCAACAATTTGATTGGACAGACTGGGCTGGATATTCAAATGCATGGCATGGTCAAAGGAATCAGCCTTCATACCCAGATAAGTTCTGTCTTTATTTCAAAATATCCTCACCCCTGAAATTCAGGTCATTATATTGCATTTCATCTATTTGTTCAAAACTAGTTGCCTATTGAAAGCTACCTACGAGCTTCTCATGTTGGATGGCATAATAATACTGGGTCCTTCAAAGGAAAAGAGAAAATAAAAACACATGACGATCACATAGCCAAAGGAAATAAAAGAGAAAAGAAACAAAAAGAGAAAAGCAAAAATGGATCACAAGGAAGAATTTGAAAGACGATCAGGAATAAGTTGCAAAGCAGTATGAAGCAAGATGAGGCAGACGGTGGAAGCAGGGCCAGCGAGAATGCCAGTTGCTAACCATCATTTTATAACTAATAAATTGTTCACTGATTAAGACAAGGACAAAAGATTCAAATTTTCACTAATCACTTTAAAGTGAATGTGACCAATGTGGGAGAAAACAATAAAAAAGAAGCAGCAATAAAGGAGATAATCCACGATGGAGAACTCAATAATCAAGAACCTACCCGAACAACGAGGGAGGTATTATCTTTTATTTTCAAAATCTTCACCCAGTTATCAAACTGAGGGAATATTTTTCTGCATTTTCATTTCTGCATCAGGCGGCCACCTGGATAACAAGGGATTATTTTTTTGCATTTTCATTTCTATATCAGGCGCCTACCTGGATAACGAGGGAGTATTGTTCTGCATTTTCATTTCTGCATCAGGCGCCCTCCTGTATAACGAGGGAATATTTTTCCGCATTTTCATTTCTGCATCAGGCGGCCACCTAGATAACGAGGGAATATTTTTTTGCATTTTCATTTTGGTTCAGGCGCCCACCTGGATAACAAGGGAATATTTTTCAGCATTTTCATTTCTACATCAGGCACCCACCTGTATAACAAGGGAATACTTTTCTGCATTTTTCATTTCTGTTCAGGCGCCCACCTGGATAACAAGGGAATATTTTTCTACATTTTCATTTGTGGCGCCCACCTGGATAACAAGGGAATATTTTCCTGCATTTTCATTTCTGCATCAGGCGTCCACCTGGATAACAAGGGAATATTTTTCTGCATTTTCATTTCTGCACCAAGTGCCCACCTGGATAACAAGGGAATACTTTTCAGCATTTTCAATTTCTGCATCAGGCGCCCACCTGGATAACAAGAGAATATATTTCTGCATTTTTATTTCTGCATGAGGCGCCCACCTGGATAACAAGGGAATATTTTTCTGCATTTTCATTTCTGCATCAGGCGCCCACCTGGATAACAAGGGAATATTTTTCAGCATTTTCAATTTCTGTTCAGGCGCCCACCTGGATAACAAGGGAATACTTTTAAGCATTTTCATTTTCTGTTCAGGCGCCCAGCTGTATAACAAAGGAATACTTTTTTGCATTTTCATTTCTGTTCAGGCGCCCACCTATATAACAAGGGAATACTTTTCAGCATTTTCAATTTCTGTTCAGGCGCCCACCTGTATAACAAGGGTATACTTTCTGCATCTTAAAAGTTTTTCTTTTCTAACAAAGTAACATCATGATACATTGAAAGCCCCATACTGGGGCAGAGGAAAAGTTTTCTTTGTTTTTGCAATAAGCTGGTACCAACCTGGAGAGCGAAGAATCACATTTTGAAGTCATACAAATGGAGGAAAGCAATATGTTGGAAGCAAGTCATAAGCAAAAGATTTACCGAAAAATGGAAGATGCAAATAACGAGCAACATGCAAGATGAAAGAGCAAAGCAATACAACAACACAAGACATAGATAGGATTTTTTGTAATTCATAGATCATAGTTTAAGCTAGCTTCTTTATTTTATTATTATCCCGGAGTAATTAAGGAGTCAGTCAGCAATAACAGCGATAACAACAGCAACAGCAGTGAAATCACAGTTCCCCTGGTAGTTTCAAACTACCAGACCTTCTCGAACTACACTGACCTGATTCCAATTTCGCCCAGGATATGTAGGAAACCTCTGAAGCAGGGTGCGGTCAAAAGTACTTCAAAAATGCTTCATACGGAATATGCAAGTGGGCAAAAATCTCTCATTACTGCTCACTTATCTTTGCACTGAAACTCTTCGTGTTCCCGAGCAAAGAGGGGCAGCAGTGAGCACGTGATTTTTGCCCCAAGCAATTAAATTCCAAAATATATAAAAACTAATACAAAAATGATTTTTGTTTGCAATTGTGTGATTTGTGTGAAATACCAGTGTTTGTTTGAAATAAAATCTAAATGAAAATACAAAAGGAATTAGTTAGAAAAATATCACAAAAATTGTAAAACAAATGTTAAGAAATTAGAAAATTAAGAAAAAATACAAATATATCGAAAAATCAAGGAAAAATACAAAAAAAATGGAAAATAAAAAAAATCAGTTGAAAATAAGTACAAAGAAAAATGTACAAAATAGAAAAAAAAATACAAGAAAATTAAATAAAATACAAGTCAAAAATAATAAAATACAAAGATAAAATATACAATATACACTTTGGGTCAAATACACAAGAAATACTCAGCCCAAAATATAACACTGACCAGGCCCAGTCATTTTGATCGGCCTGTCTATTTGATAAATCTGAATGACGTCGTACCAATCAAACAAATAGCAGTCGTCTATTGCAATTGATCAATGGACCATATCAGGCGGTTCCCTTTTAAATAAAACGATGGCGCCTTTAGCATCAATCTCAACCGTTCATTGCTACTGATCAAACGGATGAGACTATTATACCACTAAATGAAACGACGTAGTTTGAAGCAATTAATCTCAATCGTTCAAATTATTTAATCTAACGGATCTAATGAAACTCTTCATTAAATTATGCGACGCCATTTTGAAGCCAGATGATCCTGGCCATTAATTTGATCCAATCTAACGGCCAGGAATCAACAATACATAATTAATATATATCTACCTTTCCTCGTCTGCCCCCCTCATTATACACGCACATATTCTTATGACAAACCCTAGTCGCCCTAATATTCCACCCTTCTCCCACCGTCTCTCATGGAGACCACCGAAGGTCAGTCTAGACCTCCATCTCCGGCCAAAGCCAACCTCCCCAAACACCTTCCTCACCTCCAAACAACCATAAAACCCCATAAATCCCGACCAAAACCTAGCAGTCTCCCAGATCTTGAAACTCCGGTCGCCAGAACCTTAGCCGGTGACCACCAAAGTATGAATCAGACTCCCTCCTTAACACCCCTTAACCACCTTGATGCGACCTACCACCCTATCTAGGTGGTTTCCCTCGAATAAGCCCCAAACCCGTCGAATATTCGAAAAACACTCGCCGGAACCTTACTCCGGCGAGTACCAAAAACTACCCCACTCCCAAAACCTTACCCCAAGTCTCCAAACACCACTTCCCTACTCAAAATCAAATCCCAAGGCCCTATTTGAGAGAACTAACACACAAAGACCAACAATCTCTGAAACTCTAAAAAATCAAAAATAAAAAGAACGAAGAGAAAAAGAAGAAAAGAAAGAAAGAAAAGAAAGAAAGAAAGAAAAGGAAAAAAGAAAGGAAAAAGCCTGGAAAAAGCTAAGTACCCTACCCTGTCTTTGATCGCTGGTTTTTCATCTGTTCACTCATTCTGAAACTTGATTCTTTTTGTTTTGAACTTGTTTTGTTAAGTTCTTATCATGCTTATCTGTTTAGAACTTAAAGAATTCCTATGCATGTCTTAAAACATGAACATCTCTGTTTTGTATCTTGCTCATGTTTGTTCATATGAGCCCTGAATCTTATACATGCCTGAATTTATCTAAGTGTTCCTAGGCTTCTGATAGTAACTACTCATGAATCATGTGTTAATTAGCCAGTTTTATGTGATTGTTCATTATATTCTGTCTCGATTGGGTTTTAGTTAGTTGGAATTCAATCATTATCAAACTTTTCCTCTGAGTTCTGATTAATTGAAAGTTAATTCGTGATTAGGGTTACATGTGCAAAACAACATGAATCTGGCTATATTTGTAATTTGATTTATATGTTAGTTTCTTCTGAACTTCTGAGTACTTATGTGTACATAGGTTATATGTATAAATGTTATGTGGCTATGTTTGTGAACACAGTATGAGTTCTGATGGTGGCTATTTGAAAAAGTGGCTAATGTTGAAAAGGTTTATAATTTGAAACTGGTTAAGTCTTAAAGACATGGCTTAGGTTGGCTATTTGTTAAATAAGTGTTACCCTAATCCCGCCAGACCTAAGGCAGGTCGGGTAATAACAATTAAATACAAGGGGTAAAAAGGGAAGGGTAAATGGCATTATTGTGGATTAAATAAAGCCTATAAGGATAAAAATGACTTTAGTACTTGGTATTTCTGAAATTATTTGGATAATAAGGGGTATACTAGGTATAGCTAAAAGGTAATTGTGTAATAAACCTTAGGAAGTGGGGATAATTGGGTAAAACCTGCCTAATAGAACCCAGTAGAACTGTCTAGAACCTTCTAGCAGGGGTTCTAAGGCATTTCGATACAATTTTAATGGACTATACTGTAATTAATTGAAAAGAATAAGGGGAGGGAAATAGAATTAACTTATTTGAAATTCCCCCCAAAATAACTCTATAAATAGGCTTCTAATAAGCCTAAAAAAAGGTTCCATCTTTGATAATTGAAAAAAGGCTTGGCAATTAAAGGTTCCACACATTAGAGAGAAAGGTTCTGAATTCTACAATTTAAAGGTTCCAGAAGTTAGAAAAAAAGTTTTCGAGTCGAGTATTGTTCCTGGGATCTTTGTTGGTGGTTTTTCTGCTGTGTCCATCTCAACTAGCTTGGATTTCTGCTATTTCTCGACTTGATTACTGGTTATCTATTGAGTTTGGGAGTTGCTGTGTTATTTCCTGCTCCTGTTTGCTGTTGATACTCTGTTGCTACCATTGCTGACTTTTCTTGCCCTTCATTTCCTTAGAACTCATCAGTTTGTTTTCATTGATATGGTACACACTACTTCCTGAAGATGTAATTGAAAACTTGATGAAGGAATAAATATTGGACTTGCTTTTCGCTGAGGATATCTCTGTTTTCTTATTTTTTGTAGTTGTAGATCGTAGATCCTTTGTAATTCATTAGGATTGGTTTTAATAAATAATAGACTATGTGAGTTAGATTAGAGTAAAGTAGTAGTAGATAATAATATAGTTAAACATAGTTAATAGTTTATCACCTAATTCAAAAACTAATACAAAGCTAATACACTTAAGTAAATAAGAATGTTATTCTGAAACTGGACCTATGAACTGGTATCTAATTACTCATGCTAATTAAACTCTGAATCTGGTTCGATAGGGAATAAGTAGTTCAAGTGTCAATAGTATCATCGCCTAGCTTCAAAAACGATTTAGATACAAATTTATTTTAGATTTATGTGATTATAAATAATTCAAGCATGCTTAGTTAGTATAGCAGTATTGATACAAGTTATGATGTTAGAATTTTAGTTAATTACTGAAACAAATAGTGATCGAAAAAATGTAATTTGGTACTCTTTTGAAATAATATAAGTTTACGGATTTTCTTTGGCATTTAAAAATATGTGCTTCAATATTGTTTCGAATATGTTAGTCTGTTCATTCTTTTGCTTTCAAAGTCTGGGCCCAATCCTGAGTATAGGCCCAGGTCTGATTTACCAGATGTCTGTGTTCTCAAATAGAGACAACATCATACATTGGGCTTCTGAAGCCCAAATATCCTTAATAATGGACTGATAAGGCAGTCTGAAGTCCAGGCCCCAATAATAAATAATGACCTGGACTCTAAACATTAAAACATTGAAAAATAACACAAAAACAGATGAGAATTAGGAAGAAAAAACAAAAATAGAAAACTTAGTATATGAATAGGATTGGACCTTAAAATAAGGGATGAGCCTAGTTCCGAAGATAAAAATACACGGGGCCCCCAAACGGATTCAAATGAAAATGCTAGACTTGGAAGGACCGTTTAGCGAATTTCACGGTCCTTCTCAAAGATAATAAAGACATTGACATTATAGGCACGATAAATAAAAATTACATTCCTAATACGGGTGTACATTTTATGTGACCCGAATCTTAAATCCCGGCGAAGCTGAAATGCATTAGAGTCACAGGCGTACTGGTTGCGGTGTGACTTGAAATGCATTTTCATGATGTCGCAAGTCCTAAAAAATAACAAATCGTAACATTAATAACACTTGAAAAATTGAAGCATATAAGTAAATCAGGTAAAAACAATTACGGTAGTTGAGCGACCGTGCTAGAACCACAGAATCCGGTAGTGCCTAACACCTTCTCCCGAGTTAACAGAATTCCTTATCCGGATTTCTAGTTTCGCAAACTGTTAAATAGAGTCATAATTTCCTCGGTTCGGGATTAAACCGGTGACTTGGGATACCATTATTTTCCCAATTGGCGACTCTGAAAATTAATAAAAAATCCTGTTCCGAATGTCCTTTAATTGGAAAAACTCCTTCCCTATTATTATTATTATTATTATTATTATTATTATTATTATATCCCTTCCCGGGGTATAGTAGTAAATAGTTGGGACATAAAGAAAAAGGAGGTGTGATAGCTGCTAGGGCATTTCTCAATCCAAATGACATCACTAAAAACTCATAATGCCCACACTAAGTGCGAAAAGCTATCTTAGGGACATCGAATGCCCTAATCCAACAGATGGTAGCCAGAACTCAAATCAACCTTCGAAAATACCTTGGCAATCTGAAAGTGATCGAACAAATCATCAACCCTCAGCAACGGATACTTGTTCTTGATGGTGACTTTGTTCAACTACCAAAAATCTATACACATTGTCATAGATCCATCCTTCTTCTTAACAAACAACACTGGCGCACCCAGGCGTGACACTAGGTTTAATAAAGCCCTTATCAAGCAATCTTGCAACTGCTCCTTCAATTCTTTCAACTCTGACGGGGCCATGCGATACATAGGAATAGAAATGGGCTAAGTGTCTGGAGCCAAATTAACAAAAAAATCAATATCCTTGTCGGGTGGCATTCCCGACAGGTCTGCAGGAAATACCTCTAGAAACTCCGGAACAACTGGTACATAATCCATTAAAGGAACATCAATACTAGAATCATGAACATAGGACAAACACCCCCTTTTAACCATATATCGAGCCTTCACATACAAATTAACCCTGCTGATAGAATGACCAGGAGTCCCTATCTACTCTAATCAAGGCAACCCCGAAAAGGCTAAGGTCACGATCTTAGTGTGACAATCTAATATGGAATGGCAAGGTGACAATCAATCCATCCCCAAAATGACATCGTAATCAACCATATCAGGAAGTAGGAGATTTATACTAGTCTCAGGACCCCTAATAACAACCACGCACGAGTGATAGACACGATCTACCACTATAGAATCCCCTACTGGCATGGACACATACACGAGAACACAAAAGGCATCACGAGCCACAACCAAATATGGAGCAAAATAAGATGACACATAGGAATACGTAGACCCCAAATTAAATAGAACTGAAGCATCTTTACTATAAACTGAAATCGTACCTGAGATAATTGCATCGGAGGCCTCAGTCTCAGGCCTAGCCGGAATAGCATAACATCAAGGCTGGGCCCCACCACCCTGAACAATATCTTTTGGACGGCCTCCTATTGGCTTTCCTTCACCTCTAATGGCCTAACCTCCACCTCTAGTAGGCTGACCCCTACATCTGGCTTCCTGACACCTACCACGAGTTGGCTGGGCAAGTGGTGCCTGAATCATGGCACGAGAACTCAGCTGCTGCAACTAAGGACCTACTAACCTCGGATAAGCCCTCGAATATGACCATACTCACCACAATCAAAACATCCATCTGAATACTACCACTGGGGAAACTGAGACTGACCCTGGCGGGCTGGCTGGCTATGATAATAGCTATGAAGAGGAGGTGCTCCGAAAAGAGCTAGTGGTGCACTATGAGTTGGCTGCCCTGAAGAGGTACATACAGACCACGCCTCCCTGAAGCTCTATGGGATGCCTAAATCGCTAAATGAAATGGACTGGGATGGTGGCCTCTACCAAAAGAATCCCTGCCTCCAAATGAGGCACCACTGAACCTGCCAGAATGACATGGCCTCTTGTTAGACCCCTGACCACTACCCTGAGCTAAAACCATCTCGACTCATCTGGCCACATTGGCTGCATCTAGGAAAGAAATCTCACTCCATGTCTTCTTAGCCATCTGCGATATCATAGGTAGAAGGAGTCCCTCAATGAATATCCTCACCCTCTCTCTCTCTTGGTGGGAAGTATAAGAAGAGCATGACGGGCCAAGTCAATAAATCTGGTCACGTACTGAGCGACGGTTATAGAACCATGATGAAGACACTCAAATTGCCTCCGATAGTCCTCTCTCTGAGTGATAGGGAGAAACTTCTCCAGAAATAGCTGAGAAACTAATCCCAAGTCAAAGCAGGCAACCCAGATGGTCTAGCCAAATAGAAATCCGTACGCCATTTCTTGGCGGAACCTAATAAGCGAAAAGCAACAAAATCGACCCTATTGGTCTCCACTATCCCCATGTTTCAGAAAACCTCATGGAAACTGTCCAAATAATCTTGCGGATCCTCTGAGATGTACTGCCATAGGTAGTAGCGAAATTCTTGGTAAACCTGTCCAACCTCCATAAAGCATTTACAGACATAGTTGCTCCATCGCCGGTCTGAGCCACAACACCCGGAAGGGCTACCCAACTGGTTGAGCTCCTGGAGCCTAAAACTGGGGAGCCATCTGCTTCGGCATGTGAGTAGCGAGATTCTGAACTCCTCCCCTAGCACAAGAGATGGCTGGTGCAACTAGAAGTATGCATGCCTGAGTGATACTCTCCATAAGGCCCACTAGACGGACCAGAGCATCCTGGAGTATCGGGGTAGCTATGAACCCCTCTAGGACCTGAGCTGGACCCGTTGGAATGGTCTGGGCCAGAACCTCATCATCAAACTCAACCTGAGGCTCTGTTTGTTGGTTCTTCTACCCTAGGTTATGTCGGCCCCTGCCTCGGCCTCTAGCATGGCCTCGATCTTGTCCTCTGCCCCTTGTAGGAGCTGCCATTGGGGGCTCGGGCTGCTGATCAGCTGATGAAGCGGTACGTGTTCTTGCCATCAGCGAAAGGATAGAGTATAGAGTTCAATTAGCACTGAGAGATCAAACCACACGACAGAGATGAATATAGGTGAAATTGTTCCTAACTTCGTAGCCTCTAGGGGATAAGCATAGACATCTCTGTACCGATCACTCAGACTATACCAAGTTTGTCTGTGAAATTGTGTAGTTATCAAGTCTTGATATTATTCATATATTCTCCATGTGTTGGAAAAATTTATATGTGATTCATGTTAAAAATCATGCTTAGTCTGTATGGTAGTATTGTAAAAACCCACAAAGTTTGTTCTTTTGTTGTTGGGTTATTTGCTTAAATTATAGTTAATTACTTAGTCGTATTCATCATTTGCATATCATATCTCAGTCTTTGTTACCATTTATTTTTATATCATGTATCATTATTTTGGGTTGATTGGCACGAGTGTTGTGAGCTCGAGAGACTGGAGTGATTAATATTGATGGGATCGGGCTGCACGCCGCAATGAGTTTTATTGATTCATGATGGGATAGGGCTGCACATCACAGTAGGAAATTGATTCATGATAGGATTGGGTTGTGCGCCACTATAGGTTTTTACTAGGGCTTGGGCAGGATCCGACCATCTGGAATCTAACATACCTGCGGTGAGCGCATGTAGCGTACAGTGCTGAGTGACTGAGTGTGATAAGTGAGAGTTGAGACAGTCATATTGAGTACTCTGAGAGTGGAAGTACGCGAGGCTATCATTGTGATGCATTACATGCGACATACACATTGACATATAGAGATATAGCATTCCTTAAATCATTCATACTTGGTATATTTTTATCCGTGTTGAGCTGAAACTATTAACTTGAAAGCATGTCTACATTCTTATTGTCACGATCCGAATTTCCCATTGTTGGGATCATGATGGCACAAACATTGTACTCACTAGGCAAGCCAATGTTACAAATTATTTCATCTTTTCGTTTTATCTTTTAACAGTTTACAAGTTAGCATAAGTAAATCAGCAGAACAAAAATAAAAGAACAGAATTTAACAAGTTATCTTAATACAACTGCGAAACCATGATAAAACTCCACCCAGAATTGGTGTCACAATTTCATGGACCATCTACAAATACTACACATAATAGTCTGAACAAAGAAGTAAATATCTATTTCGGAAATAAATAAAACAGAAAAGAAAGACATGATAGAATGGGATGCCAAGGCTTGCAGACGCCTGCAGGACTACCTCGGGTCTCCACTAGCTTGAAGGCAGCAACCTCGAACT
Source organism: Nicotiana noctiflora (assembly GCA_032618575.1). NCBI lineage: Eukaryota > Viridiplantae > Streptophyta > Magnoliopsida > Solanales > Solanaceae > Nicotiana > Nicotiana noctiflora. Next base: position 347,117 of record JASVEL010013505.1, on the reverse strand, counting down.
ACGGTCCATACGGTCCAACACTGGGATATGCACAAATGTGCAGAGTGTAGCATCAGTACAACCGACCTCATGTACTGGTAAGTGACGAGCCTAACCTCGATGAAGTAGTGACGAGGCTACGATGGGGCATACCAATATATATAACCTACAATAGTTTATAATAACAGAAAAAGAAGAATTATGGAATGAAAAACAATCAGAACTTAATTTAAAGGAACACAAGACCCAACCAGTCTTCTAGTATTTAGCTATAACCAATCCTTAGGGAATTTCAACACCTCAATAATAACTTTAACAGAAATAAATGCCAAAAACAATAACTGATGTGGCATGCATCTCGATCCCACCATATAAACAATAACAATATTAATATTTCCAACAATAACAATATCAATATTCTCCCATATTCCTCCTTGTTGCGGTGCGCAACCCGATCCCACATGTCCTCCCTTATTGCTCAACAACACATATCACCCTTATTTCTCATGTTGCGAGGAATAACTCGATCCCACTCTTTATATATATATATATATATATATATACACACACACACACACCAACACCAATCACAAAGAATAAATACAAGGTGTTTCACAAGTTAACTCAATTTTCACAATTCTTATACTTCAACTACATAATGGAATATTTCTACGGTTATGAAACTTCACTCATGAAAACAAATCAGCGAGACCAACCAATGTGCCCTATAACGCACCAATGAGTCCATATAAGCCAACAGGGTAAAAAGATGAAGCTACGAATCCAATAATACCTCAACAGGAACATAAACAATTAACACGAAACAATTGAGTAATTCAATAAAGAGAACAACAGTGAACATGAAACAATTAGACATGGAACATTTGTGATCAAGTAGCAATTAAGGCATGGAAACATTTATGATCAAGTAGCAATTAAGGCATGGAACAGTTTAAACAGCTAGCAAATAAGTCAAGAAATAGTATAATAGGAAACGAGAAGGGAAATAAAAAAAAATGGAACTATGAAGGCGCATATGTACTCGTACCACACTTATACGCCCCGCACATGAGATTTCACTTAGCACATACGTCAAGGATTCCTATTCCCTCAAGTCAAGGTTAGACTAAACACTTACTCAAGCCAACGAACAATTCAACACTCAACCACTGCTGTACCTCTCAATTCCACCATCAATTTACTCGTATCTAACCATAATTAATTCAATAACATCAATAAATTCTATACAAACCAATTGTAATGCATGAATATGAATTTTCCAATTTTTTCTCCAAAAAGTCAAAACCTGACCCCGGACCCGCTTGGTAAAAATTTGAAGTTTGGACCAAAACCCAATTTCACATTCACTCCCGAGCCCGGGTATGCAATTAGTTTTGGAATCCGGCCTCAATTTGAGGTCTACTTCCCCAAATTTCACCCAAAAACACCTTATTCCTCTTGATATTCCCTAGATTTTGTGATAAAATCTTGTAAAAAAGATGTGTAGATTAAAAGAAATGAGTTAGAAGTTGTTTACCTATTATTTGGGGAAGAACTTTTCTTTGGAAAATCGCTTATGGGAGCTTAGGGTTTGAGAGAATTTGAAAAATGATGAAAATCCCATCTAAAATCTCACTTAATAGGTCGCAGTTATCGTAATTGCGATCAGGGGTTTGGAATTTACGAACCCTTAGAATTTCTGCTGCCTTCGCATTTACGACAAATATGTCGCATTTGCGACCAGTCCCCTCCCAGCTTTTACTTTGCAATTGCGCATGTTTCTTTATAAATGCGAAGACTGTAGCCCATGTTACTCTTCACAATTGTGATGAGTTACTTGCAATTTCCATACTGACAGGCCTCGCAATTGTGAACTCTGGTCTCGCAATTGCGAGATCAGTGGCCAACACCAGAACTGAATCCGGCAACTATTTTTCCTAAGTCCAAAACACTCTGTGGCCTATCCAAAACTCACCCGAGCCTTTGGGGCTCCAAACCAAACATGCACACAAGTCTAAAAATATCATAAAGACTTGTTCGTGTGATCAAATCGCCAAAATAATATCTCAAACAACGAATTTAATCAACTCATGAATTTTAAATTTTTATTTTCTCAACCTAGAGTCCGATTTATACATAATCAACTCCGATCCTTACCAAATTTCACTGATATGATGTAAATTATACTAAGCATGTACCGGGATTCGAAACCAATATACGGGTCAGATACCATCAAGATTTTACACCATTTCATATCCAAAAAGTCCTTATATTTTCCAGCAAACTATTTTCTTTAAAAATTCTTTTCACGGGCTAGGGACCTTGGAATTTAATTTCGGACATATGCTCAAGTTTTATATTTTACTACGGACCCTACAGGACCGTTATTTTACAGGTTTGGGTTCGTTTACCAAAAATATTGACTGAAGTCAATTTTAATTAATTTTAAAGGCCAAATTTAAAATTTTTCCTAAAATTCACATAAAAGCTTTTCGAAAACACATGCGGACTGCACACGTAAATTGAGGAGAGATACAAGGATATTTTCAAGGCCTCAGAACACGAAAATTGACTCTAAAATAAAATTTGACCTTTTGGGTCATCACACTTGTACTGTGTACCAACTGATTACAAGTATTAGGTGAGATATTATTGTCCTTTTTCAGTCATATGTATACTTTTATAATTTGGATTTGGAATGTACCTTTGTGAGCTTTTCACTGCTTTTAGTCCAAGGTTAGCGTTGTTACTTCATGTGTACATTGTGTTGGTTATACTCATATCGTATTATGCACTTGGTGTGAAGCTAGTTGTGGAGCTTCATCTGCTTGGATACTATTAAGGTAGCTACTTTGGTGTTGGTAGATGTCACACCTCCTTTTTCGGCGCTAAACCGCGAGGGCGCGAAGGGCGTGATAAAAGGAGTTTTTCCAATTAAAGGACAATCGAAACGGGATTCATTTATTAAGAGATTCATCGCCACTTGGGAGATTTATGGTGTCCCAAGTCACCGGTTGAATCCTGAATCGAGGAAGGGTTTGACTCTATTTAACAGTCCGAGAACCAAAAATCTGGATAAGGAATTCTGTTAACCCGGGAGAAGGTGTTAGGCATTCCCGAGTTCCGTGGTTTTAGCACGGTCGCTCAACTGTCATATTTGGCTTAATTATCTGATTTTATAACATATTCTAACTTATGTGCCTATTATTAGTAACCCGCTTTTATTTTTATTTTAATAAGAACTGCAACGTTGTGAAAATGCGTTTCGAACCACGTCGCACCAGTGCACCCGTGGTTGTCAACACATTTCGACTCCGTTGATATTTGAATTTGGGCCACATAAATGTGCACCCGAGTTTAAGAAGGTAAAATTATTAAATTGCGCGCCTGAAAGAAACTAACGCGTTGTTGACTTTGCGAGGGCCATTGAATATGCTAAATGGTACGCCTCGAAATCTAAGGATCAATTCACGACGATGCCCACGCAATTGTCATTTTTGTTTGGCATGGCATACCTCAATTCCAATTAATTGTGATTCTAATTATTTTTTCTAAAGAGTCAGCCCTACTAATTAACTAACAATTTTTAGACCAATCTTCTAGCTCTTCTTGAGTTGTGCGCATAAGGAGGCTTCATTTGAAAGAGCACATGGATAGCAAAGGCCAGAATATTAATTCTGGCAAAGATCCTCACATGGTAATATACAAAGAATTGTAAACAAAGATTTATATACAAAAAAACGACAAAATTAAGAGAACTACAATTCAGAAAAATAGGATATGACATTGGCAATTGCTGCCCAATATACAACACCCTGATTCAAACTACTCAAGCCATTAATAGCATACATGTCCATCAAGTATTAAACCTATTTAGCACATAGACTGTTAATGACAAACTAGAGACAAAGTAAGAGAAAAACCTCAAAATAGTTTCAGCTCTCTCCCTCTCTCTTTTAATAACAACAAAACTATCACCCAATTTATGATCTTATTAAACTAGTCAAGCTCATGATGATAAGAAAATTAGTGCAAAATATCAAAGCTGCTAAACTGGAAGGGATTATTCAAGTGAGGTGGTTAAGGGATATCCAGTGTTGCAACAACTATAGGGGTATCAAATTAATAAGTCACACCATGAAGGTCTGGGAGAGGGTGATCGAGGCGAGGGTGAGGGAGATGTCATCTATATCTCTGAACCAGTTTGGTTTCATGCCGGGTCGATCTACTACAGAAGCTATCCACCTTCTGAGGAGGGTGGTGGAACTGTTCAGGGATAAGAGGAAGGACCTGCATATGGTGTTTATCGACTTGGAGAAGGCGTACGATAAGGTCCCTAGAGAGGTTCTGTGGAGATGCTTGGAGGCGAAGAGCGTGCCAGAAGCCTACATCATAGTGATCAAAGACATGTATGATGGAGCCAAGACTAGGGTTAGGACGGTGGGTGGCGACTCGGACCATTTTCCGGTGGTTATGGGGCTACATCAAGGATCTGCGCTAAGCCCTCTCTTATTTGCCTTGGTAATGGATGCTCTAACTCGCCATATTCAAGGGGATGTGCCATGGTGTATGCTCTTTGTTGACGACATAGTCTTGATAGACGAGACGAGGGCCGGTGTTAATGCGAGGTTGGAGGTCTGGAGACAGACCCTCGAGTCTAAGGGTTTTAAACTAAGCAGGTCTAAGACAGAATATCTAGAGTGCAAGTTTAGCGCCGAGTCGAGCGAAGTAGGCTGGGACGTGAAGCTGGGATCTCAGGTCATAGCCAAGAGGGACAGTTTCAGATATCTTGGATCAGTGATTCAAGGGGACGGAGAGATTGACGGGGATGTCACTCACCGTATAGGAGCGGGGTGGTTGAAGTGGAGGCTCGCATCGGGAGTCTTGTGTGACAAGAAAGTTCCACAGAAACTCAAGGGGAAGTTTTATAGAGCGGTGGTTAGACCCGCCATGTTGTATGGGGTGGAGTGCTGGCCTGTGAAGAACTCTCATGTCCAGAGAATGAGAGTTGCGGAGATGAGGATGCTCAGGTGGATGTGCGGGCTCACCAGATTAGATAAGATTAAGAATGAAGTTATTCGGGAGAAGGTGGGGGTGGCCCCGGTGGATGAGAAGATGCGAGAAGCGAGACTCAGGTGGTTTGGGCATGTGCGGAGGAGAAGCCCCTGATGCACCGGTGAGGAGTTGTGAGCGACTGGCGGTGGTTGGCGCGAGTCGAGGCATAGAGAGGCCTAAGAGGTATTGGGGTGAGGTGATTAGGCAGGATATGGCTAGAATGGGGATTTCCGAGGACATGACCCTTGATAGGAAAGTTTGGAGGTCTAGTATTAGGGTTGTAGGGTAGGGCCTTCTAGAATTCTTAGTACTTCTGTTAGGGGCTGAGTGGGGTTTGGTAGCGATCTCTATAGTTAATTAATGTATTGTATCGTGCCTCTTATGGTAGTAACCGATTGGTATTATTGCATGTCATTCTACTTTTGGTTTTATGTTTAGATAATTATTTATTTGATTTATCCCGGATTTACTAACATTGTTTTGTTTTGTTTTGTTTGTTGATTTTCTCTCTCTTTTTCTGAGCCGAGGGTCGGCCGAAAACAGCCTCTCTACCCTTTCGGGTAGGGGTAAGGCCTGTGTACGTATTACCCTCCCCAGACCCCACTTTGTGGGAACATACTGGGTAGTTGTTGTTGTTGTTGGTTAAGCTAGATATTAATGCTAACAATGATGAATCTATGATCAGCTGAAAGGATTTATTGTCAAGTTATAAAACTAATTCAACTATACATTACCACATGCCTCAACCTTAATTGTTTCTGATTCACTGTTTCCAGTAGCAAACACTACCATTTCAAGTAGTAGACACGCTAAGCCAGAACAAGTACTAACTAAACGGAAACTACAACTAGATAACTATTAATTAACAATAAAAAATAGTCCAATTAGGTACATAGTCCACCTAGTTCATTATAAACAAATTATTATAACAAGTTCATCACATGAATCTAAAACTAATTGCATTATAACAAGCAAATAAAACAGTAAAGCTCCAGCAAGTGTTGAAGGACGATTGCCTTTTCATTTTTACTGAGGAGATTACATCAAAACAGGCTCATATGTGTACCTGGAATTGGAGTAAAATGATGTAGAAGAGGTCAGCTACAACAGTAATTTGAACAAGCAACATCAGTGATCAATTCCTAGTAATATAGAACCAATGAGCAGACCCAAATAGTCAAACCAGAAGTCAAAAGAGAACCTCGAAACCAAGTTCAAACCATTTTTAAACCTTAAATAGACCCAAGATGTTTCAGGAATAAGAAAGCTTAGAAAAACCTCAATGAATCTCACTAAAACAGTTACTCTCTTTCAACACAGACTGAACTAAAGATTTCACACAAGACCAAGTCATTTTCATTCAAAGGATTTGAAACTTTGTATTGTGATTGAAGAACAACTTAAAATTCAGAGTCGAACTCTAATAAAACAGTAGATGAATTTTCAAAATCGACTCCAAACCAAAGCTTAAGTCATCTTATTCCCAGAGGCATAAGTTCCGATGTTTTTCAGGAGTTCTAAATTAACAAAAAAAATCAAAGAGCCAAACCACTTAGTCAGAACCAATTCAAACACATTTCAACATTTCTTGGAAATTTCAGAAAGAAAACAGCTAATTCTAAAACTTAGTATTTCTTCTTCTCTTTTTAATGTTTCCCTAGAACAATCCAAAAGCTCTCTTAAAAAAAATCTCCCCTGAACAACTCTCTCAGATTGTATCTATGTCTTTGTGCTGGAAGGAGTATCTCCTTTTTCGGATCTCAATCTATCTATTTAAAGAGTAAAATCAACTCATTTTTTATTTAAAACCTTCACTTTTCTTTACAGCTTGTATATTCCCTCCCATGTGCACCCATTTATCCTTTTTATCATTCCCCCCATGCCTGTTCTGATTTTCCAGCCTTAAAACACTTAACAGAATTAAAAAAACTAATTACTGCCCTGATATTCTCTGATTCCTCCACTTAAATTTGTCTAAGTGTGGGTTCTAATAACTAAACAAGTCCTAAAGGCAAAAACAAATGGGATATACTACTGTCCAGCAGGTTTCACCAACCCATTTTCATGTGCAATGCACTCTTGAAACTCAACTGTTACTTTCTGATTTGTAAATTAAGATTAAACAGCTATATCCAATTCCCACTTTAATTTGGAATCACAAACAGTTCAAGACTCAAATCCAACAGTGATTCTGGATAGAAATAGGGTCAATTTCTGTCGTAAAGTGCTAACAAACAGGCCTATGAAACTAATCGTCAACATTTGACTAATAGATTGTAACACGTATAATCGATAACAATCAATCGACGAACCAATGATTTCACAAGTCTCGGGAAAAACAAGTAAAATACAGAATTAATTACTCGATGGTATTAATCGAAACAAATATGTATTCGATAACTAATATATTCAAACAACAATCAGAAACACACAAATTGACCAAATAAAAGGTCTTAATGAGAGGAGAAAAAAAACCCAGAGAAATTAACATCACTGGACGGGATGAACAAAGATATGAAATTAAACATTCGACGACGCTAATCGAAGCGAATTCATTTAAAACAACAAGACGGAAATAATGTCAACCAAATAAAGGTCTTGATTTGGAGGAGAAGAGAATGAAAGAATTATCAATTAACAAACCAGAAATTTAACAAAACAACTACGCGAATAAATAAAGACAAAGAAAGAGCAGAAATACCTTTGAGAAATTTCAACCAGATCAAACAGGCTTGCCACTAAACGAACTCGGATCTTTTGACTTGAAAACTTGGGTTTTGGCAACCAAACGGATCTTAATTGAAATGTTTTCAACCGAAAACATTTCAATTAAATTGGATCCCAATCCTCTTTTAATTTGGAAGGAATCCCTAATTTTGAATTTAGGGTTCTTGAGGGCTCAATTTTGGGGCTTGACCAATTCTGGCCAGATTCGAGCCGGACCAAGGTTGGTAGGGGTACGAGGGTGGTCGTGGGGTGCCAGGGTGTGATTTTGGGACGGTTTGTCATTGATTAAGTTTTTACTCGAATCTTCGATTGAAGATTCGAGACGTTCAAGGATGATTCGAGGTAAGGGACTTGTGGATTTGGGTTCGGGGTGTGATGGAGGCTCTGTGATGTTAGAATGGTGGTCACCGGCATTGTTGCCACCGGGATTACGGTGAAGAGGAATGAGGGCGGCGCTAGGGTTCCTCGTCTCTGAAAGATACGAGGTTTGAGAGACGAAATGGGGCCTGGCTTGGGGGGATTTGGGAATGGAAACGGGTTTAGGGGTATTGGGGGGGTTGATATATTAAAATTGTCTTGAGCTTCTGAAAGCTCACCTCGCACTCATCTGTCCACTGAAAAGGTGCACCCTTTTGGGTCAATCTGGTCATTGGTGCTGCAATCGAAGAGAATCCCTCAACGAAACGACGGTAATAGCCCGCCAAGCCAAGGAAACTGCGAATCTCAGTAGCGGAGGAGGGTCTGGGCCAACTCTGCACGGCCTCCACCTTCCTCGGATCTACTCGAATACCATCACTCGATACCACGTGGCCTAGAAATGCCATTGAACTCAGCCAAAATTCACATTTAGAGAACTTTGCATACAATTGTTTCTCCCTTAGAGTCTGAAGCACCATCCTCTGATGCTGCTCGTGCTCTTCCCGACTCCGGAATATACTAAAATATCATCAATGAAAACAATCACGAACGAGTCCAGATATGGCCTGAACACACTGTGCATCAAATGCATAAAGGCTGCTGGGGCATTAGTCAGCCCAAAAGACATCACGAGGAACTCATAGTGACCATACCGAGTCCCGAAGGCAGTCTTCGGGATATCTGGCTCCCGAATCTTCAGCTGGTGTTACCCAGAGCGCAAATCAATCTTAGAACATGAGTATGTATACCACTTTAACTCATGCAGGGTTGTTTCCTCTCGCTGCAGCTACATCCCAGGCCGGGAGAGGGGCCCAGACTTCTGCAGCCCCTACATTTGAGCAACGAGTGCCAATGGGACAGGTTCTAGAGATCATGGTTATGCCTCCTACCAACTCAGCATAGCCCGGAGGTGGGCTAGTTGCCTCTGAGGACGAACAGCGTAGATTGGAGAGGTTCAAGAAATATGATCCGCCAGTGTTCAGCGGTTTGGCTACAGATGATGCATTGGGTTTTCTAGAGGGGTGTCACCGTATTCTTCGTACCATGGGGATAGTGGAGACCAGCGGGGTTCCCTTCACTGCTTTTCAGCTTCGCGGGGCCGCTTATGATTGGTGGCGCACGTATGAGTTGGATAGTCCAGAGGAGTCTGCTTCATTGACCTGGACGCAGTTTTCAGATCTGTTTTTGAGAGAGTTTGTCCCTCAGAGCCTTAGGGATTCTTGGCGCTCGGAGTTTGAGCGGTTGCGACAGGGCTCCATGTCAGTATCAGAGTATGCTATCAGTTTTACCGGCCTTGCCAGGCATGCACCGGCCTTGGTAGCCACAGTCTGGGAGAGGGTGCGGAGGTTTATTAAGGGCCTGATTCCGCCGATCCGGTCCAGCATGGCCAGAGAGTTGGAGACAGATATATCTTATCAGCAGGCAGTTAGCATTGCCAGGAGGATCGAGAGTATGCTCCTTAGAGAGCGGGGAGATAGAGAGGCCAAGAGGTCTCGTGAGTCGGGCCATTTCTCCGGTGCCCGCACTTCAGCAGCCGGTCGTTTTGGCAGGGGTTATTCCGGTCGTCCAGTTCACTCAGCATTGCCCGCAGCCGGTAGTACCCCAGCTCTTCCAGCACCTCAGGAGCCTTATTATGCTCCCCCAGTTTCCAGTGTACCTCCTGCGCGGGGTACCTACAGGGGTCAGACTAGTGGGGGTGAGGCCGGTCAGTCACAGCCACCGCGTCCTCCCAGAGCTTGTTTTGAGTGTGGGGATACTCGCCATCTGGTTTGGGAGTGCCCTAGGCGTAGGAGAGGAGCACCTCCTCGGTCTTCGCAGCATCAGCGTGGTTCTCAGGGCCAGCAGGCCATCGTCCCAGCTCCAACTGCCACTCCACCTGCCCAGCCAGTCAGGGGCGGGGATCAGGGTACCGGAGGCCGTCCTCGAGAGAGGGGCCAGGCCAGATGTTATGCTATTCCTGATCGCGTTGCGGCTGTTGCATCTGACTCTGTTATCACAGGTATTATTCTGGTTAGTCACAGGGAGGCATCGGTTCTATTCGACCCTGGTTCCACTTTTTCATATGTGTCCTCTTATTTTGCTTCTCATCTGGGTGTGCCTCGGGATTCTTTGAGTGCCCCCATTTATGTTTCCACTCCGGTGGGGGATTCTTTATCTGTGGACCGTGTGTATCGGTCATGCTTAGTTACTATCTGTGGTTTTGAGACCAGAGCGGATCTATTATTGCTCGGGATGGTCGATTTTGATATTATTCTGGGCATGGACTGGTTGTCGCCCCATTATGCTATTCTTGATTGTCACGCCAAGACCGTGACGCTGTCTATGCCAGGCATTCCACGCATTGAGTGGAGTGGTACTCTAGATCACACCCCCAGCCGTGTTATTTCTTTCCTCAGAGCTCAGCGTATGGTTGAGAAGGGGTGTGTTTCTTATTTAGCCTATGTGCGGGACGTCAGTATTGACACTCCCTCTATTGATTCCGTTCCTGTGGTACGTGACTTTGCTAATGTGTTTCCAGCTGATCTCCCGGGCATGACGCCCGACAGAGATATTGATTTTGCTATTGACTTGTTGCCGGGCACTCATCCCATTTCTATTCCACCGTACCGTATGGCTCCTCCCGAGTTGAAGGAGTTGAAGGATCAGTTACAGGAGTTATTGGGTAAGGGTTTCATTCGACCCAGTGTTTCGCCTTGGGGTGCTCCTGTATTGTTTGTGAAGAAAAAAGGATGGTTCTATGCGTATGTGTATTGACTATCGTCAGCTGAACAAAGTTACAGTGAAGAACCGGTATCCTTTGCCCCGCATTGATGATTTATTTGACCAGCTACAGGGCGCACAGGTGTTTTTCCCAGGGCTGTGGGTTCGATTCCCAGAGACCCGGATTGCTATTGTTTGTGGACTGCGGGTTCAATTCCCGGAGATCCAAGGGCTGCGGGTTCGATTCCCGGAGACCCAGAGTTTATTGATATATTATTGAGATACGGACTGCGGATTCGATTCCCGGAGATCCTGAGATCATTGAGATACATCCTGAGGTATTGAGACATGGGTTGCGGGTTCGATTCCCGGAGACCCGGAGATACCGTTATTGGGACTGCGGGTTAAATTCCCGTAGCTCCTGGACTGTTGATTATAGAGTGGGACTGTGGGTTCAATTCCCACAGGTCCTGGACTTGCTGATTGAGTTGATTACTTGGTGTTTAGCTTAATCGTAGACGATTGCAGTGATCACTTTATTGTTGTTATTTCGGAATTATTATCGTTTAAACTGCTTATTGTTGTTATTATCATTATGTTATTGTCCTCTCAGGTAGGGCCCTGACCTTCCTCGTCACTACTCCATCGAGGTTAGGCTTGGCACTTACCGAGTACCGCTGTGGTGTACTCATGCTACTCTTCTGCACACTTTTGTTGTGCAGATCCAGGTACATCAGAGCAGGCTCGTACTAGGTGATTCTGCAGCTTTCTGGGAGACTTCGAGGTATGATCTGCTACGTCCGCGGATCCGGAGGCCCTCCTTCTACTCTGATACTTCTAGTAGATGTTTTTCCTTCATTTCGTTGTTAAGATACTCTTTACACATAGAGCCACAGTTGTATTTCTTTTAGTCTGTGTTGCCCGTGGGATTCCGGGAATTGCACCCGCAGTCCACAAACACAACAAATAAAGAAAACACACAAGGAAAACATAATATGCTTAACTACAACTTCACCGAGGACTAGTGCCAACAATTATCAAGAAGTTCAAGTAGGACAATTAGGCAATTAGACAGATAAACCCTACCTAATAATGCTTCCCTAACAAATACCAGGTAAATATAACAATTTAATAAGCTTAGAACCGGAATATCACGAATTGGACAATTCAAGTAAAGTGAATTACAACAACTAGCGCATGTACACGCCTGCCACCTCGCGTACAAGGCATTTAAACCATCACATAATATCCTAGGGGTAAAGGTTCCCCCACAGGAGGTTAGACAAGCCACTTACCTCGACTCCGGTACAAAACCGCTAAGAGACAACTCTCTTGCCGCGAATGTCGGCCTCCACAGGTGTAGTATCTGATAAAAATCAATATAATCACATCAAAATAGGCCAATTGGGCATTACCCAACCAAAACAATTCAAAATACACCAAAACCCACAAAGTTGCCAAAATCCGTCTTTCGGTACGCTTATCGAAAAATCACGAAAGTTATATATTCGGGTTCCTTATCTCAATACAAGTCCGTGCATATAAAATTTATCGAAATCGGACTCCGTTTGCCCATTCAAATTCAAGATTTCCTAAATTTTAGGCCTAGGGTTCAAACCCACCTTTAATCTCCCATTTTCAGTAAAATAATCAAGGATTGCATGATAAACTAACGAATTAAGGTCAAGAAACTTACCCCCGATGATTTCCCGATGATATCCCACCGTTTCCCCTTCAAATTCCTCTCTTGGAGCTCAAAAATGGCGTTTTAGTGTTTGGGAGTCGCGGCTGTTATGTTCTGAACTTAAGCTCACTGCCAGACCTCATTGCTCATCACGTTCGCGATGGGCTTCACGTGTCCGCGATGACTCGCCCAGCTTCTTCGTCGTGAACGCGACGCCATCCCACGCGTCCGCGATGTATTGCCAAACAGACCCCTCGCGAACGCGGCTCTCCCCACGCGTTCGCGATGAATAAAAATCCCAAGCCGCCCACTTAACTCTTCGCGAACGCGGCCCATCTGGACGCGAACGCGATACGTCCCAGGCCACAACTACGCGAACGCGATCTCTACTACGCGAATGCGATGACCAACCTGACCAGGCCTACGCGAACGCGGCACCTGCCTCGCGAACGTGTAGGTCAAATTTCTGCTGCACTGCTGCTGCATTTTCTGCAGATTTTCCAAGTTCCAAATGCCCGTTTGATGGTCCGAATTCATCCCGAGGCCCCCGGGACCCCAACGAAAACCACCAACATACTCCAAAACATGATACGAACTTATTCCAATCATAAAAACACGTCTAACAACATCAAAACCCATAATTCACATCGAATTCAAGCCTAAATTCCTTAAAACTTTCCGAATTGCACATCTGACCTAAAACCCGACCAAACGACGTCCGAATGACCTGAAAATTTGTGGACATATCCAAAATCTCATAACGAAGCTACAGGAATTGTCGGAATTCCATTCCGACCCTCGGATCAAAATCTCACCTATCGTTCGGATTTGCCAAAATTTCAAACTTCGGCATTTCAAGCCTAATTGAGCTACGGACCTCCAAAATACATTCCAAACGCGCTCCCAACCCCGAAATCACCTAACAGAGCTGATGGAACTATCGGATTTCCGTTCCGAGGTCATCTTAACACTGTTCCGGCTACGGGCCATTTTTTTCAACTATAAGGCTTCTATTTAGGGACTAAGTGTCCCAAAACACTCCGAATTCCAGAACCGACCCTCCCGGCAAACCACAATAGCAGAAATGAACTTAGGGGAACAGTTAAATTGGGGTTCGGGGCGTAATTTTTCTAAAACGACCGGCCGGGTCGTTACAAGTGTCTTTCTAATTACCAAGCGCAACATTTTAGCCGTTAAGTTCTACATCCACATTGCCGAGGCTGCTATCTGCTTCAACATTTTTTGCTTCAGTCAATACATTCCCAAGAGGATTCATCTGCTTCTCGTCATCATCCTTGATCACAATCAACCACCCTTTTTGAATCATTCTTTCTACTTCCTTTTTCAAAGTACGACAACTCTCAATGTCGTGCCCTCTGACATTGGAGTGGTATGCGCATCGCGCAGTAGGATCGAAGCTTCTTGCACATGGGTCTGGAGTATATCCGGGAGCGGCTTAATCAGGCCGACATGTTTTAACCCTTCAAACATACTTGCATAGGATTCTCCGATAGGGGTGAGAGCCTTTTCTCGTTTCAGTAACCTCTCCTCCCTGAAAGCCTTATTTGGCCTGAAACCTGACCCAGGGGGCTTCCGGTATGTTCGTGGGGGTTGGTAGGCCTTTTGTGGAGCTGGGTACCTGGAAAGAGAAATACGATTTTGGGTGTCCCGGGGAGAGTAGTGGTGTTGGGGACAAAAGTAGCATTGGGAAAACATAGCTGGGGGACGAGTAATTGAGCTACTCAAGCGGTTGGAGAAGCTGTGATAAGCGGGTACATATAGAGAGTGTGGGGGATCATGAGGCATTGGGTTCAGCGTATGGGTAAGGACGGAGTCCAGGAAGCTAGGTGGTGGTGGGGATGGTGCTTTTCCATCCATCCACGCCCGATACATGTCCGCCACATGTTGTCTCAATATTGTGACCTCTTCTACTAACCCGTGGTTCCGTTCAACCAGCTGTTGTCGGGTATCGGTATCAACCCACTCAGCCTTGAGATTCCCTGTCGTCGTCCTCTGACTTTGTGTTACAGGGAAGAGTTATTTTAGAACCACAACCAACCACTTTTCTGGAAATGGACACAACAAAGCGCAGTCATCAAGTTAGCGTTAGGGCATTTGAGAGACAGGTAAACGCACATTAGGGATGCAATGAACCTAGACAGTTAAACATTTCTATCATGCATTTGCTTCAGTTTCATGCGTCATTCCAGCTTCTCATATCTATGCTTCCCAAACTTTATTTTATTTTCTTACTTGTTATTATTGTTTTATTTTTTTTATTATTTTTTCTATTTTTCTCTTTTTCTCTTTTCTCCCGTTTTTCGCTTTTAGTGGTGGTCGAATCTTATATAGATTGCCTACGTAGCATGACCCCGCATGAATCAGACAGTGCGTAGTTCGGGCCGATGAAAGGTCAATAACAATAAAACACATTTTTTTCAAATTTTTAAAGATAAAACAAACTTGATTACAAAGTTTTAAAAACTGACCATATTAACTAAATTTGCCAAAAGAATTTACATACTTGAAAATCAGACACCATATGCTCTAATAAAAAGAAATATGAATTTAAAAAAAACAAACTGGCATATTCCTTCCCTTTTTGCCAATTTCAACCTGATGGCTATTTCTGCAAACGTGGCCCCTTCTAAATTTCACTTAAATTTTGAGGCCGGGAAGGATTATTTTGTGACACTTCACAAACTTATCCATTCTTCTACGAAAATAGCCTTTCGACAACTGAAAGATACTCTAAGGCTATCTCGGCGAGAACGGTTTAAAACACCACCGAAGCTGGATTGGCTTATTCTGACCAAAAATGCAAACGACATTCATTTGATCACTGACTCTTTTCTTGTTTTTTTTCGAACAATAATAAATAAAACTTGTTTTTTGGAAACACGGCCTTTCAACACTTCGGGGACGAAGATTTTAAGGCTGTGTGGGTCAATCGATCAAAATCTAAAAAATTGACCCAAAGGTGGCTATTTGTACAAAATCAGCCTTCCGGTGTCCCTTTCGGTAACATTCGGCTGTTTTTGAAAACGGCATCACCGACTTATTTCGACGTAAAATTAATTTCGATATTTTTGGCTATTTTTGCAAAAGGGGAGGTTGGACCTGATAAAGGTTGCCTACTTATCTCACATCCGGTGAGAATTAAACCAGCGTAGTTCGGTTAAATAAAAACAAACTGCATCTGTAAATGAAACAAACTATTTTTTTTATTTTTTTATTGAAAAACAAGTAAACTATATATATTTTTTATTTTAAGAATAAATCACACATTTTAAAAAAAAAATGTTTTTTTTTCTTTTTCTTTTTAAGTAAAAAAAAAGAACAAACTATTTTGAAACTAAATTTTTTTTTTCATTTTCCTCAATATTTAAAAACCGGCCAGCATGCAAGTCTGAAGCAAATAAATGCGTAAAACAAACAGGATGCAACAGGATGGTCTTTTTATTTCAGGTCACCTGTCCTAGATGGACCCAACCCCTGTGTTGAGTCCCTTAAGTCAAATGCAACATGATGCAAATAAGCGTTCCTACTAGGGATCCGGTATGAAGTTTTGTTATACTATGTTAAAAACCTAGGTATTTGTTCTAGACCGTGTACTCGAGCGGACAACTCGAGTCGAGGAAGGAGCTCCTTTCTGGGAACCAAAAGGCCAGCCGGCTTAGAAACTTTCCGAGCCTCTTTCTTATTTTAGGGTAAGACACTAACAGAATAGGGAGTCTCAACTAGTAAGCACATCCCCGGAGGTGAGAAGAGAAGGGTTTCGGCATAGTTTATACATATACAGTTCAAAAATATCAAAGCGATAAAGCAATATTTTAGCACATTTGGGCTCAACAAAGCCAATCATAAAAATTCATTTAAGCTTGAAATTCGGAACTTTAAATAAATATATCTTACCCTGTGCAAACAAGCATCCTATTAAGGATCTGGCATGAGTTTTCTAGGTTTAAAATCTTGGTTTATTATTCTAGAACTGGCTTACCCGAGTGGACATCTCGAGCCGAGGAGTGTCAGTGCACCGGTAGCATGGCTTTCCGGCTTAATTGACAGTATTCCCCGCCTAAACATGTATGACTAAAAATCCTTCACCGGGTGCCAAGCACCACAGCTATCTTGAGAAAAACGGGCTATGTCTAGCAAATGCCCGATATTATATTTTTTAAAAAGACTCAGAGGAGAAAGCGGTTATCGACATAATTTATATACAATTCAGAAAATATCAAAGCGGTAAAAACAACATTTAGCACATTAATTCAAACATACAATAAAATCATATAATAAATAAGCCAAATACAACAATTATTCAAAGCTCGAATTCTTAAACCCTGAACCAGTGGTTCTGGGTTTTTTGTCCCCAGCAGAGTCGCCAGAGCTGTCACACCTCTTTTTTCGGCGCTAACCCGCGAGGGCGCGAAGGGCATGATAAAAGGAGTTTTTCCAATTAAAGGACAATCGAAACGGGGTTCATTTATTAAGAGATTCATCGTCGCCACTTGGGAGATTTATGGTGTCCCAAGTCACCGGTTGAATCCTGAATCGATGAAGGGTTTGACTCTATTTAACAGTCTGAGAACCAGAAATCCGGATAAGGAATTCTGTTAACCCGGGAGAAGGTGTTAGGCATTCCCGAGTTCCGTGGTTCTAGAACGGTCGCTCAACGGTCATATTTGGCTTAATTATCTGATTTTATAACATATTCTAACTTATGTGCCTTTTATTAGGAACCCGCTTTTGTTTTTATTTTAATAAGAACTGCAACGTTGTGAAAATGCGTTTCGAACCACGTCGCACCAGTACACCCGTGGTTGTCAACACATTTCGACTCCATTGAGATTTGAATTTGGGCCACATAAATGTGCAACCAAGTTTAAGAAGGTAAAATTATTAAATTGCACGCCTGAAAGAAACTAACGCGTCGTTGACTTTGCGAGGGCCATTGAATTTGCTAAATGGCACGCCTCGAAATCTAAGGATCAATTCACGATTAAGTAAAGTGATGGCCATGCAATTGTCATTTTTGTTTGGTATGGCATACCTCAATTCCAATTAATTGTGATTCTAATTATTTTTACTAAAGATTCAGCCCTACTAATTAACTAACAATTTTTGCGTTAAAAGACCAATCTTCTAACTCTTCTTGAGTTGTGCGCATAAGGAGGCTTCATTCGAAAGAGCACATGGATAGCAATGGCCAGAATATTAATTCTGGCAAAGATCCTCACATGGTAATATACAAAGAATTGTAAACAAAGATTTATATACAAAAAAAAAACGACAAAATTAATAGAACTACAATTCAGAAAAAATAGGATATGACATTGGCAATTGCTGCTCAATATACAACACCTTGATTCAAACTACTCAAGCCATTAATATCATACATGCCCATCAAGTATTAAACCTATTTAGCACATAGACTGTTAATGACAAACTAGAGACAAAGTAAGAGAAAAACTTCAAAATAGTTTCAGCTCTCTCCCTCTCTCTTTTAATAACAACAAAACTATCACCCAATTTATGATCTTATTAAACTAATCAAGCTCATGATGATAAGAGTATTAGTGCAAAATATCAAAGCTGCTAAACTGGAAGGGATTATTCAAGTGAGGTGGTTAAGCTAGATATTAATGCTAACAATGATGAATCTATGATCAGCTGAAAGGATTTATTGTCAAGTTATAAAACTAATTCAACTATACATTACCACGGGCCTCAACCTTAATTGTTTCTGATTCACTGTTTCCAGTAGCAAACACTACCATTTCAAGTAGCAGACACGCTAAGCCAGAACAAGTACTAACTAAACGGAAACTACAACTAGATAACTATAAATTAACAATCAAAAAACAGTCCAATTAGGTGCATAGTCCACCTAGTTCGTTATAAGCAAATTATTATAACAAGTTCATCACGTGAATCTAAAACTAATTGCATTATAACAAGCAAATAAAACAGTAAAGCTCCAGCAAGTGTTGAAGGACGATTGTCTTTTCATTTTTACTAAAGAGATTACATCTAAACAGGCTCAGATGTGTACCTGGAATTGGAGTAAAATGAGGTAGAAGAGGTCAGGTACAACAGTAATTTGAACAAGCAACATCAGTGATCAATTCCCAGTAAAATAGAACCAATGAGCAGACCCAATAATCAAACCAGAAGTCAAAAGAGAACCTCAAAACCAAGTTCAAACCATTTTTAAACCTTAAATAGACCCAAGATGTTTCAGGAATAAGAAAGCTTAGAAAAACCTCAATGAATCTCACTAAAACAGTTACTTTCTTTCAACACAGCCTGAACCAAAAGATTTCACACAAGACCAAGTCATTCTCATTCAAAGGATTTGAAGCTTTGTATTGTGATTGAAGAACAACTTAAAATTCAGAGTCAAACTCTAATGGAACAGTAGATGAATTTTAAAAATTGACTCCAAACCAAAGCTTAAGTCATCTTATTCCCAGAGGCATAGGTTCCGAAGTTTTTCAGGAGTTCTAAATTAACAAAACAAATCAAAGAGCCAAACAACTTAGTCAGAACCAATTCAAACACATTTCAACATTTCTTGGAAATTTCAGAAAGAAAACAACTAATTCTAAAACTTAGTATTTCTTCTACTCTTTTTAATGTTTCCCTAGAACTCTCCAAAAGCTCTCTTAAAAAAAATCTCCCCTGAACAACTCTCTCAGATTGTATCTATGTCTTTGTGCTGGAAAGAGTATCTCCTTTTTAAGATCTCAATCTGTCTATTTAATGAGTAAAATCAACTCTTTTTTTATTTAAAACCTTCACTTTTCTTTACAGATTGTATATTCCCTCCCATGTGCACCAATTTATCTTTTTTATCATTCCCCCCATGTCTGTTCTGATTTTCCAGCCTTTAAAACACCCAGCAGAATTAAAAAAACTAATTACTGCCCTGATATTCTCTGATTCCTCCACTTAAATTTGTCTATGTGTGGGTTCTAATAACTAAACAAGTCCTAAAGGCAAAAACAAATGGGATATACTGCTGTCCAGCAGGTTTCACCAACCCATTTTCATGTGCAATGCACTCTTGAAACTCAACTGTTACTTTCTGATTTGTAAATTAAGATTAAACAACTATATACTATTCCCACTTTAATTTGGAATCACAAACAGTTCAAGACTCAAATCCAACAGTGATTCTGGATAGAAATAGAGTCAATTTCTGTTCTAAAGTGCTAACAAACAGGCCTACGAAACTAATCGTCAACATTCAACTAATCGATTGTAACACGTATAATCGATAACAATCAATTGACGAACCAGTGATTTCACAAGTCTCGGGCAAAACAAGTAAAATGCAGAATTAATTACTCGATGGTATTAATCGAAATAAATATGTATTCGATAACTAATATATTCAAACAACAATCAGAAACACACAAATTGACCAAATAAAAGGTCTTAATCAGATTAGAAAAAGAACTAGAGAAATTAACATCACTGGACGGGATGAACAAAGATATGAAATTAAACATTCGACGACGCTAATCGAAGCGAATTCATTTAAAACAACAAGACGAAAATAATGTCAACCAAATAAAGGTCTTGATTTGGAGGAGAGGAGAACGAAAGAATTATCAATTAACAAACCAGAAATTTAACAAAACAACTACACGAATAAATAAAGACAAAGAAAGAGCAGAAATACCTTTGAGAAATTTCAACCAGATCAAACAGGCTTGTCACTAAACGAAGTCGGATCTTTTGACTTGAAAACTTGGGTTTTGGCAACGAAACGGATCTTAATTGAAATGTTTTCAACCGAAAACATTTCAATTAAATTGGATCCCAATCCTCTTTTAATTTGGAAGGAATCCCTAATTTTGAATTTAGGGTTCTTGAAGGCTCAATTTTGGGGCTTGACCAATTCCGGCCATATTCGAGCCGGACCAAGGTTGGTAGGGGTACGAGGGTGGTCATGGGGTGCCAGGGTGTGATTTTGGTACGGTTCGGCGTTGATTAAGTTTTGACTCTAATCTTCGATTGAAGGTTCGAGACGTTCAAGGATGATTCGAGGTAAGGGACTTGTGGATTTGGGTTCGGGGTGTGATGGAGGCTTTGTGATGTTAGAATGGTGGTCACCGGCATCGTTGCCGCCGGGCTTACGGTGAAGAGGAATGAGGGCGGCGCTAGGGTTCCTCGTCTCTGAAAGAGACGAGGTTTGAGAGACGAAAGGGGGCCTGGCTTTGGGGGGGGGGATTTGGGAATGGAAATGGGTTTAGGGGTATTGGGGGTATTTGATATATTAAAATTGCTCAAATAATCCGAGCCGTTGGATCATTGAAATCCAATGGCCATGATCAATTCATTAACAGAAATGGGTCGGGTATGGGCTAACGGACCGGGTTGAGGCTGGGTAAGGGGTATTTTGTTTGGGCCTGTTATATTTAAATTGGATTTGGCCCAATCTAATTTCCCTCTCCTATTTTCTTTCTCTTTATTTCCTAATTATTAAAACTAAACTCTAAATTATATTACAAAAATACAATCCTAAATTAATTCTTGACCAAAATATTAATAAAGTCTAAGTAATAATTATCACAAATAATTAAACACCATATTAAACAAAAAATCACACAATTGACATTAAATACTAAAAATGCAAAATATACTATTTTTTGTGAGTTTTATTCTTCATTTTGTAAAAAATAACTTAATTACTCTTAGTGGTAGAATTAAATCATATGAATGCAAAAATGCGATATTTTTTTGGTATTTTCTTAATTTAACAAATAAACATGCACACACATATGCAAACAGTAAGAGAAAAATAACACAAAATCCACAATAATTGCAAACGATACAAAATCATTTTATTTTAAATTTTTGGGAGTGATTCTCATATAGGGCAAAAATCACATGCTCACAGTAGACATCGACTATCCATTTTTTAGTTTATTTGCATTGTTCTATCATTCTAGACATTTTTTTAGCAGTTAGACTGTGTTGTCATTTAGTTGCTCATATACTCAGTGACACTCTGATTTTGTATTGAGTTGTGGTATTTTCTTATCAGTTGTTATGAGATTTTTCACTATTAAGCTTATTTCATTGTGTTTTCAATTTAAAGATGCGTATTTATTTGTGATTGTCGGGTTGCCTAGTATTGCTATAGGCGCCATCACGACTTGTGAGATTTTGGGTCGTGACAAAAATACATGGCCTGTGCGTGCGCCGTGTGGCCTAAAACATGAGTATAAAAAATAAAAAGTATAAATAATCCAGTTTCATAATTTTATTTTATTCTGCACCATTATAAGATCTTAGGAGCTCGGTTCTCAGAGTTTTTGGATTAAATTTTTAATCACACGTTTGGTGTAAGTGATCTATATATGTCCTTGAGCTTATATCATGAATTTATCTTAATATTCATCATCTGAACAAGAAATTTGATATGCGAAATTTAAGACATCAACCATATATCACTAAATTAATAAATTAAACACCAAAATGGACTATAAATAAAAATTAAAACATAAATTTAAACTCGTAGGCTAGTGATAACCTCAATATGAAATTAATTGTGGGTTTGACCGAATTGATTTAGGGTTGACCTCTTGGGGTTACATTAACTCTGATCGAGTCTTAAATTACGGATATGAGTCCAACATGTTATTTATTTTGTTAAGTGATCGTGTGAATAAGTTGGAGCCATTTGGAGGATTCTGCGAGTGAAAGGGCTATTTTCCAAGGTTGAGCTTTGCTTGAACAAAGGTAATTTGAGATTTTGACCTTAATGATTTTTCCAAACTAATACGAGGGTATGTATGAATGTATAAGGTGATATATATATATATATATATATATATATATATATTCCTACTTCTTAGAAGAGGGAATAGTAGAGAGCTCTCCGTGAATATGCCTGTTTCACTATAAGGATAATTTAAGAATTTTCAGATCTTACCTATTTTAAAGGTATTGTACATCCTGCCTATAGCACTTGTACACACTGATAAGTTTGCCAAAATTGCAGGGGCCCACTTGAAGGTTTTACGCCACGTATTTCCTGCAGCATTTAATGCTGCCATTCCTAATTATGTGGGCAACACTATGGATGTTTCAAGGACATTAGTTATTATCATATGCTTGCATCAAAACTTTAAACGAAAAAGTGTTAAGAACTATGTCTCTCAAATGACATGTGTAAGATAAAAATGTAAAAGTCAAAGTCCTACATTTTATTGATGAGACTTAAACGTTAAATTTTTAAATTTCAAACTCTAATTTTAGTTTCTAATGTTACATTTTAAACACTACATTTAACTTCAAACTATAAGCACTTATTCCAATATAAACTTAAATCCTTAAAGTACATATGCTATGTTCTAGCCTTCTAGGACATATAGCTTTAACATAATTTAATTTTTATTTTGGCTATAATAGTGTTTTATGAGTTCACCATTTTTATTGTCATGGCGCTGTTTAAGAAAAAATGAAAACTTTTATTATTTGTGATCCTAAACAAGTTAAAAAGGGACACAGGTATTTGTGTGGTTATAAAAGTTTCTCGTTAATGATAGAATAGTAAGTTTAAGCCAAGTTATTACCAAAGTTAAAATAAGTTCATTTTTTTTTGGAACGGGGAGAGTATAAACTTTTTATAAATCAAAATAAGCCTCTTTGTTTATAGAAATGTTGGCCATAATTAAGTCTCAAAATCAACCATAGAGGGAAATCGGGGAATGAATTAATTTTATTTTTTCAAAATTTGCCCTTATTTAGTGAATATATTTTTTTTTCTCTAAGAGAATATATTTTTTAGAGGGTATGACAAAAACAAAAATTCACTTATTGGATCAGAGGAAATACCTATTTTACGTCTACATTAGTAATGTCTAAAGCTTTACTTTAACAAAATATTCTAGAGATAACTTGCAAGCATACCAAAATATATTTCATTAGTTATTGTGTATAAAATTAGAAAAGGCTCGAATTCACTGTGATTGGGCCCGTGCAAAGCACGGGCAACCCTCACTAGTATATACATATATGCGAATACGAGAATAATATATAAGATATATTATTATTACTTGTTGTGCATGCACATGACTTGATATATATGCACATAAAATTAACCATATATACATATATATATATATATTTTTTTTTTTAAAGCGAAGCCCCTAAAAGTGTCACGGTCCCAAACCCGGTCGTGATGGCGCCCAGCACACTGCTAGGCCAGCCCGACCAATCAACAGAAATACGGAGCTATCAGCTCACATTTAACCCCTTTTAGGCATAAACAATGACAGTATAACAATGAAAATATCCAAACACCGGGATTAAAAATCTCAAACCAATACAACCTCCCAATTGACCAGGAGTCACAAGTCATGAGCCTCTACCAGAATATATAAAGAGTGATAGTGTATGCAACTGTGCAAAAGTGCGGAATAGACAAAATAAAAATAAGGATAAGATGGAGAGTCAGGTCCTGCGGATGCTGGCAGCTACCTCGACTGTCCAGAAGCAACTCCGAGCAGCTACAGAATCAAGTCTGTTGCGATGCACCTGGATCTGCACACAAGGTGCAGGGAGTAAAGTGAGTACTTCCAGACTCAGTGGTAACAAGCAGGGGTAAGACAGTGAAGGTAAGAACACCCAATATAACACTAAGTAAAGCTATACACAATACCCTGCATCAGTATCACCATGAACAATATCCGAACCAACAATATCAGCTAACAGCATAACAGCTAACAACATAACAGCTAACAGCATAACAGCTAACCGGTATAGCTAAATGCAATGCAATGCATGAATATGACCGCTACGGCGCGTAGCCCGATCCATTTGGGTACCCTTGCTCACTGTGGGGGTTCAAAATCCGGAGGGGCTCCTACAGCTCAAGCGCAATATCATGATACGCTGCGGCGCGCAGCCCGATCCACTGGTGTCAGTTATAATGCAATGCAGCCTCACGGGTTCAAAAATAGTATTTGAAAACTCTTTTTATCATTTTTTCAGTAGAAAACAGTATATGAGAAATTCCAGAGTTTGGAAAACCATTATGACAGTAATAGCTCAGGACTGGTATCAAAATAGCATGTCAATATCACAGAAACAATAATAACGATCTTCGCGGGATCCCAATAACTGGCTCACAACCCAAAGATATACACAATCGTCCAATAAGGAGGTTCACCGGCTCAATAGTAGCCTACAACACAGTATAGTATCAACAGGTCGTACTAGGCCATAGTCCCCAAGCACATTCGACCCCGCACTCACAGGAGAGTACGTGTCTCGCCTCAATACAGCGTCACAAAGTGATATACCGGGGTTTTGAACCCGCTGGTCATCTCTCACACCCATTACTCAGCTCGACTCGGCTCGACGACTAGTCCGAAATACCCTTGCCATGAGAATCAGCCTCCACAGGTATAGAATCTGATCAAAATCAATAGAAATGCATCAAAATATGCTAAAGGGTCATTACCCAATCGAAACAACTCGAATTACATTAAAAATCGCAAAGTTGCCAAAACTCGAATTTCGGTACACTTCTCGAAAAATAACAAAAGTTCCATATTCGGAATCCTTATTGCAACACGAGTCCATGCATATAAAGATTATCAAAATCGGACTCCGTTTGCCCATTCAAATCAATGATTTCCCATAATCCAGGCTTAGGGCAAAAATCCCCCATTAATCTTCCCATTAACAGTGAAATAATCGAAGATTGTACGATAAAATCACGTATTTAGGCCATAAAACTTACCTCTGATGATTACCCGGTGAAATCCCCTTCAACTCCCATCAATTTGCTCTCTAAGAACTCAAAAACGGAGGTTTTATGCAAATGGGTCGCGAATACACAGTTCTGATTTTTAATATTTCTGACAGACCTTTATCTCTATGCGATCGCAGTCAATACTATGCGATCGTAGTGAATTAAATTTCCTGGGCTCCAAAATGCTCTATGCGATCGCAGTCAATACTATGCGATCGCGTAGTATAAAATTTGTACGCCCTCAAGAACCTCTATGCGATCACGTACTGGGCCCCGCGATCGCAGTGCTTCACTTTCCTTTACTATGCAATCGCAGCTTAAGCTATGCGATCGCAGAGAACAATTCCACTGCCTCACCAATCCTTCTACGCGATCGCATGGCTCCTCATGCGACCGCAGAGAGCAAAATGGCTCTGCAATTATGACAACAAATCTGTTGGTTCCTTTCATAAAAAATGGTCCGTTTGGACCCCCGGATTCATCCTGAGGCCCTCGGGACCACAACGAAAACCACCAACCTACTCCAAAACACGATACAAACTTGTTCCAATAATAAAAACACGCCCTTAAACACGAAAATCATCGAATCGAGGCGAATTGAAGCCTAAGTTTCATCTAGAACTTCTGAAACACATCCAATCAAAAACCCGACCAATCGACGTCCGAGTGACCTGAAAATTTGCAGACATATCCAAAATCACCTAACAGAGCTACTAGAACTACCAGAATTCCATTCCGACTCCCGGATCAAAATCTCACCTATCGATCGGATTTCGCCAAAATTCAACCTTGGCCAATTCAAGCCTATTTCTACACCGGACCTCCAAATTCAATTCCGATCGCTCCCCTAAGTCACAAATTACCTCCCGGAACCAAATCATCAGAATTCGATTCCAAGCCCTCTAACCACATAGTCAACTCCATGTTAACTTTTCATAGTCAAGCTTCATTTCAAAAGGCCATATGCATCATTTTCAACCAGAATCACTCCTAACTCACTCAATAGACTCTAACACTGATATAGAAACATGAAACAAATAAATGAAGGGGTAACGGGGTGGTAATTCTCGTGATGACGGGTCGGGTCGTCACATTCTCCCTAACTTCGAGCGTACCAGAGTTGTACTAGAAGCAACCCAATAGCTGATCGACCTTACCAAGCATATATTTGGGGCGATCCCACGTCACCCTATCTCACATAAGTCCGATAACACCATATAGCTGGAATTTCATTGTCCATCTGAACCATAAACCACATTGCACTTTCTGAAATCATATACAAATTCAAATCCCATGCCTATACTCAGGATACACCCTAACCCACTACAATAACCCATACTCGCCACTCTGGGTGAGATCATATGATGTATCAAACAACCCAATCACTCGAGACGATGGCCTCTAACCACAAAAATTTCCCATGATAACCAAATTCTAACTGAAAAACATTTTTCATTAGCTGAAGTCTTATTCCAACACCCTTATATACTGCCCACGGCAACCGAACACGTGATATATTGAATCCATCTCTCATGTCACCCATTCATGAATCCATTTCCCTTTTAACTGATACCACAATAGATTTCGAAGCCAAACCTTGATATTACCTTTCTAACTAGCTAAAATCACATATACTCGCACTCATTAATGGCTCCAATGATCATTTCGATTATAACACCCCGCACTGGTGATATAACACCTCAACACCGGTCTAAGCCACGACAAGCACAACACATGCTCCAATAAGAAACGTCTGAACATACTTAAATCATGACAACTAACTCAAACAAAAGATCTGTAATTCAAATTCTCCGTACCATCATAACATAGAACTGAGATCCCGTCTCGCATTATAGAAATAGAGTACCTGAATCCTCCTCGAAAGGTCATAACATCATGTGGCCTTGCCACAACTTATGATTCCATCCAAAAACAATTACCCATGAAGCACCTCAAGTCATCATGCTCAAAACAGTCAGCCACGCATAGATTTAGGTCTGAACTCAAGCAATCAATCTCACCCACGATGAAACAATTAATATACTCTATCAAATCTTGTAAGGACACAAACGATGCGCCATTCGTCGAGCGACACCCAACACTGACTTTCCTCATAGACTAGGAAGTATTGTATACAAGGTAACATATAGAAAACTATTCTCCACATCACACGGTTGCAGCGTGCAACCCGCTCCAAATAACATACCCGTGGCGGCGTGCCACCCGACCCAGATACCATACCTGTGGCGGCGTTCCACCCGATCCAAATAACCCGTGATGGCGTGCCACCTGATCCACGCATAAATCTCGCAAAAGGAAATGCACATCGAGTCAAATTGCTCATTATAATAAACATATATAGCCTCAAGCTCGGCCACAAGAAATGCATCCAACAAAGTTCCTCAATACCGGAGCTGAATCAATGGTAGAAACCTCTATAGTGACATCCGCCACGAAGGCCCAACTGACAAAGCAATACCTACCAGCCGTCCGCTGGCCCTGGGATACAACTACCCTGCTGGAACATAATCTGATGCACACTGCTACGCAATTTACGGCAGTTTCCGACATAGTCCATATCATATTAGTCTAGACAATGAGTCTGCAATCAAATATCATCATGTCAAGCAAAGAGAGAGCCACTAGTGCTTCCAATTTCCAACAACCGCTAAACGATGCCGATACACACGATATACAACCACTGCATAGGCGGATTACGAGAACTTCTAGTCTCCAACACCTATATAACACATGAATCACTATGCCTGATTCCACACTCCACTGTACGAATACATAACACACATCAAGCATCCATTCATACAACGAAAGCCATTCAGAAATTTTACTATGCCATCAACGACTCAATTATTACAGTCGACCCAACAAGAGAATACCACCATACCACTAGATATTATCAGTTTACATTACCTTGTCCTTTTTGATCATATGCCCTGCCAAATCACTAGAATAACAGTACCATTTTTTTTAATCACCAGAAAGATCGATTCTTAAATCACCTGCAGCTGCCCGCGCTGCTCAAGAATTTACTGACTTCACATATATTATGAACTGATCTCAAAACCTTGAACATGCCATTATCAACTTTCCATAACACATCACATATACCATACCACACTAAGATAACATGGAAACTTCTATCCCTTTCCTACGCCGCAAACATCGACGCACTCAACTAGTCAAGGACTTTCATAATCCCATATAGAAGAAAACTCACTACACATTCCAAGTTTCGCATACCAACAGGAAATACACTTCTTTTCAAACCATGGTAAAATACATCACAAACTCTTTCTCCCAATTTCATTGCATAAGTTAAACTGCCAGGACTGAGTCTATCTACCCACATCGAGCTGCGCAACTGCCAGCACTCAAGAGCTTTGTTGCACAATATCTACAAGACTCATTACTTTGAACACATAGCAGGAATTAATCGTATCCTTATCATACTGTTTCGGTTTATTAACAAGTTGTGCCATTTACCCAATTTCCTTTCTTATTCATCTTTAATTTAATATTAGCCTTAACTGTAACACCACAATACCTCAACTTATGTTGCCACACGAGACTCGCACATAAGACCACATGGTCTAAGACCCATAGGCCACTGAATACTCTCTTAATGTTTCCCAGAAGTACCACCTTCTACAATACTTTATCTTGAAGAACTTCCTGTGATTCTAGATTCATTATCATGACCTTCCAATACAGTTACATAATATAACACAAGTCTCGATACTTCTAACGAAACCACAGTCTCTAGCCACATACACCACCTTAAGACACCTGACTGTTACAAGCAAAATCTTGAACACCGCAAAACCATTCTCGGGCGTCTTTCGCCCTTATTCAGTTGTAATTCAACTGTCTTATTAAACAGAACCACTCGTGCCTTGTTAAAACTCTGACACCGCAAAACATGATTACATACAGATATAATTAACTATCTTTCTTTTCTATACACCGGACAATCTTTACCAATAGCAGTTCAAAACATCCTAGTATTTTCTTCTCATCTACGAAGCACCATAACCTTTATCCGAATTTTCCCATCATACTTATAGATAGAACCAACATAGCACACACAGTGCAATCAGTTAATCAATAACAACCTCCCCAACTTGGCTCGGAGCCATACATCAGAGCACTTTTAGCCACTCATAGCATTCTTACTCAAATGATGCCACAATGTTATAGTGAGATAAAACTCAAGTCATTTACAAGCTTTGGAGGAGTCTCAAATCATCCGAAATCCTAACTCTTTTGCAATTCTTGTATTCATTCACACACAACAGTTAAGACCATTCTTTAGATGACAAAATCTTTTCTAAGTCCCAAATTTTCCAAAAATTGTGACAGAATTTCCTTTGTAATTTGGCCTATCCACCTGCCAGAGAATCACCGAAACCATCCTAACAATACATTCGCAACTCGACAAGACATCACAATGCATATCAACAACATTTGTCTTAATACTATCAAAATCATATTATCAAAATTGATACATGAACATGCGTTGCACCTGCTCGAATCATAACACATATCAAATACCTTTCAATTACACATGAGAATCAACTCACCTACTTCGCCTCAATTTAGCATTTCAATACAATACCTTCCACCAGGATACACATAGCATAATCACTTTAGTCTTCCTGAGTCTGAACTCGTTCTACTACACGTAAGGCACTTTACCTTCCAACTAAAAGATATGATAAATATTCACCACGCCCATAGCTCGGGGCTACACAAAAGATTACGATAAGAGTCGAACAACTAACAGCTCATCCATTATCAAGCTTCCCTAATACTCTACAGATCGGCACAAGGCCCCAAACATGGCTACTGACCTAAATACACAGATATAAGCTCAGTCTCAGTCATTATACACAGTAAACTATCAATCGGGAATGACCAAGTCCAAATACCCAATCATAATACCACCACGCTAGTCACATGACGCGTGTTCCATCTCACCATAGCACTGTATAGTGCAAATACGGGGTTTTAAACCCTCAATACATCATTTATTACAACCACTCACAAAATCAGCACCTCGATGCTTAAGTCAAAGACAAGTTCCAGCCTCAAGTCCTCCCGAATGGCCCAACATGAACCCACAGAGATTATATCTCGCCCCTCGATCGAGGAATCACAAGCCATCAAGGCAATTATATTACTGAGCGCTCGATGCATACACAGACGTGTGGAAGGAATTTCAAAAGTTATATATCAAGCTTAATCAAGTACGCACGAAAAGAATTCCAAGAAATGTGAAGTGTTTCCTAAAGGTTTGCAGCCTCCCGAGGATAAATACAGGCATCCCCATACCGATCCACGAGACTCTACCAATCGGCTCAAGACTCATGAGGCCTAGTAACCTAGGCTCTAATACCAACTTGTCACGACCCCAAACCTGGTCGTGATGGCGCCCAGCACACTACTAGGCCAGCCCGACGAATCAACAGAAACACGGAGTTATCAGCTCACATTTAACCCCTTTTAGGGATAAACAATGATAGTATAACAATGAAAATATCCAAACACTGGGATTAAACATCCCAAACCAGTACAACCTCCCAATAGACCAGGAGTCACAACTCTTGAGCCTCTACCAGAATATATAAAGTGTGATAGTGTATGCAACTGTGCACAAGTGCGAAATAGACAAAATAGAAATAAGGATAAGCTGGAGAGTCAGGTCCTGCAGACGCTGGCAGATACCTCGACTGTGCAGAAGCAACTCCAAGCAGCTACAGAATCAAGTCTGCTATGATGTACTTGGATATGCACACAAGGTGCAGGGAGTAAAGTGAGTACTTCCAGACTCACTGGTAATAAGCAGGGGTAAGACAGCGAAGGTAAGAACACCCAAAATAACACTAAGTAAAGCAATTCAGAATACCCTGCATCAGTATCACCACGAACAATATCCGAACCAACAATATCAGCTAACAACATAATAGCTCACAGCATAACAGCTAACCGGTATAGCTAAATGCAATGCAATGCATGAATATGACCGCTACGTCGCATAACCCGATCCATTTGGGTACCCGTGCTCATTGTGGGAGTTCAGACTCTAGAGGGGCTCCTACAGCCCAAGCACAATATCATGATACGCTGCGACGCGTAGCCCGATACACTACCAGTCAGCTATAATTAATGAAGCCTCACACGCTCAAAAATAGTATTTGAAAACTCTTTTTATCATTTTTCAGTAGAAAACAGTATATCAGAAATTCCAGAGTTTGGAAAACCATTATGACAGTAATAGCTCAGGACTGGTATCAAAATAGCATGTCAATATCACAGAAAAAATAATAACAATCTTCGTGGGATCCCAATAATTGGCTCACAGCCCAAAGATATACACAACCGTCCAAGAAGGAGGTTCACCGGCTCAATAGTAGCCAACAACACAGTATAATATCAACAGGTCGGACTAAGCCATAGTACCCAATCACATTCGACCCGACACTCACAGGAGAGTACGTGTCTCACCTCAATACAGCATCACAAAGTGATATACCGGGGTTTCGAACCCGCTGGTCATCACCAACACCCATTACTCACCTCGACTCGGCCCGACGACTAGTCCGCAATGCGCTTGCCACGAGAATCGGCCTCCACAGGTATAGAATCTTATCAAAATCAATAGAAATGCATCAAAATATGCTAGAGGGTCATTACCCAATCGAAACAACTCGAATTACACCAAAAACCACAAAGTTGCCAAAACACGACTTTCGGTACGCTTCTCAAAAAATTACAAAAATTCCATATTCGGAATCCTTATCTCAACACGAGCCCATGCATGTAAAGTTTATCAAAATCGGACTCCGTTTGCCTATTCAAATCAATGATTTTCCATAACCCATGCTTAGGGCAAAAATCCCCCATTAATCTTCCTATTAACAGTGAAATAATCGAAGATTCTATGATAAAATCACGTGTATTTAGGCCATAAAACTTACCTCCGATGATTACCCGGTGAAATCCCCTTCAACTCCCGTCAATTTGCTCTCTAAAAACTCAAAAATGGAGGTTTTGTGCAAATGGGTCGAGAATACACTGTTCTGATTTTTAATATTTCTGACAGGCCTTTATCTCTATGCGATCGCAGTCAATACTATGCGATCACAGTGAATTAAATTTCCTGGGCTCCAAAATGCTCTATGCGATCGCAGTCAATACTATGCGATCGCTTAGTATAAAATCTGTACGCCCTCAAGAACCCTTATGCGATCGCGTACAGGGCCCCGGGATCGCAGTGCCTCACTTTCCTTTACTATGCGATCGCGGCTTAAGTTATGCGATCGCAGAGAACAATTCCACTGCCTCACCAATCCTTCTACGCGATCGCATGGCTCCTCATGTGATCGCAGAGAACAAAATTGCTTTGCTGTTATGACAGCAAATCTGCTGGTTCCTTTCATAAAAAATGGTCTGTTTGGACCCCCGGATTCATCCCGAGGCCCCCGGGACCCCAACGAAAACCACCAACCTACTCCAAAACACGATACAAACTTGTTCCAATCATAAAAACACGCCCTTAAACATGAAAATCATCGAATCAAGGTGAATTCAAGCCTAAGTTTCATCTAGAACTTCTGAAACTAACATCCAATCAAAAACACGAACAAACGACGTCCGAATGACCTAACAATTTGCAGACATATCCAAAATCATCTATCGGAGCTACTGCAACTTTCAGAATTCCATTCCGACTCCCGGATCAAAATCTCACCTATCGATCGGATTTTGCAAAAATTCAACCTTAGCCTATTCAAGCCTATTTCTACATCGAACCTCCAAATTCAATTCCGATCACTCCCCTAAGTCACAAATCACATCCCGGAACTAACCAAATCATCGGAATTCGATTCTGAGCCATCTAACCACATAGTCAACTCCAGGTTGACTTTTCATAATCAAGCTTCATTTCAAAAGGCTATATGCCTCATTTTCAACCAGAATCACTCCTACTCACTCGATAAACTCTAACACCGATATAGAAACATGAAATATATAAATGAAGGGGTAACAGGGTGGTAATTCTCATGACGACGGGCCGGGTCGTCACAAAAAGATTAGGGGGAAAAGAAATAAATGTAAGGATAGTAAGCAAATAATTATATGATAGTTAAACCTGCAGAAGATATAGTTAGCTTGCAAGTAAATAAATATACGGGGCAGAGCCGACCATGCAAATTAAATTCGATAAAGTAAATTAGGCGGTATAACCGACCATAATGCAGAGTAATGTAAATGTAAACTTGTACAGGAGAAAAATAAATATAAACTTGAATATTACTGAAATTGAAAATTTGATAATACAAGTTAAAAACTTACATTAATTAACTAGAGAGGGAGCTCTAACCAATTCTAGAGAGAGGGAGAGTATTCTTTCTCAAGTGGTAGTGTAAGACGTGTCTTACAAGTGATATGGGGGGCTATTTATTGCCCAAAAGTAAAAATTACATAGTATTTTCTAATGTCACTCATGATGTCATTAGGAGCAAGTGCTTGTTGATGTCATGGATGATGTCAGATGCGATGTCATTGTGGTATCATGCATAGTAATTTCTAATTAATTTTTTAGAACATTAAATCAAGGTCTTCTTCTTCTTCCTTTGATGATTTATCAGACAAAGATGCTTGGTTTTGTTGACCTACAATTTATGTCTTGAGGGTATCAAGAATTTGCTCCATTTGCTGAATAAAATCAGGCCTGCTGTTGGAACCGGCTAGTTGTGCACTTGCAATGGACTTTTGTTGTAAAAATAAAAATTGAGCAGCATCTGTTATATTCAGATATTACAGATGGGATAGAAACCACTTGTCTACTACAGGTACATAGGCTTCAGATGAATCCCACATTTTATACAATCTGCAGTATCCTTGGAGGGCTAACCATGATAGTCCTTCTGGCTTGTGGAAGGAAAACTTCTGGGAGTATATCCATGGGATATGAAATCGGTTGGAAAATTGGAGGAGTATGGGTATTTGTTATACATTCAAAAAACTATGACAGAAATAATCATATCCTTCTTTTACTGGTGCTGGGAGTATTTCATCTCTATGACCACATACAGGCCACCATTGATGCGTAAACCACTGAGGGAAGTCAGAGGTTAATTGTTTACTCCATATGATGAACCATGAATGCTACCCAAATTGGTTTTGGAAGGTGAAAGCATTCATCCATGCTGCCTCGTAGTCATAGTAATTGTAAAATTGTGAGTCAAAAGGCTGAAAAAGTCTTTTGTATTTGGCTAGATGGGTTCCCCATTCTTTCGGTGAGATTAATTTGTTATTCCACACCGTAGCATGGGTGACATATGATTGTGTTTGTTTTTCTTTGTGAGGCTTAAACAAGCAAGATCTGGTATCTGTGAGAATAAATTCATAATTTTTTGGGGTAGGTTTGTGGGTGTTTTGAATGAAATTGGCTTAAGGGCTAAGTATTTTCTTAGCTACCTCTTGGGGGTTCGAATGCAAGATCTCCGGTTTAATCTGAATGGGTTGGTAAACACTTTCGTTCTTAATAGAAGTGGGTTCCTCGGAGGAGGAGCCTTTGTGTACAGAAATAGGTTGTGGCACTGATGAAGAAAATGCCTGATTGGTTGTAGTCTTAGGGATATTGGATGGACATCCTGTACCTGCAATAGGGCTTTTAGCGTCTAATATTTTTTGTGCGATGCTTTTGACAACCATAGGAAGTGAAGAGGCCTTGTGACTTTGGGCCGCCACGGAGTTGGAAGAAGATGCGTGGCTTCGTGCCGCCATATTGGAACAATATTTTTATACAATTGATACTGATCTTTCAGTTGTTTTTTAAATAAGGCAGTCATGGCCATTTGACTTTTAATGCCCATGAGTTATTGTCATTGTACGAATTCTTCTTCTGTCCAAGGAAAAGACAAGATTTATGCTAGTTGAGCTTGAGATTGTTGAGATTCTTCTTCTTAAACTAGGTCTGCCATTTTTTGGACTAAAAATTGAGATTGGCCCTGAACCTTCTATCAGACAAACTTGGGGGACTCCGCTCATGGCGTAGTCTAATGGCTTTCTATATTTGGGTTGGTCTGTCTAGCTGTGCCCTTTGGGAGTTGCTTGGAGGCAACTGAAATTGTTTGTTGTATGGAAACAACATCTCTATCAGACTGTTTTTGTATTGTCTCAGTAATTTGTTTCTCCGGAGGAGAGGGAGCATGTATTGGAGGATCCAAAATATCGTCTTTCTTTTTTCTTGGCATTTTCTCTGGTAAGAAAATCCGAAATACAGTTTGAGCTCCCTTTGATATACTCCATATAAAAATCAAAAATGGATAAAATAGCTTGCCATCTAGCAAATATATGTTTAGATGCAAGATTTTGTACATCTTTTTGTAAAACAAATTTCGCAGCTTTACAATCAATTCTTAACAAAATATTTTGATTTAATAAATCAACTTGAAATTTATAAATGCACAAAACAATTGCTAAAATTTATTTTTTAATTATAGGATAATTGTTTGGGGAATTATTCCAATATTTTGATGCAATGCAATAATTTGTTCCTTGTTATCTTTTTTCTGCTTTAAAATGCTACCACATCCAATGACTGATGCATCAGTCTTAACTATTTTGAATGCAGAAGGATCAGGGAGAGATAAGCAAGGAAGGTCTTCGACTTTCAACTTGATTTCTTTGATAACATTTGTGTGGATTGAAGTCCACGGAGGTGGAGGTTTCTTCAACCTGTCATGGAGAGGTTTTAGCAAATTGTTAAGGCTTGGAATAAAATCTGAGACATAATTAACACATCCTAAAAATCTTTAAAGTTGGGTTTTATCTAGGATTCGGTCAGGAAATTTGTGAGCAAATTGTATAGATCGTTGAATGGGGACAATGGTCCCCAGTTTAATATTGTGCCCAAGAAACCGGATGTTGGTTTGAAAAAGACTATATTTAGTTTTTAATAAAACTAATCTGTTTTATTTGATAACATTAAAGAAAACCTTTAGATGTTTAAAATGTTGATCTATGCTAGTAGAAAATACTAGAACACCAACTATATAGAAAATAATAAAATTTGAAAAAGGATTAAGAATATCATTCATTATCCTTTGAAATTCGGAAGGAGTATTTTTAAAATCAAATGGAATTACATTCCATTCATATTTTCCAAATGGTACTGTAAAGGCAGTTTTATACCTTTTTTGGGGATTGATTTGAATTTTCCAAAATCCTAATTTTAGATCAAATTTTGAAAAAATAATTGCAGCATAAAGCCTTTGAAGTAAATCCTTTTTGTTTGGAATAGGGTATCTAATCCAGCGAAGTGATTTGTGCAAAGGTTTATAATAGATGACTAATTGAGGGACACCTCTTTCTATTTTAGAGTTTTTATTGACATAAAAGGCAGCGCAACTCCAAGGGGATTGGCTTGGAGAGATGATGCATTTTTCAAGAAGATCATTGATTTTTTTTACAATGAATGGTTAGCTCGTGATTCATCTGAATACAATGAGCTTTTGTGGGGATTATTTTTCATCGAAGTCAGGTTCGTAAGGGAGCCTAACAATGTTTCTCTATTCCAAAAGGCTGTAGGTAAATCAACACAAAGTTCTTCATGGATTTTGGTTTCTAAAATTTTTATCTTGGATTGGAGAGAAGAATTTTGAAGTTGCTGTTGTAACCTTTGGAACGCTACTTCTTCTTTTAGAAAATTGATTTTTGCTTCTTTACTCTTTATGGTAGATAATAATTTTTCCATTGGAGGTCTATCGAAAGGAAGAAAGGTTCTACCTCCTATGCATTTGATTAGAATTTCTTGTTTTGTTACCATAAAAGGTATGAGCTCTTCGATAAAGGGAGTTCCTAATATAACTAGATTAGTAAGGTCTTTTACTAATAGGAAAGAACTTGAGGATGACAATGGAAAATTTTCTAGGGAGGTTCTAACTTCAATATCGGACAATTTGAAGTTAATTCCTAGTTTCCCGCCGTTAGTTTCCCAATGTTAGACTCCATAAGATCTTCTTTGGTCTTTTCAAAGAATTTGGTTGGAATGAGCCCTTCTTGTATGCAATTAAGATCTGCACCTGTATCAAATAAGGCAATAATATCCAAAGTAAAGGACTTATTTACAATTAGGATGACTCTCATGTGCCATTTCCTTATGGAAATTTGGGAGAGGTGGTTGCAAAAAACTTCTTGTTCAACTGGCTTAATTTCGGTTAGTTTGAACTCTTCAGATTTGGTAGAGAGTTGATAGAGAA
Source organism: Nicotiana noctiflora (assembly GCA_032618575.1). Classification (NCBI taxonomy): domain Eukaryota; kingdom Viridiplantae; phylum Streptophyta; class Magnoliopsida; order Solanales; family Solanaceae; genus Nicotiana; species Nicotiana noctiflora. The sequence goes on along the minus strand of JASVEL010013505.1, from coordinate 309,490 downwards.
CAAGATGGTCTAATTCTTGCGTAGCCTTAATTTCTCGAATTTCTTCCTTAAGGAATGCTATCTCAAATTAGAGATCTTGGATAGTTACTACCTTAGGTATTTGGGAAGGGAAACTACCGAGGATATCAGTAATATTATAGGTATTGGAAACTTGGAGATGATTGGAAAAGACACTAGATGAAGATGTAGAAGGCTTATCAATTTTTTGTTTGAACTGCTCGAGATAATACTTCTTTTGCTCAGAATCTTGAAGATTGCTTATTATTTCATGAAGAAGAACTTGTTATTTGGAGAGAACATTAATTGTAGGTTCTTCTTGGCTAGACTGGGATGAAGATGATTTTGTGTCATCATCTTCGAGTTGGTTAAATTGTTGTTCAAGTTCATCATCAGCAACATCAGAAGTGTCACTATCTTCTAATAAAAATTGTTAAACTGGTTAAGAACAGACTCGTCTAAATTAAGATTTCTAACTTTGTTAGACAACTTGCAGTATTTGGCTATATGGCCCAGTTTGTTGCACTTGAAACATTTGCCAGAATTGGGAGTTTGGAAGTTTGTTGGTTTATTTTTACTGGGAAAGGTTTTGGATTTGGAAGAAAATAATTTGGCCTTCCTAAACTTGGGTGCAGAAGACCTATATTTTGTAATCTCCATATCCTTGGTTGTTCATCTCTTATGAGGCTTTTTGTTACAAGGTGGTAAACCAAATTGTTCATAGAAACTACCTAGAACTCAACGAGTTTGTGCCTTATCTTTGGGTAATTGTCTCAATATCTTATCATGCCGACATATTTTGAGAGCATCATGTTGAATGAGACTTGTGAGTTGGCCATAGGTGATTTGTTCGTAAGGAGTAATATCACCGGAATGCTGATTTTAGAGTTTATCTTTAACTAAATCCCTAAGAGACTTAGGTAGACCTTCTAGGAATGTTTTTTTCCAATATGGGAGATTTCCATAAGGCTTTTCATAAATTCGGGTAAGAAAGGAATCTCTATACCATCTGAAATTAGAAAGGGTTTTACACTTAAGGTTGTTAAGTATCTCAGAAGATTTTTTCCCTAAAGATACGTGGACTACCTATAAATGTTTTGATAATGGTATAAATTAGGGTGTTGGTTGAATCAGGAATGGTAAGGCCATCTTTAAGAATTGGTTCTCCTATTGAATCACCTCGGACACTCAACATAATTTGGTTCTTATCTTCTTTGCTAAGATGGGTATCCCTCCATCCTTTAAGTTGGCCTATGAAACTTGCTACTAAGACATGAGTAGTAAGCTGGTCAGAACAGTTATGAGAAGTTCGATATGCAGTGGCTATCATAGTCATTTGATGTAATTTAGCTAGAATATTGTATTCAGAACAACCATCTGTGTTCCATTCATCAATATTATTGGCATTATAATTGTTTTGCATAACATTGGGTCTTTCTTCTAAGGCTACATCAGGATGGGTAGCTCTAGAATAGTAAAGTCTTTGGGGCTGACGCCAATTGAAGGATCTCGTTCTGACGGGGTTAATTTGAGGGAGGGATTTTCATAAAATTATTATGACTGTAAATTGGTATCTTGGTTAGAGTCGGCTTCTCGGAGAACACTGACAGAAGACTCGTTAGTTGGAGTATCCTGAGCTATTAGTGTTTTATCTATTTCTAGGATCCTACGCTTTAGCTTGGTGGATCCGAAGTTCTGTAGCAAAAGTTGTAAGGATCTCATAAGGTTTAAACAAAGGGATTGAAGAAGTGGGGGTATTTGTTAGCTTAGAACTAGATGTTGAAGTAGGTTTTGTAACCAAATATTCACTAAGAGATTGTAAATACTTGTTTGTATAATTATTTTGTTCAAAAATACTTTTAAAATCTTTGCCTGTAATAGCTTCATTTTCATTTTTAATTTGAAAGGATTAGCTATTACTGAAGCATTTGTATAACTTGTTGAAAATCCTTGTGCAGGAGGAAGTTCTGAGAGGACTTCTTTTTCGGAGGAGGTTTTCCAAATTTTTGAAACATTAACAGATTTAGAAAAAGGAAAATCTAATTGGTGATATTCAAAATAAGCCTCAAACCATTCAAAGAAATTGATTTGTTCTTTTATGAAGTTTAAAGACTCATAGTAAATACTTTGTAGATTTTTTCTTTCGTCCCCTTAAAACTTCTGAAAAAACCAAGTTCTTTTGAAAATATTTTCTTGTGAATAAAAATTTGGTTGAAGTTTTTGTTTATCAATTTGGAATTCCTTTTCCAAAATACCTAATTCAGCACCTAAAGCTGAGTAAGTAGGAGATTGAGGTTGTTCATAATTAACTTTTGTTGGAGGGGTTATTTCTACAGAATATTTGGCTTGGGGGATCCTAGAGTCAAAATTAATAGTTTCGATTCTAGAAGGAAAAAAAGATATTGAATGTCTTCCAGACTGAATATCAGACTGTGCGAAAGAGGATGAGATAGAGACTCTTTGGCTGAGGGACCTTTGGAAGGAAATAGCTACAGAACCGCTAGAATATTGTTGGATTTGAGAGACCGTAGTATTTTCCGGTTTCTTAGCCTGAGTAGCATCTTGTAGTAGCCAATTTTGTGGTAGGGAAACTTGGCTCAAAGAAATGGGTTTTGGTATTGACAGGCTAGATCTTTGTAGATCTGTTTTGAAAAGAACAGTTTCTCCTTTATGGAGGATTTTCATAGCTCCAGTGTTAAAGGCAGAACTCATAGCCTTGTGTTGTATTCTATAAATAATTGCTACTGGTAAGGATCCAATTTTAGTTTTGTAAATGGTTGTTTTAACATTAATAGTTAAAGAATCTAAGATATTTCTATCTCTAAGAGACACTGTAAAATTAGTAAAACTATCAAAGTAAGTTGGACCACTACAAAGGTTGGTTTCTACCATTCCTATGAGGGAATCATTAAAGTCTTAAAATATAGAGTCTCTAAGACATAGGAGTAGAGACGTGTCTAGACCTTCCCTGGACAGAGTCCTAGCTGCAATCTATACTAAACCAAAATGGAGATAATTGTATTTCCTCATATACTTTTCTATTGACTTTGGGTTTAAAAGTTTGATTTCCTCATGGTCTGATTCAAGAGGAATGGTTTACTCAATTGTAGAAATATGGTAATCACTGGTCAAGGGCCATCGTGAAGACTTGTAAATTGTGGACTGTGGATGTTTAGGGATCTTCCAGTCATCAGTTGATTGCTGCAAATCAGAAAAGCTAATTTCTTCTTTGAGTTTGGGATTGGAGGAGGACGATGAGGAGGAAGATGAAGAAGTTGGAGATGAGAAGGAATGTTTTGAAGGAGAGGGAAAAAGATGGAAAAAATACATGGCCTAGATCTGCAAGTAATTACGGCAAATTTAACAATTATAACTTTAATGCGTCCTGTTCTTGGTTCACGAGACCACTGGGTTCCATAAGGATAATATTCAAGTTTTTAACTCAATATTATGGAGAAAAGTTAGATCTGAAAAATCAAATCCATAGATATATGTCTTCTTTTATATATAATAATTAAATCCAATTATATCTTAAAAAGTTGTTCTTTAGGATGACTCAAAGGTTATAAATAACAATCTACAAGCCAATTGAGAATTATCATATCCACTTTTCTCAGGAAAAATTCTTATAGTGCAGATCCGGAAGGATCACAGTGCTAACCTTAAGAGATCTTCTTATGAAAAATATAAGATTTAAGAAATATATATATATATATATATATATATATATATATATATATATATATATATATATATATATATATATATATATATATATATATATATATAAGTCTAATATATCAATTCCACATAAAAGCAAGTTAAAAGGAAAAATAATAATCCTTACTTCCCCCCATGGAGGATTAAAAATATCATTCATTATCCTTTGAAATTCGGAAGGAGCATTTTTTAAACCAAATGGCATTACATTCCATTCATATTGTCCAAATGGTACTGTAAAGGCAGTTTTATACCTTTCTTGGGGATTTGAATTTAGCAAAATCCTAGTTTTAGACCAAATTTTGAAAAGATAGTTGCAGCATAAAGCCTTTGAAGTAAATCATTTTTGTTTAGAATAGGGTATCTAATCCAACGAAGTGCTAAATTGTTGTTCAAGTTCATCATCAGCAACATCGATAGTGTCACTATCTTCTAATAAAAGTTGTTCGATCTGGTTAAGAACAGACTCATCTAAATCAAGATTTCTAACTTTGTTAGAAAACTTGCACCGTTACCAACCCTAAGACCTTCTTTGGTCTTTTCAAAGAATTTGGTTGGAATGACCCCTTCTTGTATGCAGTTGAGATCTGCACCTATATCAACTAAGGCAACAATAAGGCAACAATAAGGCAACAATATCCAAAGTAAAGGACTTATTGACAATTAGGATGACTCTCATGTGCCATTTCCTTATGGAAATTCGAGAGAGGTGGTTGCAAAAAACTTCTTGTTCAACTGGCTTAATTTCAGTTGGTTTGAACTCTGCGGGTTTGGTGGAGAGTTGTTGGAGAACAAGACGGTCTAATTCTTGCCTAGCCTTATTTTCTCGAATTTCTTCCTTAAGGAATGCTATCTCAGATTGGAGATCTTGGATAGTTACTACCTTATATATATACATATATATATATATATATGTATATATATATATATATATATATATATATATATATGTGAGGTGACGAGTATTTATGCGGATATGAGAATTATATATAATTAAGATATATTATAGTTACTTGTTGGTGGAGAGTTGTTGGAGAACAAGACGGTCTAATTCTTGCCTAGCCTTATTTTCTCGAATTTCTTCCTTAAGGAATGCTATCTCAGATTGGAGATCTTGGATAGTTACTACCTTATATATATATATATATATATATATATATATATATGAGGTGACGAGTATTTATGCGGATATGAGAATTATATATAATTAAGATATATTATAGTTACTTGTTGTGCATGCACATGATCACTTGATATATATTCACATAACTTGTTAGATATGTGATGTGATTAATTTTGCAATCTGCATGTGCTACTATAGTGTTATAGGTATGTATTACATGGTAGATTGACATAACAAATTTCATATATGTTGATTTATACGGTTTGAACTATATTTTAGTTGATGCATTGTAAATATACATAATATTATTTTGCATACTGTATAGGGTAAAATTCTGCCCAATGTCGTGACAACGATCCTGGGCTAAACAATGGTCGTAGTGAGGGTCGCCCCCAGAATGTCGGAGCGAAAGCACGTTAACAAGTCTCGTCATCCCCTGAAGAACGCATGACCCATTTTTATAATGTTATTCTTTATTATCCCGAGGAGATCTTCCTGTTATACAAAAGAAGGATCTCAATGTTGTAAAGGGCAGATCCTTTTTTCTAATAAAAACTCACTCAATCTCTCTCTCTCTACATCATTACTCTCTGAAACACTCAGTACACAAAAAGCAATAAAGGATATTATATACATTTCTAGGTCTGATTATATTCGATTACGATTTACCTTTGATATATTTTTGATTGTATTTGCTTGCTAAGTATTCATTAACTTTCAAGTCAAATAATTTGGCGTCGTCTGTGGGGATTTCAGCAATCGAAATAATAGTTTGCACCTAGAAATCTCAAGAACAAACCACCTTCCTTCACATCCTATCGATACCAAAAATGGCAAAAAATGACGCAAGATTGAAAGCGATAGCCGGTGTCACAACCAACCTCATTGGCCCCCTTAATGAAGCAGGTAGGGAAAATATTTTGAGCACAACACCTGGCGGCATTCAAGATGGAGAAATCGCACCCTCTCCATCAGAAGATCTGACGATCTTGCACGAAAAAGGAGCTTCCACATATGCGGTAAAAGAAACCCTACCCCCAGTGGTCCAGAAGATACTAGAAGAAAGGTTGATGAACACCCTAGGCAGCTTACTCGAGAAATCACCCCAAAACAACGCTAAGAACCTAGTGACGGTAGATATCGCTACCACCAATGATCACAACACTGTACTAACAAACAACAACCACCAATGACCAGACCAATGATGGCACACTTGCAACCATCCTAAAGAAAATGGAAGAAATGGAAAGCAAAAATAAGGCAAGTCGAGATCAAATGAAATAGCACTAACAAAGGGTGGACAAAATTCTTGGCAACCCCTAAGTTACTACCGATGCTCGACGTGGGAAGATTCGTTGAACAGCCCTATAGCGAATACTCTGCACCTCATCTGATCCCAAAAACCTTCAAAATGTCGCATTATCTAAGGATATATGACGGGACGACAGACCCCGAAGACCACCTGATCCACTATGTGACCACTGTGAAAGGGAATGACCGGTCAAAGGAACAAGTACCATTTGTACTACTGAAAAAGTTCGAAGAAATGTTAACGGGAGGGGCATTAACGTGGTACTCGTAGCTGCCAGCCAGAACAATATAACATTCGAAGAAATGGCAGATAAATTTGCCACCGCCCATGCAGGAGAAAAGAAAGTTCAGGCCCCGGTCAACGATATCTTTGCTGTCCGACAAACTGCAGGTGAGGGACTCAGGGACTTCTTGGCCAGATTCAACAGAGTGAGGATGAGCCTACCAAACGTATCTGAAGGCATGGTAGTAGCAGCCTTCCAAAACCGGCTGACAGAGATGGTTCAAGAGCAACCAAAAAGCTGTTGTCACGACCCTAAAACCCGGTCGTGATAGTGCCCAGCACATTGCTAGGCCATCCTGACCAATTACACACAACACCGAGCTACCAGCTAATACTTTTATTTTCAAAATAAATAATAACAAGATATAATGCATAGTTTAACTGAGATAATAAAAATATCCCAATATCAACACAATACCTCCCAAGACCTGGGGTCACGAGTCGAGAGCCTCTACTGTGTAACATAATACCAACAATAGAGTATACAGAATAAGTTTGAAACACGAAAATGTCTAAACATAAAAAAGTAAGGGAAAGTCGGGTCCTGCGGACGCCAGACAATTACCTCGATGATCCCAAATAGAGCTCTAGACTAGCACCAAGCTCAGCTAAGCCTCCAAGTAACTGAATCTGCACACATTGTGCAGGGAGTTGAGTGAGTACTTCCAACTCAGCGGTAATAAAAGTAAATAATTTTGAGGAAAAGGAAACCACACAAAGCACTATCTCATGCTATAACATACCGAACCATCTTTTAAACTGCAATACACTATCATTTTTTTCCTTTTTAGCATAAATGAGTAGGTTTTCGAAATCTCTTTTAAACATCTCTTACCTTCATTATTAACAGTTCAATACCTGGGTACAACATCAAACAGTGCAAGTCTGCACTTAAATCAGCCCCTTGGGCTCAGCACTCCTTAACAATTTCCACCAGGGTATTTGGTCAATAAGGCAGATAACACATGTATGCCGGTAATATATGAGTGAAAAATGTCATGCCACGTAGTACCAGTAAGACCAATGTATGTATGCAATGCAATGCACACGATGATGTGGCGTACAGCCCGATCCATGCAAAGGTGTTCGCGCTCATTGTGGGGGTTCAAACTCCGGAGGGGCTCCTACAGCCCAAGCGCAATATCAATATCACTCCTGCTACGGCGCGCAGCCCGATCCATGCATAGTTATGAATGCATATAAGCCCCTTGGGCAATAGTATCATAACAGCTCATAGCTAAAATGTCATAAAAGCCTCGTTTAAGTTTTCAAAACTTATAAAAATGCTGAGTAGCAAAATATTATTTTTAAACCTTAGACTGAGATAATAATATGCACAGTATTGCCAAAACAGTGATACCAATCCCGGAAGGACTTAAATATTCGGTACGAAACCCAAAACATGATAATCAGTCCAATTCATGACAATTAATATCTTTATAGGGTGTAAATTCAATTTCAAGAAATTAGGTAGTATTATTTATTAAGCGGGATGAACCAAGTCATAATCCTCAATGGTGCTCTACCCCACTCCCGTTATTCGGCATGCAAGTCACCTCAATACAACACTATGATGTGCAAGTTCGGGGTTTACAAACCCTCAAGACATCATTTACAAGTATTACCCACCTCGATCCGGCAAAAACTCAATCCCGCGACACCTTTGCTCCTCAATCGGCCTCCACGCACGTCAAAACTGGCCAAAATCAGTACAAATATATCAAAATAGGCTAATGGAACAACACCCAATCAAAAATAATCGACATCTAAGAAAAATCTCGAAACTAGCAAAACTCGAGCCCTGGGCCCGCTTCTCGAAAAATTATGAAACTCACATTTTCGGAATCCTCGTCTCGTCACGAGTCCATACATATAAAGTTTATCAAAATCGAAGTTCAAATGAGCCACCAAAACCCAATTTTACATAGCAAAAATCCAAGCCCCAACTTCCTCAATTTAAACCCAAATTCAGAGAATTAATGGAAGATTCTTTGATAAAATAACGTATTAAGTCCATGAGACATACCTCCAATCACTTCCCGATGAAATCCCCTTCGAATTCTATCAATTAGCTCTCAATGTAGTGCAAAAATGGAGGAAAGAATGAAACCCTCGCGACTGATATGTTATTTAACTGATTCTGCCCGTCCTTATAATTACACTATGTGATCGCATCACCGGACCTGCTATCGCATAGAACAAATTTTCCACCCCTCAAAAATGGCTTATGTGATCGCACTCATCTCTCCGCGATCGCATTGCTCAATAAATTAACACCACGCGATTGCATTCTAAACCCCGCGATTGCACAGAACAATAATCAGAACCTGGGACCCCTAGCCAATACTCTATGCGATCGCACAACCACCTATGCGATCGCAGAAGACAAATTTCTCCAACTATGCGATCGCACACCACTGACCGGGATCGCATTGAACAAAATCACAGCCTCCCACAAACCTTCTATGCGATCGCAATTGAACCCCTGCGATCGCATTGAACAAAAACCTTCAACTTTATGACAGCAAAATCTGATATCCTAGTTAACCAAAATGATCCATTTGAACACCGGAAATCACCCAGAGGCCCTCGGGACCTCAACCAAGCATGCCAACATATCCTATAACACCATACGAACTTGTTCCAATCATAAAAACACAGCCTTAAACACAAAAATCATCAAATCATGATGGATTCAAGCCTAAGTTTCAACTATAACTTCTGAAACCAACATTCAATCAAAAACCCGACCAAACGATGTCCGAATGACCTGAAAATTTGCAGACATATCCAAAATCACCCAACGAAGCTATTGTAACTCCAGGAATTCCATTTTGACTCCCGGATCAAAATCTCACCTATCAACCGGATTTTGCCAAAATTCCAACTTCATCAATTCAAGCCTATTTCTACACCGAACCTCCAAATTAATTTTCGATCGCTCTTCTGAGTCATAGATCATCCCCCGAAGCTATCCGACTCACCGGAATTCACATCTGAGCCTTCTAACCACATTATCAACTTCCGGTTGACTTTTCTAAAAGAAGCTTCCTTCTACAAGGCTATGTGCCTTATTTTCAACCTGAATAAATCCAAATTTACCCGATAGACTCTAATACTGAAATAGAAAATGAAACGACACAATAAAGGAGAAACTAGATGGTAACTCACATGATAACGGGGCGGGTCGTCACATCTACTAAGCCGACTCATGAAAGTATCCCCCCACTACGTGGAAGGAGATTCGTAATGCCTATTGCGTTGAGGTACGAGTGGACGAGGATGATCTCAACAGACCAACCCAACGGCTCACGATGATACAGTCAGAAGTAAGAAGGGATCGACGCAGTGAAGGCCGATGGGAACAATCCTCACATTTCAACAAAGAAAGGCACTAGCCCTACACCAGATCCTCGCATCCACCACAACCCGGACACATAGAAACACAGCAGCGACATGTCGCCTACTCCGTAATGAAAGAGTATGCCCCCTTTATTATTTGGCCATAACTTTTGCGTGTCTCCCTCAGAAATAGTGTACGCACTGGAGAAGCTAGGCACCAAATTATAATGGCCGTAGAAGACGAAATCAGACCCTGCCACAAGGAAATCAAATGTCCTATGCGAGTTCCACCAGGAATGAGGGCACAAAACCGAAGACTGCATAGGGCTACGGCAGAAGGTAGTCAGAATGCTGAACAAAGGATACTCAAAAGAGCTACTCAGCGATAAAGGGAAGATAAATTTTGCGCGAGGGCGGGAACAACCTCAAGGACTGCCAAAGCTACCTTCGTCGGCGCGCATCATCAATATGATCATCCATCAATCAATCATGTAAAATTCACCACCACGTACAAATTAAAGCGAACGATCTCCCATGAACGGTATGACGACTTCGAATAAAGTATCACATTCGATAAGTCTGATACTGACAATTTGTTTTTTCTTCATTATGATGCTTTAGTCATAACTTTACGTAATGTTAACACTGAAGTTAAGAGGGTCATGGTTGATGACGGAAGCGGCGCTTGTATTATCCATCCAAGAGTCCCCGCTTAAATGAGGCTCGAAGATAAGATAATAAAACGCTACATAACATTAACTGGTTTTAACAATGCAGTGGAACAAACCTCCGGAGAGGTACCATTGTTGATTTTAGTAGGGGGAGTTATGATGGAAACCCCTTTCCACGTCATGAACCAGGAAACATCCTACAACGCCATCATAGGAGGATCATGGATACATGCCATGAGAGCAGTACCCTCAAGCTTCTAGCAAGTGATCAAGTTCCCCACCCCTTGGGGAGTGTTTAGCATTCGGGGCGAACTGCGCATAGCACAAAAATGCTACAGAATCGCCCAGGACTACTCACACACCAAACAGTTGAAAGGTGCAAGTGTGGAGGCATATCAATCAGTTGTGTGGAGGACTAAGGTCAACCTGACAACGAAAGCTACAGAAGATACCAATATTGTAGAAGCCTACAAGGCAACGGTCGAGGATCTCAAACCGGTACAACTGGACAGCACCGACCACACGAAGAAAGCCTATATCGGACACGGCCTCTACAACCCATGTAAGTACCATGAATTCCTAACTAACCACACAGATCTTTTTGCTTTTTCTCATTCAGGTATGTCGGGAATACCGAAAGACATCACTACCCACAAGCTAAACGCCGACCCACTGTATCCACTTGTACGACAAGTTAGAAGGAAGTTCAACGCCGCAATTAACGATGCCGTCATCGAAGAGGTAGATAAGCTACTGGCCAACAGATCCATAAGGGAATCAAGATACCCCCAATGGGTCGCCAAGGTCGTGATGGTCAAGAAGAAATGGGAAATGGAGGATGTGCGTCGACTTCACCGACCTCAACAAAGCATGCCCAAAAGACTCATTTCCATTACCCCACATCGATTAGTTGATCGACACCACAGCGGGACATGAGCTGCTAAGTTTCTTGGATGCCTACTCCGGCTACAACCAAATCATAATTGCCGAAGAGGACAAAGAGAAAACAACATTCATCACCCACCAGGGGACATATTGCTACAAGGTGATGCCTTTCAGACTCAAAAATGCAGGGGCAGCATATCAGAAACTGGTCACTAGAATGTTCAAGGAACAGCTAGGCAAGACCATGGAAATCTACATCGATTATATGTTCGTAAAATCGGCAAACAAAGAAGACTGCCTCGACCATCTGAAATAAGCCTTTGAGATACTGCAGCGATATGGGATGAAATTGAACCCAGAAAAATACGCCTTCGGCGTAGCATCAGGGAAGTTCTTGGGGTTCCTCGTATCGCAATAAGGTATCAAAGTCAACCTGGACCAGATCAAGGACATAGCCTCTATACCTGAGACCTTGAACAGCAAGAAATAGGTATAGAAGCTGACGCGGTAAATAGTCGCCTTATCCAGGTTCATCTCGTAATCATCCGATAGGTGCCATAAATTTTTTAACGTATTAAGAAAGGACCATAGACTGAAGATGAATGAAGAGTGCATCAAAGCTTTGAAAATTTTGAAGGAATACCTGTCTTCGCCACCACTAAAAGTCAAGGCGAACCCTGGTGAACCCTTGCTAGTATACTTGGCGGTGTTTGCAGTCATTGTCAGCGCGGTCTTGGTCCGCGAAAACAAATGTACGTAATCTCCTATTTACTATATCAGCAAAACCCTAGTGGATGCCGAAACACAGTATCTATACCTCAAAAAGCTCTCCCTAGCACTGGTCGTAGCTTCACGAAAGCTTAGACCTTATTTTTAGTGCAACCTATAAGAGTAATAACGACTTCCCCCCTACAGAGCATCCTACACAAACCCGAACTGTCGGGAAGGCTCGCCTAATGGGACATAGAGCTTAGTGAGCACGACATATCTTACCACCCAAGAAATACCATCAAGTCTCAGGTACTTGGAAATTTTGTCGCTGATTTTAGTACAGAGATTTTGCCTGAAGCGGAACTAGAGGCCATTCGCGCCACACCTGGTACCGACCTCTGGACCCTCTACACTGACGACGCTTCTAACACCTCGGGATCAGGAATGTGACTCGTACTTGATGTCCCCAGGGGAAAAATAATTCGCCTGTCCATACGATGCCCCGAGATGACTAACAACGAGGCTGAGTACAAGGCTGCGATTGCAGGTATGAAGTTAGCCATCAAATACAGGGCTCGATGACTGATCCCCCATTGTGATTCTCAACTCGTGGTAAACCAAGTCACCGGGACTTACCAGATTAAGGAATAGAGGTTGCAGAAATATCAATCAGAAATCCACAAGTTGATGCCCAAATTCGACAAATTCCGCCTGGAGCAAATCCCAAGGGCACAAAACGTCGAAGCAGATGGCCTCGCCAAGTTGACCGCAGCCACCAAGAACATCAACAAAGGAAACATAGTCACCCTACTCCATTCAGCCATAGATCACACTGAGGTACTCTCTTTAAATCAGACTTGGGACTGGCGCAACCAGTTTATCTCCTATTTGTAGGACGGGACACTCCCGCTTGAAAAAGGCAGCCGAAAAGCTCCATGTATAGGTCGCCCGATACTGCCTGATCAACCACGACCTGTACAAAAGAATGTTTAGCGGACCCCTCGCTAAGTGCTTAGGGCTGCACCAGAAAAGACAAGTACTCGAAGAAGTACACAAAGGTCACTGCAGCGCACCTATCGGTAATCGTGCCCTTGTCCACTACATTATCTGCGCCGGGTATTACTGGCCCACAATGAAAAATGAGGCAGCAGAGTATGTTCACAGATGCGAACAGTGTCAAAAGTACGCCCCCATGATACATCAAATGGGAGAGCCCCTACACTCAGTAATATCACCTTGGCCCTTCATCAAATAGGGAATGGACATAATTGGCCCCCTGCCAGTAGGGCGAGGAAAGGTATGATTTCTATTAGTTTTGACTGACTACTTCTCCAAGTGGGTGGAAGCAGGTGCATACGCCTAAATACACGAACAATAAGTCATCACCTTCATATGGAAAAACATCATATTCCGCTTCGGCATCTCCAAAGAAATCCGCTGCGACAACAGCCCACAATTTATCGGCAAAAGATAACGGAATTCTATGACAAATGGCATATCAAACAAATTCTCTCCACGCCATATCATCCCGCCGCCAACGTCCAAGTTGAAGTATCCAACAAAACAATACTAAACATTCTAAAAAAGAAACTTGAAGAAGCTAAAGAGCTCTGGCCCGAATTACTACCAGAAGTACTCTGGGCATATCTGACAACACCCAAATCCAGCACAGGAGAAACACCGTACTTACTAGTCTACGGAATATATATGGTTATACCGGTCGAAATTGGAGAACCGATCCTAAGATACTCACATATTAGCGGACCAAACAATGATATAGGAAGGCTTCAAGACCTTGACAAAGCCGAAGAACAAAGAGTTATGGCCCACATAAGAATGATGGCTCAAAAGCAATAAGTCAAAAGGTACTACAATAAAAAGGCCAAAATACGACCACTCAAAATAGGGGATTACGTCCTCAAAGCAAAAACTTTGGCATCAAAAGACACGAGTGAAGGGAAATTGGGCACCAATTGGAATTGGCCATATAAAATCATAGCAGACGCATGCAAAGGAGCATTCCAGTTGGAAACAATGGAAGGAAAAACACTCCAGAACAACTGGAACGCCGCCCACCTGAAATACTTCCACTTTTGAAGGGCATCTCCTGAGTCGTACTCTTTTTCCCTTATCCGAGTTTTGTCCTAATTGGGTTTTCTCGGGGAGGTTTTTAACGAGGCGGCGAATGAGACACACAGAGGTGCAAGGAAACTGGTTTATCATACCGCTCGGCCGACACGTCTCTCCAGTCCGGTATAATAAAGAGACTAGCCTAGTTACTTTCTCCATTATGTAAGTGGCTACGGCTACCTTCTCTATTATGTAAGCGTCTACGACTACCTTCTCCATTATGTAAGCGGCTACGACAACCTTCTCCATTATGTAAGTGGCTACGACTACTTTCTCCATTATGTAAGCGGCTACGGCCACCTTCTCCATTATGTAAGCAGCTACAGCCACCTTCTCCATTATGTAAGAGGCTACGGCCGCCTTCTCTATTATGTAGGCGGCTATGACCACTTTCTCCATTATGTATGCGGCTACGGCCACCTTCTCCATTATGCAAGTGGAAAAGGCCATCGCCAATAATCGTCGACCCTGCTCGATGATAATGGATAAACACTTCAACGACAGTTAAAGTTATGTCCATTTTGGGCCAAAGGCCATCGCCAATAATAGTCGACCCCACTTGACGATAACGGATAAACACTTCAACAACAGTTGAAGTTACGTCCTTTTCAGGCCAAAGGCCATCGCCAATAATCGTCAACCACGCTCAACGATAACGGATAAACACTTCAATAACAGTTGAAGTCACATCTTTTTGGGCCAAAGGCCATCGCTAGTAATCGTCAGCTCCATTCAACGACACCGGATAAACACTTCAACAACAGTTGAAGTTACATCCTTTTGGGCCAATGGCCATCGCCAATAATTGTCGACTCTATTCGACGATGACAGATAAACACTTCAACAACAATTGAAGTTACATCCTTTTGGGCCAAGGGCCATCGTAATTAATTGTCGACTTCGTTCGACGATGACGAATAAACACTTCAACGACAGTTGAAGTTATATCATTTTGGGCCAAGGGCCATCACTAATAATTGTCGACTCCGTTCGACGACGACGGATAAATACTTCAATAAAAGTTGAAGTTATATCCTTTTGGGCCAAGGGCCATCACCAATAATTGTCAACTCCTTTCGAAGACGACGGATAAGCACTTTAACAACAGTTGAAGTTACATCCTTTTGGGCCAAAGGCCATCGCCAATAATTGTCGACCCCGTTCAACGATGATGGATAAACACTTCAATGACAGTTGAAATTACATCCTTTTGGACCAAAGGCCATCGCCAATAATTGTCGACCCCGCCAGACGATGATGGATAAACACTTCAACAACAGTTGAAGTTACATCATTTTGGCCCAAAGGCCATCGCGAATAATAGTCGACTCTGTGCGACGACGGCGGATAAACACTTCAACAATAGTTGAAGTTACATCCTTTTGGGCTAAAGGTCATCGCCAATAATTGTCAACTCCGCTCGACGACGATGGATAAACACTTCAATGACAGTCGAAGTTATAACATTTTAGGCCAAAAGCCATCATTAAGGATCGTCGATCCTATCCGATAATAACAAGAAGTGTATAAGCAAAGAACAATGCGAAAAGATAAGCAACACAAGCGTAACTCTTTCACTATAACGAAAATTATGTACACTTAGTCCCACGAAGGGCTCCCATTACATTCCAAAAAATAATGAAAAGAAAAAATGCAAAATCTATACAAGTCCTAAGGGGCCTCGCTAGTTTTGTCCTTGTCACACCTCCTTTTTTCGCAAACCCCGAGGGCGCGAGGGAGTTTTCCCAATTAAAGGACAATCGAAACGGGATTTATTTATTTAATTCAGAGTCGCCACTTGGGAGATTTATGGTGTCCCAAGTCACCGGTTGAATCCTGAATTAAGGAAAGGTTTGACTCTATTTAAAAGTCTGCGTACCAGAAATCCGGATAAGGAATTTCGTTAACCCGGGAGAAGGTGTTAGGCATTCCCGAGTTCCGTGGTTCTAGCACGGTCGCTCAACTGTTATATTAGGCTTATTTATCTGATTTACAACATGCTTCAACTTATGTGCAAATTTAAACTTTTAACCATTTTTAATATTATTATTCATATTAATAAGAAAGAATTGCAACGTTATGAAAACGTATCTCGAACCACGTCGCATCAGTGCACCCGTGGTTGTCAACACATTTTGACTCCGTTGAGATTTGGATTTGAGTCACATAAATGTTTACCCGAGTTTAGGGAGATAAGATTATTAAATACGCGCTTAAAGCTACTAACGCATTATTATTTTGAGAAGGCTGTGAAATTCGCTAAAACGGTACATCTCGAAGTCTAAGTATTTTATATATATATTTATGAGGGCCACACAGTTTATGCGTTTTATTTGGCGAGGCTCATCTCATTTTGTTATTTTGAAGGCAAACCTAAAGCGATTATGATTCTCTACTTTATTTGTCTCTAAAGAAAAGGGAAATCCTAATTTATTCACTGAAATTATCCAGAGTCATTATAATCGGGTTACATGAAATGCGTCCCAAAAATTTAGAATTAGGCATCGTAACTATATCACGGAAATCGTACCCATAGCCGCTAACAAATCACACCATTATTAAACCAACTTCTATTAATTCAAATTAAAAATCAAGGCTTAGTGAACTTAACACTATTGTTTCATTAATTCTCGTTCAATTTTAAAAGACAAATTTAAACAAGAGATAACACCATATGTTCACGAGATCGACAAACTACAGCTTCCAAACATGCAAGTTTTAATCTGGAGCTTTGAAAACACAGAACAAATAAACGAGGACCCATTTAATAACGAGAGATAGTGGATATGTGTATATTCGTTAAGATTAGACAAAAAAAACATTTATAAAACATTCCCATGAATTAATCAAATTTGGAAAGAAAAAAGAAGAAGCCAGGGAACACAATAACATGGAAATTAACATTCACAATATTAAAAAAAATAGTAGTATCCAAATGACATTTAAAACTAAACAAGACAAATGGTAACAACGTATGCTAGAAGGTCATTTATTCAAAAAACAAAAACGATACCGAAGAGATAATGACAAGAGAAGAAGGCAGAACCTCTTGTCAGCTGGATCGGACCTCGACGGATAAACTCGAACGAAAGTACCTCGACAGACCGGAAACCTCATTGGAAAAGAAACTCGAAATGAACTTGTGGATTCGCAATGTTCTCAGCTTTTACCTATTTTCATTTTCTTTACTGTTCTCGACGTGTTTTCAGTTTTGGACTGAAAGTTGTCAGCTGGTCGAGCTGGTTTGGCCGTTGCTGGAGCTGACTGGTTATGGTGGTCGACGACGTGAAGCAGCTGCGAGGTTCCCGATTCAGGTTTTTCGGCGATGAGGGGTGAAGTCTTTTTGTAGGGTTTTGTATGGTTTGGAGAAGATGACCGCACAATAGTGTGTTTGTGTCCAAAAATGTGAGCTCCCAGCTTTTTCGTTTTTTTTTTTTTGAAAAAAGAAATCCAAGCTCACTGTTTTTCTCCTCTCAAAATGAGCTCCCCTCTTTTAAAATTCCCTCTCCTCCAATCATGTCCTCTCTACATGTATTGTCCCTTTTTCAAATTAAACACAACATCATGTCTTCTATTTTAAAAAAAAATGTTAGTGCCTTTCTTTCTGCTTGTGTATGGGTGTGTGTGTTATTTATTCTGTTTTCCCATCCCTTTTGTCCGTTATTGTTCGTTGTGTGCATGTGTGGGTATGGGTTGTTTTGTCCGTGTTCCCCGTGTGGCGGACTCGGATTATTATGGGCTAGGTCCGAAAATTATAAAACCGGGTAGTTTGAACCCGAATACTATTCTTTGCCCGGAACCGAGAATGAGAACACAGTGTTATTAATTAATCACACGTAAGCAAAATAACTATAAGACTCATAATTAAAACAAAATTATTTTTTATATATTTTTTTTCAAGATTAAAGTAACCCCAAAATGTTAATGAAACTATTTATTTATTTATTTCATAATTTTCGTTTTTATATAAAAATAAAAATATAAAGTACTATTTTTTGTATATTTTCCGTTAAAAATGACTTCAAAACATTAATAAAACTATATTTTTGTTATTTTTCATTTTAAGGTAAAAATAAAGTGAAAGAGTCAAAATTAGCTAAGATAACTATATTAGGCCTAAACTAAATATTTTACGCTAAAAATATAAAAAATCTCGGGTAGGGGCAAAAATCACGCATCTACAGCTACCCCTCTTTGATTGAAAACACAAAGAGATTTCAGACAAAGAACGACTAGACAAGTGTTTTGACCCGACCCTTATTTAGAGAGACTAAACTAAAAAGAAGAGGATGTGACCGAGCCCTTGTATCCGAGCTGCCTACATATCCTTGGCTATAAAGGAATCAGGCCACGTGTAGTTCAGAAGTGAGTAAGAATATGGAGTAACCGAGGTAGAGAGCCAGTCGAGGTTTTCGTTCCGTCGAGGTTCCGTTCCATCGAAGTTCCGGTCCGTGGTCCGGCTATTACATCAAAAATCAAAACATGAGAAAGACTAACTAAGCCTATCAGCTACTAGTTACAAGATTCCTATATATAAGTCTTCTGAAGCTTGATCTTGAGTATTGGTTGGTGCTTCATGCGGACTCTAAATTTGACCCTTGATACTTGCTAGTTGCAGGTGCTGCTTTTCGGATCAAGACCAGGTATGCAGTGCTTGTGACCTCGGTCATGTCTTGAGCACACCACATCTTTCATCAACTTCTGCACTTGGATTAACTCCTTGCCTTTTTTTTCATTGTGACTCACTTCTGTTGATCATCTCGGACTGTTGACTCGCATTCCGGTCGCAAGCTTCTTTTGTTGCTAACTTGCATTGCACTCCGAAGTGAATTCCCTTACTTGTGATCTTCGAACTATTCTCCTTCGAAGTCTGAATCTATCTTTTCTGATCCTTGTTGCCTTCCTTCTGATTCATGCTGAGGATTTCCGTTACACTCTGTCACGTTTCGATTGTTCACTATCCTTATCAAATCTTGGAAACTGAGACGCCGTTCTGCTTTTCTGGCGGGCTTCTGACTTTAACGACAAACTTTAATCGTAAATTGCCATTCTTCAGGCGGGCACCTAATTACCAAAACTTGAAATGTATAGATCGAATGATTACCATCTCGGGAGAAAAAAAAAATTCATCTGACTAAGATTTTGATATCTTAGGAGAAAGATTCATCAGAATAAGATTTTGACGCTAGGAGATAATTCCTCAGACTAGGTCTAAATTGTTGTGATCTCAGGAGAAAGATTCATCAGACTAAGATTTTGATGTCTTAGGAGAAAGATTCATCAGACTAAGATTTTGACGCTAGGAGATAATTCCTCAGACTAGGTCTAAATTGTTGTGATCTCAGGAGAAAGATTCATCGGACTGAGATTTTGATATCTTAGGAGAAAGATTCATCGGACTAAGATTTTGATGTCTTAGGAGAAAGATTCATCAGACTAAGATTTTGACGCTAGGAGATAATTCCTCAGACTAGCTCTAAATTGATGTGATCTCAGGAGAAAGATTCATCGGACTGAGATTTTGATATCTTAGGAGAAAGATTCATCAGACTGAGATTTTGATATCTTAGGAGAAAGATTCATCAGACTAAGATTTTGACGCTAGGAGATAATTCCTCAGACTAGGTCTAAATTGATGCCTTACTTGAAATCTTTCAATTGTTGTTTCCTTCTTCTTGTTGCTTTCATCTAAAACCTCTAATTATTGTTTTTCACTTCCTATTAAATTATCTTTAACTATAGCATCAAAAACTAAATCGCCACTCCATTCTTCAGGCGGGCTCCCTGACTTCAACCACAACTCAAAACTAAATCGCCACTCCATTCTTCAGGCGGGCTCCCTGACTTCAACTACAACTCAAAACTAAATCGCCGCTCCATTCTTCAGGCGGGCTCCCTGACTTCAACTACAACTCAAAACTAAATTGCCGCTCAATTCTTCAGGCGGGCTCCCTGACTTCAACTACCACTTCAAAATAAATTGTCACTTCGTTCTTCAGGTGGGCTCCCTGACTTCAACTACAACTCAAAAACTAAACCGCCACTCCATTCTTCAGGCGGACTCCCTGACTTCAACTACAACTCAAAACTAAATCGCCACTCCATTCTTCAGCGGGCTCCCTGACTTCAACTACAACTCAAAACTAAATCGCCGCTCCATTGTTCAGGCACGCTCCCTAACTTCAGCTACAACTTCAAAACTACTCGCCACTCCATTCTTCAGGCGGGCTCCCTGACTTCAACTACAACTTCAAAACTACTCGCCACTCCATTCTTCAGGCGGGCTCCCTGACTTCAACTACAACTTCAAAACTACTGGCCACTCCATTCTTCAACTACCACTTCAAAATAAATCGCCACTCCGTTCTTCAGGCGGGCTCCCTGACTTCAACATCAACTCACTAACTTCATCCCATCCATGTCGCCTTCCTTTGCTTCCTGCACCACTTTCTTCTTCCTGCATCGCTTCTTGGGCCATCCTTTCTTCTGAATTACCTTGTTTCGGAATTGCTTTCCTCCTGGGTCGTGTTATTTTTCTCTTGATTGTTGGGGACATCTTTAGAATTGATTACTTACCCGCTGGGGATGATGCTGCTGGGGAAATCTTCTTTATTTCCTCCTTTTCTACTTCCTTCAAAACCTTTATTCTATCCCGAGATCGCTGGGGATTGAAATGTCATCAGCTGGGGGTTACACTGTCGGGGGGTTCCTTTTCCTTTTTCCTCTTTCCAAACCTCCTTCGGGACTCGCGTTCTGCTCCCTTGAAAAACTTGTAGGATATAATGCTGCCGGGGAAATCTCGAAATCAGTGTTTCATTTTTCCGAGAACTGCTGGGGATGATACCGGCCTCTTGCCTTTCGGAATGCAAGCTTCCTCGTTTTGTCCTGTCTGCTGGGGGTATAATTTCCTCTATCACAGCTTGTTGTTTTCTTTCTTTCAAAGCTACTGGGGATAACCGGGTTCAAAGATCATTTCCTCGCGTTATCTGGCTTCTTTCCCCAACCGGGTATTTGGTTTCGAGAAAATTTTCGCAATGGGAGAAAATTTTCTGCCCCAGTTTGAGAATCTTCTTCGTGGCCTACTTTTCTGCCAACAACCCCTCTTTTTCCTGTTTCAAATCAAAGAAAAATTGGTTAGTTTTAAAATGTGGTGGCTGGTTGTGGTGCTCCTGCTGGGGATGGTTCTCCTCCTCTTTTCCATGCTCTGCGTTTCATTGTCAGACACTGCTGGGGATGTTATCATTTGATGATATTCATGCTGGGGATAGTTTTCTCCTTTCTTGCTTCCCCGCCTTCCTTGAGGACTCTTTATTCGCGAGCCTTTCCACGTGGTTTTCCACTGGTATCCCGACCACCCGAATTCCTATGATAGTGACCCTGCGTGAAGACCTTGCATGTTTTACTGGTGAACCATTTTCTTTGTTCACCCTTGTCACTGGAAATACCTTTCTGCTGGGGATATCTCCCCTTCCTTTGCGGCATATCTAAGGAATGGGCATTTCCCGACCTTTGAGTCTCATTAACCTTGGCCTTGAGGTCATTAACCTTCCTTGAGATATCCTCATTGACACCAATCCATCCCTTTATCATTTTCCTATTGCTAGGGAATATCCCTCTGGACACTGGCGTTGCGCTTGATCCCTCCTGACTTATACCACTTGGGTGTACCAATCAAAATCCTGTCTTGCGTAATTGGAAAGCTGATGGAAAATTTTGCAGTCATTTCTTGCAAACAGACTCTATTGGGGAATTTTTGATAAAAAGGAGAAAGATAAAAGGAAACAGCATAAAAGATAAAAAGGATGATGACTCTCTAAAAAGAAAAATTATAAAGTAAACCTATCAAACGTGGATACCAACTCTAATGGACATGACATGCACATATAGCCTATCCTTCGTCGTTAAACCGCCTTTTGTAATCTTCTCCTGGGGCTTTCCTATCTCATTTCCAATCTTCATTCGACTTGTAGTGCCCTAGGGGTTTTCACTATCAAGCCTCTCTCATTTCGGTTTTTCTCTCAGCTTGCATCGCCTTATGGTGCCTGTGAAGGTTTTCACCGCTAAGACTCTCTCATTTGTGTTATTTTCGGCTGGGGATTGGGGGTGTTACCGCTAAGATTCTCTCATATTTCCTCTACTGCAGATTAGAGTCTTTTCTGATGGGAATCAGAGTGTTTTGTTCTGATAAGACTTCTCTCATTTGCCTGACTTGGCCTCTTTTGAATATTGGTCAAAAGGTCTTTCTTTGGACCGTAATGTGGGTTTGGACAGGGCTAGGAAGAAAGGGTATTAAAGGCTCAAAATAAAACAAACTGGGTTCAAAATTACAACCTTCGGAATCCTATGTTTTCCTTGCATAAACACAATTTTTTATTGCCCCAGTTTCTTGCTTGGGGATTTTTTGATTTTTATTTACACTATGACCGAGCTGTGAAGCGCCTACGTATCCTCTTTGAGGAATCAGGTCAAACGTAGTTCCCAATTCCTCTTTTTCAAGTTTCTTTTTTTTTCATACATTTTTCTTTTTCTTTTCTTTATCTCTTTTTGTTGTTTTCTTTTTCTTTACTTTTTATTTATCCCTTTCTTCTCTTGCCTTTCAAACTTGTGTTTCTAGTCTTTGCAACTAATTCCGAAGGAGGGGTATGAAAGAATTTAAAATAAGGCTCAAAGGGTTGACGATGGATAAAGTGTTTGGATAGCAGAACAAAATGCCTTAGTCATTCCAATCTACAAAACATACCAAGTGCAAACAACACAATTAACATTCGTCATATCTTTAAAGCACGGTTGGACAACACTTTCATTTTCATTATTTTGAACGACCCCACGTCGATTTGGCCAGCTTGCCTTTGACTGTTTCCTTTTACTTCCCCCAGTTTCTCATGACTCGGGCTTCGAATAATCTCAAACCGTTCTTATTTAATTTAAATATCTCGATCACCTCCCAATGGTTTTGTGATTAACTTTTAAGATCAGGTCAGAACTATGCGCGCACGTCATGTCACTAGAGCTAGCAGAAAAAGAACTATAGGAAGGAGAGGATTAAATAACAGAAAATGTCTAGAAATAATATAAAACAGGTCATTGCATTAACTGATAAAACAACGACTCGAACAACCGATAAACAAAATTGGGGTTACAACCCTTAGAACGAACTTAGACCCCTTTAGATGAGACACTATGATCAAAAGAAAAATACAAGGATAAAAGATTTGAGCCACAAGACAACATCCGGATTACCATTCTGAAATAACCCGGACAAATAGAAATGACAACAAAATAAGCCACCACAAATGACTCTCCAATTGATAAGCTTGACATTTAGCCACGAATTTGATTATCAGAACCACTATGGCCTTCTCTCATTTCAGTCGGCAAATTCCCAAGTGGATTCTCATATTCCGTGTCACCAGGCATCACCGCCAGAAAGTGTTTATCATCATGTGCAGGTAACGGATTCAGCGCGATATTCTCGGTGTCACTGTTTTGAATCACAATCAATCTTTCTTGGATCATCCTTTCTATTTCCCTTTTCAAATCCCGACAACTTTCCATGTTGTGCCCCTGGGCATGGGAATGGTATTCACACCTTTTAGATGGGTCAAAGCTCCTTGCACGTGGGTCCACATGATTTGGAGGGATGGGTGCAATCATGTCCTGTTTCTTTAACTTCTCAAATAAGCTTGCATAGGAAACTCCTATTGGTGTGAAATTATCCTTCAACTTCGGTTCCCTTCTATACCCTTGGTTTGGAAGTGGGTTATAAGGTATTTGGAAATTTTGCAGAGGCTGGTAGAGATTTCGTGATGCCCGTGCTCGCTTCCTTGGATGATTTGATGGCTGAATAACATACTGGGGTGGATCAACTGAATATGGTGGGTTCGGAGGTGGATAGTAATGCTCATGAGAGTCATGGAAAACCTGTCGAGACAACGCATACCGTCGAGGTGTTCTTCTGGAACCTTTTCTTGACCCTGATATCATCATGACTTCTTCATCCCTCTCATTCGTGTCACTAGATTCAATTTGGACAGCCTGAGCTGCAACCTTGAGAGCCGTTTGACTTATAATTCTGCCTGTCTTAAGACCGTTCTCTACCATTTCTCCCATTTTGATTATATCCAAGAAGGATTGACCAACCGCAGACATCATGTTCTGAAAATAATCCGGCTCTTGAGCCTGAAGGAAGACAGTTAATACTCATGGTCATCCATGGGTGGCTCAGCACGAGCCGCTTACTCTCTCCATTTAAGTGCATATTCCCTGAAACTTTCACTTGGTTTCTTCTTCAGATTTGAAAGGAAAATGCGGTCTGGGGAAATGTCGATGTTGTATTAGAATTGTTTGACAAAGGCATGTGCCATGTCGTTCCAGACATGCCAGCGAGACGCGTCTTGATCCCAAAACCATTAAGAGGCTACTCCCGTAAGGCTTTCCCCGAAGTAAGCTATTAGCAATTCTTCATTTCTTCCTAGACTCCTTAGTTGATTGCAATACCTTTTAAAATGGGCTATCGGATTTCCATGTCCATCGTACTTTTCAAATTTGGGAATCTAGAAATCAGGCGGCAAGTGGACATCGGGAAACAAACATAGATCTTTGAAATCAACACTCTTTTGACCTGCCAACCCGTGCGTGTTTTTCAACCGCTGTTCTAAGCTTTTCAATCTTTGGGTTATTTCCTCATGTACCATCTTTCGGAGATCTTGCGTTGTCCGCTTGTCACAAACCAACCACCTTCTACTTACTTTACAATTCAAGACAAAACATGTTAGAATGGACTCAGCCAGTCCTTATCAATTTTTTTTTACTTCTTTTTTTTTTCTTTTTATATATACATATACAGTTGTGGTCGAATCTTATGGAGATTGCCTACGTATCATGACCCCGCATGAATCAGACCGAGCGTAGTTCTTGCAAATTAATGCAAGAAATAAAGAGATGTTTATTTGATTTTTTTTTCTTTTTTGAAGAAAAATTATAAAAGCCGACTCCAACTACAAACTCTGATGAAAAACTTTCACACCTTGTGCCAGAGATTTCTACAAGAATAAGAATATTTTTAGCGCCAATTATGACTATTTCTACAAAATTAGCCATGTAATGGCTTATTTGGCAAATGGCTATTTTTGCAAAATTTATTTAAGAAAGATAAACTTGAAAATTTTTTCATCCTGTGGCTCATGGGGGCATCGTTCGGCATCGCCATAAGCCAACGCAAGACTGAGAAGTTTCTAATGTCAATTGACTATTTTTACAAAATTGGCCATGTAATGGCATATTTGACAAAGCGGCTATTTTTGAAAAATTTTATTTAAGAGACTACAAATTCAAAATTTTTCATCTTGGGGCCCATGGGGCATCGTTCAACACCGACACAGGCCAACACAAGACTGAGAAAGTTTAAATGCCAAATGTGGCTATTTTAGCAAAACCGGCCATGTAATGGCTTATTTGATAAAGTGGTTATATATATATATATATATATATATATATATATATATATATATATATATATATATATATATATATGTATTTTTTTCTTTGCAAAGTTGAGTGATGACTCAAACTGAATTTTGCGGATACGGCCTTTCAACATTTCCACGAGGGAATATTTCAAGGCTGTGCCCAAAAATTATTTACAAAGACTCAAAGTGGCTATTCTTGCAAAAATAGCCTTCCGGCGTCCTTTTAGGGAACATTCGGCTTATTTTAAACAAGAATAGCATCACCCGATTTATTTATAACAAAATCAAAAATTTGACATTTTTTGGTTATTTTTGCAAAAGGGGTGTGAACCCGAACTTGATTTTGCGGCTATAGCCTTTCAACATTTCCACATGGAATATTTCAAGGCTATTATTCAAAAAGAAAAAGAAAAGATTTCAAAGTGGCCATTTTTGCACAAATAGCCTTCCGGCGTCCTTTCGGAACATTCGGCTATTTTCAAAAATGGCATCACTTTGATTTATTGACAAAATTAAACACACATTTTTTTTTATTTTTTGAAAGGGGTGGTTGGACCTGATGAGGTTTGCCTACGTATCTCACCTAGTGGCGAGAATCAAACCTGCATAGTTCGGTCAGATAAAGAAAACTACTTTTGAAAACAACGACATTTCCTTTTCTTTTATGTTTTTATTATTATATATATATTATTATTAACAAGCAACACGAATTATTTTTGAAAACAAACTATTTTTTTTTAATTCATTGGCATATAAAACAAACTATTATAATTTTCATTTTATTGACAAACAAATGACTATATTTTTTATGAATAAAATCACTTTTTTTTTATTGAAAAATAAAGCTAGTTTTTTTTTAATTATAAAAATAAAACTTTTTTTCTTTTAAGTAATAACAAACTATTTTAAAAATAACAATTCTCTTTTTTCCTTTTTATTCTCAAAATCCGGTAGAGTTTCGACACTACTTGGGCATTGGTTTGTTTTCTAAAAATGAGTAGTTATCTCTCTACACTGTTATTTTTCTTTTCTCCTTTTTCTTCATTTTTCCTCAATATTTACAAGTCGGTCGGCATGCAAGTCTGAAACAAATAATTGCGTGAAACAAACAGGATGCAACAGGATGGTCTTTTTTTATTTCAGGTTACCTGTCCTAGACGGACCCAACCCCTGTGTTGAGTCCCCTAAGTCAAATGCAACATGATGCAAATAAGCGTTCCTACTAGGGATCCGGCATGAAGTCACGTTATTCTAAGTTTAAAACCCGGGTATGTGTTCTAGACTGTGTACCCGAGCGGACAACTCGAGTTGAGGAAGGAGCTCCTTTCCGGGAACCAAAAGGCCAGCCGGCTTAGAAACTTTCCGAGCCTCTTTCTTATTTCGGTGTATGACACTAACAGAATAGGGAGTCTCAACCAGTGAGCACATCCCCGGGGGTGAGAAAAGAAGGGTTTCGGCACAGTTTATATGTACAATTCAGATAATATCAAAGCAGTAAAAATCATCAATTTGCACATTAAGCATATATCTCATAAAAAATCAGATAATAAACAAAGCCAAATACAACAATTATTCTAAGCTCGAATTTCTAACCCTGAACCAGTGGTTCTGGGTTACCAGTCCCGAGCAGGGTCGCCAGAGCTGTCACACCTCCTTTTTTCGCAAACCCCGAGGGCGCGAGTGAGTTTTCCCAATAAAAGGACAATCAAAACGGGATTTATTTATTTAATTCAGAGTCGCCACTTGGGAGATTTATGGTGTCCCAAGTCACCGGTTGAATCCCGAATCGAGGAAAAGATTGACTCTGTATTACAGTCCGCGAATCAGAAATCCGGATAAGGAATTCTGTTAACCCGGGAGAAGGTGGTAGGCATTCCCGAGTTCCGTGGTTCTAGCACGGTCGCTCAACTGTCATATTTGGTTTATTTATCTGATTTACAACATGCTTCAACTTATGTGCAAATTTAAACTTTTAACTGTTTTTAATATTATTATTCATATTAATAAGAAAGAATTGCAACGTTATGAAAACGTATCTCGAACCACGTCGCACCAGTGCACCCGTGGTTGTCAACACATTTTGACTCCGTTGAGATTTGGATTTGAGTCACATAAATGTGCACCCGAGTTTAGGGAGATAAGATTATTAAATACACGCTTAAAGCTACTAACGCGTTATTATTTTGAGAAGGCCGTGAAATTCGCTAAAACGGTACATCTCGAAGTCTAAGTATTTTATATATATATTTATGAGGGCCACACAGTTTATGCGTTTTATTTGGCGAGGCTCATATCATTTTGTTATTTTGAAGGCAAACCTAAAGCGATTATGATTCTCTACTTTATTTGTCTCTAAAGAAAAGGGAAATCCTAATTTATTCACTGAAATTATCCAGAGTCATTATAATCGGGTTACATGAAATGCGTCCCAAAAATTTAGAATTAGGCATCGTAACTATATCACGGAAATCGTACCCATAGCCACTAACAAATCACACCATTATTAAACCAACTTCTATTAATTCAAATTAAAAATCAAGGCTTAGTGAACTTAACACTATTGTTTCATTAATTCTTGTTCAACTTTAAAAGACAAATTTAAACAAGAGATAACACCATATGTTCACGAGATCGACAAACTACAGCTTCCAAACATGCCAGTTTTAATCTGGAGCTTTGAAAACACAGAACAAATAAACGAGGACCCATTTAATAACGAGAGATAGTGGATATGTGTATATTCGTTAAGATTAGACAAAAAAAACATTTATAAAACATTCCCATGAATTAATCAAATTTGGAAAGAAAAAAGAAGAAGCCAGGGAACACAATAACATGGAAATTAACATTCACAATATTAAAAAAAATAGTAGTATCCAAATGACATTTAAAACTAAACAAGACAAATGGTAACAACGTATGTTGGAAGGTCATTTATTCAAAAAACAAAAACGATACCGAAGAGATAATGACAAGAGAAGAAGGCAGAACCTCTTGTCAGCTGGATCGGACCTCGACGGATAAACTCGAACGAAAGTACCTCGACAGACCGGAAACCTCGTTGGAAAAGAAACTCGAAATGAACTTTTGGATTCGCAATGTTCTCAGCTTTTACCTATTTTCATCTTCTTTACTGTTCTCGACGTGTTTTCAGTTTTGGGCTGAATGTTGTCAGCTGGTCGAGCTGGTTTGGCCTTTGCTGGAGCTGACTGGTTATGGTGGTCGACGACGTGAAGCAGCTGCGAGGTTCCCGATTCAGGTTTTTCGGCGATGAGGGGTGAAGTCTTTTTGTAGGGTTTTGTATGGTTTGGAGAAGATGACCGCACAATAGTGTGTTTGTGTCCAAAAATGTGAGCTCCCAGCTTTTTCTTTTCTTTTTTTTAAAAAAGAAATCCAAGCTCACTGTTTTTCTCCTCTCAAAATGAGCTCCCCTCTTTTAAAATTCCCTCTCCTCCAATCATGTCCTCTCTACATGTATTGTCCCTTTTTCAAATTAAACACAACATCATGTCTTCTATTTTAAAAAAAAATGTTAGTGCCTTTCTTTCTGTTTGTGTATGGGTGTGTGTGTTATTTATTCTGTTTTCCCACCCCTTTTGTCCGTTATTGTTTGTTGTGTGCATGTGTGGGTATGGGTTGTTTTGTCCGTGTTCCCCGTGTGGTGGACTCAAATTATTATGGGCTAGGTCCGAAAATTATAAAACCGGGTAGTTTGAACCCGAATACTATTCTTTGCCCGGAACCGAGAATGAGAACACAGTGTTATTAATTAATCACACGTAAGCAAAATAACAATAAGACTCATAATTAAAACAAAATTATTTTTTATATATTTTTTTTTTCAAGATTAAAGTAACCCCAAAATGTTAATGAAACTATTTATTTATTTATTTCAT
This sequence comes from Nicotiana noctiflora, assembly GCA_032618575.1. Classification (NCBI taxonomy): domain Eukaryota; kingdom Viridiplantae; phylum Streptophyta; class Magnoliopsida; order Solanales; family Solanaceae; genus Nicotiana; species Nicotiana noctiflora. The sequence goes on along the minus strand of JASVEL010013505.1, from coordinate 279,953 downwards.
AATTTTCGTTTTTATATAAAAATAAAAATATAAAGTACTATTTTTTGTATATTTTCCGTTAAAAATGACTTCAAAACATTAATAAAACTATATTTTTGTTATTTTTCATTTTAAGGTAAAAATAAAGTGAAAGAGTCAAAATTAGCTAAGATAACTATATTAGGCCTAAACTAAATATTTTACGCTAAAAATATAAAAAATCTCGGGTAGGGGCAAAATCACGCATCTACAGGTCCTCACCATCCGCTCGCCCCCCCTTCTGGTCATCACGGTAAACCTCATTAAACCACGGGCCAGACTCAAGCCGACGGACGTCCTCAAAAGTACTGTGAGCACGTGATTTTTACCCTACATATGAGTTATTCCCATAAAATTCCAAATAAATAATTTTTCCTTATTTTTATAATTTGTGTGAATTTTTTGTCAATTGTTTACATGTTATTTGTGCATGTTAAATCATATAAAAATACAAAGAATATGCATTTGCGTTTAGCAATTTAATTTCACCTTATTAGGTGTTAATTCAATTTAGAACAATTTTAAAGAAACCAAAATATAGCATTTTGCGATTTTAATTGAGAAATTATCCTAAAATATAAGTTAATTAATAAAATCAAAATAGATACAAAATATAAATAATATAGAAAATGCAAAAGAAAATAAAATAAAAAATATAAAATATAAAATAAAATAAACAAAAGAAGTAAACTACAACAAAATACAAAATACAAAGAAAATCCAATACAAAAATTACATGGCAAAAAGAGGGCTTGAAATCCAGATCAGTGGCCCAAACAGAACAAACATTCCAGCCCAATACATCATCCACCCGGTCCAAAATTCTGAGCCCGAAACGATGCCGTTTTAGCAATGTTTAATCCTGACCCTTAACTACCTTTGATCTAACGGTCCATCTTCAGCAACACATAATTAATAAAAATAGATTTTATAACCCTAATATCAATCTCCTCTTTCTCCTAGTCTGTAACGATAGCCTCACCTTATACCACCACCCCGCCACCCGCCGGAATTCACTCACGGCGGCGGCGGGCCTCCATTTCTGACCAAACCAACCCCAAAATAATCCTCCCTTCTTCCTCTATTCAAATATGTAACCGTTCTTCCATGAATCCCTTTGGAACACTCCAAATCCCCGAAAACCCTAGCCGCCGCCTTTTGCTCTCCGGTAGCGGCACCACCCCAAATGACCTCGGAACACATACCCTGAATCTTTTACACCTTTCCACTCTTAAAACACCCAAATTGTTCCCCCACAAACCACTAAGCGGGTCAAATCTCAAGTGAAAAGAAGCGAAACCCTAGAGGTCCAAGGCCCCTGATTTTTAAAGTTGCATAAACCTGAAGGTCGAGTATATTTGTTCAAATAATTTTTGCCCAATTAGATATTTCCCTTTCTATATTTTCAGTTAATCTTTTCCTCCCTCTTATTTTTCTTTATTCTGTTAGTTTATGATAGCAGTACTTCTTAGGATAAATAAATTTAATTGTTCAATTGGCTGGAATAGACTTAGTTATACCAGATTTAAATTTTACTCGTAATAGTCTTTGGCCGTCAGTTCATTCATATTTTTTGTTTTGACTAACTAGATTAGTTTTTAGTTTTTTTGATTAACTTTCGTTTGTTATGACTAGCAAGTATTAATTAGTTTTTTTTTTACTTTTCTCATATTTTTTAGTATTAATGTTTTCCTATTTTCGATTAGTCTCCATAAATTGATTAGCTTAATTTGATTAACTATGATGGATTAAAGTTGTTTGGATATAGCTGTTAAAAAGAATTTAATTAGAATTTAGGTACTGGAAATTTGGTTAAAACCAGTATGTGTATAGCTAATAGTAATTCTGAAATATTACAAGGGCATTGTTAGAATTCTAAAATAAGATGATAGTAATTTCATGGAACTTAAGGGGTAGTTTGGGTATACGTAAATGGCAGAATCACTAGAATTGGTGAATATTAAAGGGAAGTGAGGGTATAATCGGAATTCCAAAGGAAAAAGAACATGGTAGAAGTAACTAGAATATTCCAGAATTGTTGTAATGAAAGTTTTAACAAAATAAGTGTAGTAACTTGTTTAACAAGTCAGGAAAAGGGGGACTGATTTGAAAATAATGAAAATTAAATCTCCCTCCATTTTCAATTCTATAAATAAGGCAGTTGCTGCCATAATTCATAAGTTTTGAACCTTAGAAAAATTCTCCAAAAAATATATACATACTTCCAGATCTGAAATTAAGATTTCAGAATCTCAATCTCTACTTCTAGATCTCAATTTCTTCATTTAGATCCAATATCATTCCAGAAAATCCGAAAACAATCAAAATCAGTAGAAAATCCAAATTAGTTATTGATCCATTGAAATCCTCAACTGAATTTCAAATTTAGTAGATTTTGAATAAGTTTGGATCCAATTGAGTTTTGATTCGAAATGAATTTCGTCCTGCTGAAAGTTGTTTTCAAAGTTGTTTCGGGGCTGTTTGAACTCACTGTGGTTGAATCCTATCTAATGCTATTGTCGGAATTGTTACTGTTGATTTTCTATTTCCTATTTTCCAGCTATATTTTCTGTTTTCATATGATTTGAAGGATTGAAGTAATTGATTCAAGTTAATGGAATACATGTTGAAATATCATTTGAAAGGCTACCTGAAGACATTTTTAACATTTTGATAGATCTAATTCGATAGATATTGATTAGTTAAATGTAGTTAATTGAACCTGTTTTGTGTTATATAAACATTCGATACATATAAACTGAATCTGGACTGTATTTGGATGGTATATTGGACTGTATATTATAGACTGCCTATTGCACTTGTCGACCTTTGAATTAGTCGATTCATTTGAAGTTACATTTAGACATTAAACATTGCTTTGGTTCATTACTTGACAGATCATAACTGCTTAAGCAGGTATGATAAGTTTGAACTGGAATTCAACCTTGCATGAGGTCTTCAATTGATCTCGAGTTTCATAAATTAGATTAAAGCATAAATTTGAATAACTCGATATGTAAGTAATTAGCATCTTCATAGTTTTGTTAGTACTTCACATGTCCAGTAGAAATTGAACAAGGCGCATGCTCAAGTGAAATCAGATGTTTAAAAATTGGAGTTTGTATTCAAATTTGGTAATAATAACCTAGTATAGCATAAGTTGAATCTCTATTGTCCATTTCCATGAATCAGTGTGCATTTGAGTCTGTCACGACCCCAAATTCGGTCGTGATGGCGCCCAACACACTGCTAGGCCAGCCTGACCAATCAACAGAAACACAGAGCTATTAGCTCACTTAAACCATTTTGGCTTAAACAAATATAGAACAACACTAATTGAATAACCAAGTACAGGGATCACATCCCAAAAACAATAACAACTCCCCAAGGACCAGGGGTCACGAGTCATGAGCCTCTACAGAGTATACAAAGTGTAAATAGTGAATATAATGGTGCACAAGTGTGGGACGGTCAGAACAAAAATATAGACAAACTGGAGAATCAGGTCCTGCGAACGCTGGCAGCTACCTCGACTGTCCAAAAGCACTCCCGAGCCGCAATAGAATCAGCTCTGCTGTGATGTACCTGGATCTGCACACAAGGTGCAGGGAGTCGGGTGTGAGTACTTCCAACTCAGCAGTAATAAAAGTAAATAATGCTGAAGGGAAGAAAACCACGCAAATCACTATCTCAAGCTACACAATACAAAACTATCTTTTTATTCCTTTCCAGCATACGTGAGTAGATTATTAAGAAATCTCAATTTTTAGCTTCTTTCTTTCATGATAACATACCAATACCTGGATACAATCTCAAGCAGTGCAAGTTCGCACTCAAATCAGCCCCTCGGGCTCAGCACTCCTTATCAATTTACACCAGGAGATCTGGTCAATAAGGCAACTAATGCATGTGTGCCGGTAATGTATGAGTGCTAAATGTTATGCCACGTAGTACACGTAAACCAATGTATGTATGCCATGCAATGCATATGACCGCTACGGCGCGTAGCCCGATCCAATTTGGGTACCCGTGCTCACCGTGGGGGTTCAGACTCCGGAGGGGCTCCTACAACCCAAGCACAATATTAATATCACACCTGCTGCGGCGCGCAGCCCGATCCATATACCACTGCGGCGTGCAGTCCGATCCATGCATGTGTATGCATATGCTCACATAAATCGTTATGCCCTAACATATGGCCCTCGGCCCCAATTAGTCTAACAAATAATCAAGAAAGCCCCTCGGGCAACAGTATCATATTAGCTCACAGCTAAAGAAAATGTCATTAAGACCTTGTGTAAGTTTTTCATAACCTTATAAAAATGCTGAATAGCAAAATACCATTTAAAACCTTAAATTTAGATAAAAATATGCACAGTGTTATCAAGACAATGATACCAATCCTCGAAGGATTCAAATAATCGGCACGAAGCCCAATCATGATAATTAGTCCAATTCATTTCAACAATTAGGTGTTATTATTTATTACGCGGGATGGACCAAGTCACAATCCCCAATGGTGCTCTACCCCACGCCCGTTATCCGGCGTGCAAGTCACCTCAACACAACACTAAGATGTGCAAGTCCGGGGTTTACTAACCCTCAGGACATCATTTACAAGTATTACCCACCTCGAACCAGCGAAAACTCATGCCCGCGACGCCTTAGCTCCTCGAACCGGCATCCACGCACGTCAAAACTAGCCAAAATCAGTACAAATATATCAAAATAGGCTAATGGAACATAACCCAATCGAAAGAACTCGAAAAATATCAAAAATCACGAAATTGGCAAAACCCGAGCCCCGGGCCCACATCTCAAAAAATTTCGAAATTCATATTTACAGAATCCTCGTCTCGCCATGAGTCCGTACATATAAAATTTACCAAAATCGAAGTTCGATTGGCCTTTCAAAACCCAAATTTTCGTTTTCAATATCTAGGTCACAACCCTTCACAATTTCTACCCAAATTCATGAAGATTGATGTTAATTCTACCATAAAATGATGTTTTTGAGTCAAGAAACTTACCTCCGATGAATACCCGATGAAATCCCTTCAATTTCCCTTCACTTTTGCTCACCACGACTCAACAATGGGGGTTTTTGTGTGAATGGCCGCGACTGAAATGTTCTGGACTTAAATTCACTGCCAAGCCTCATCACTCTATGCGATCGCAGCCTTTGGCATGCGATCGCGATGCACAGATATTTGGCGACCATATTTTCCTCTACGCGATCGCGTGGACCTGGACGCGATCGCAGGGCTTAACCCAGCGACCCTACGCGATCGCAATGAAACGACCGCGATCGCACTGCACGCGAACTCAAACTTACCCGATCGCATCAACACCCTATCGATCGCGATGCACAACCCCTCGACCTCACGCGATCGCATGAGTCTACCCGCGATCGCATTGCTTTAAGTCATAGACTTACGCGATAGCATACAAGTCATCGCGATCGCGATGCATCCAGACACAACCTTACGCGATCGCATGGGGATATCCGCGATCGCGAAGAACAAAAATGTTCTGCACTGATTGCTGCAGAAATAGCAGTGCCCTTTGGCACAAAATGGTCCGTTTGGACCCCCGGATTCATCCCGAGGCCCCCGGGACCCCAACGAAAACCACCAACCTACTCCTAAACACGATACAAACTTGTTCCAATCATAAAAATACGCCCTTAAACACATAAAACATCGAATCATAGCGGATTCAAGCCTAAGTTTCTTCGAAACTTTCAAAACTAACATTCAATCCAAAACCCGACCAAACGACGCCCGAAAGACCTGAAAATTTGTAGACATATCCAAAATCACATAACGAAGCTACAAAAATTGTCGAAATTCCATTCCGACCCCCGGATCAAAATCTCACCTCCCTCCGGTTTTCGCCAAAATTCAACCTTCGCCAATTCAAGCCTAAAACCACACCGGACCTCCAAATTCAATTCCGATTGCTCCCCTAAGTCATAAATGATCCCCCGAAACTAGTCGAATCATCATAATCCGATTCCGAGCACTCTAACTCGATAGTCAACTCTAGGTTGACTTTCCATATTCAAGCTTCTTTCAAACATGCTATTTTCTTCATTTTTCAATTCAGTTCACTCCTAACTCACCCGATAGGTTCTAACACTGATATAAAAGCATAAGATATGTAAATGCAAGGTAACGGGGTGGAAATTCCCATAACGACGGGCCGGGTCGTTACATTCTCCCTAACTTAAACAAACGCTCGTCCTCGAGCGGACCAAGAGTTGTACTGGAAGCAATTCCATAGCTGAATGACCTTACCAAGCATATATGCGGGCGATCATACGTCACCCTATCTCACATAAGTCCGAAAACATCATATAGCTGAAATTCCACAGACCATCTGAACCATAAATCACATTGCACTTTCTGAAATCATATGCCAAATGATAATCCCATGCCTATACTCATGATACATTCGAATCCACTGCAATAACCCATATTCACTACTCCAGGTGAGATCATATGATGTATCAACAACCCAATCACTCGAGACGATAGTCTCTAATCACAACAACTGGCCACAATAACCAAATACTAGCTGAAAACCTCTTTCATTAAATAGAGTCTTATTCCAACACCTCCATATCCTGCCCACGGCAGCTGAAGCACGTGATATACCGAACCCATCTCTCAGGTCAACCATTCGTGAATCTATCCCAACATTATTACTCATGAAGCACCTCCAGTTACCAAGCTCAAAACGGTCAACCACACACAGATCTAGGTCTGAACCCAGCAATCAACCTCACCCACGGTGAAACAATTAACGTATGCTATTAAATATTGAAAGGACACAACCGATGTGCCATTCGCCAAGCGATACTCAAAACGGACTTTTCCTCAGAAGCGAGGAAGTATTGTATACCAGGTAGCATATAACTAACTATATTTTCACAATATTCTGTTGCGGCTTGCAACCCGCTCCAATGACCTAGCCGTGGCGGCGTGCCACCCAATCCAAATACCATACATGTGGCGGCGTGCCACCCGATCCAAGTAACCCGTGGCGGCGTGCCACCCGATCCAGGCGTAAATCTAGCAAAAGGGAATGCACATCGAGTCAAGTTGCTCATTGCAACAAACATATATATATATAGCCTCAAGCTCGGCCACATGAAACGCATCTGACAACGTTCCTCAATACTGGAACTGAATCAATGGTAGATACCTCTACACTGACATCCGCCACCAAGGTCCAACTGACAAAGCAATGCCTACCAGCCGTCCGCTGGTCCTGGATACAACTACCCTGTTGGAGCATACTCTGATGCTCTCTGCTATGCAATTTGTGCCATTTTCCGACATAGTCCATATCACATTAGTCTAGACGACCTGACTTATGTAAACCATTCTGAAATAAGGTATCATAACCCAAATTCATCATATCAAGCTAAGAGAGAGCCACTAGGGCTTCCAATTTTCAATAATCGCTAAACGGTGCTGATACACACGATATACAACCACTACATAGGCGGATTACGAGAACTTCTAGTCTCCAACACATATATAACAAACACATGAATCACTATACCTGGTTCCACACTCCACCGTACGAATACATAACGCACATCAAGCGCCCATTCGTACCACGAAAACCATTTAAGAATTTCACTATGCCATCAACGACTCAATTATTACAGTCGATCCAACAAGAGAATACCATCATACCATTAGATATTATCAATTTACATTACCTTGTCCTTTTGGACCATATTCCCTGCCTAATTACTAGAATAGTAGTACCATTTTCTTAAATCATCAGAAAGATCGATTCTTAAATCACCTGCAGCTGTCCGCGCTGCTCAATAATTTTATTGACTTCCCATATATTATGAACTGATCTCAAAACCTTGAATATGCCATTATCAACTTTCCATAACACATCGTGTATACCATATCACACTAAGACAACATGGAAATTCATATCCCTTTCCTCCGCCGCAAACATCGGCGCACTCAACTAGTCAAGGACTTTCATGATCCCATATAGAGAAAACTCATTACCCATTCCAAGCCTTACATATCAACAGGAAATATACCCATTTTCAAACCATGGTAAAACACATCACAAACTCTTTCTTCACATTCGTTGCATAAGTTTAACTGCTAGGACTGAGTCCTTATACCCATATCAAGTTACACAACTGCCAGCACTCAAGAGCTTTGCTGCACAATATCCGCAAGACTCATTACTTCAACCACATACCAGGAATTAATCGTATTCCTTTTCATACCATTCTGGTTTATTAACAAGTTGTTCCATTTACCCAGTTTCCTTTCTAATTCATCTTTAATTTCATATCAGTCTTTACTGTAGTACGACAATGCCTCAACCCTTTTTACCACACAGGACTCGTACACAAGACCACACGATCTAAGACCCGTAGGCCACTAAATACTCTCTCAATGTTTCCCAGAAGTACCACATTCTACCACACTTTATTTTGATGAACTTCCCGCGATTTTTTTGAATTTGCTATCATTACTTCCCAATACGGATACCTAGAATCCCATCATTCACATAATATAAAATAAGCCTTGATCTTTTCTAATGAAACCACCGCCTTTAGCCACATACGCAATTCTTAAGGCACCTGACTATTACAAGCAAAATCTTGAACACTGCAAAACCATTCTCGGGCATCATTCACCCTTATTCAGTTGTAATTCAACTGTCCTATTGAGTAGAACCACTCGTATTTTGTTAGAACTCTGACATCGCATAACATGATTACTTACAGGTACAATTCGCTATCTTTCTTTTCTATACGGTGAACATTCTTTTACCAACAGCAGTTCAAAACACTCTAGTACTTTCTCAGATCTACGAAGCACCATAACCCTTACCAGAATTTCCCAACATACTTAGAGACAGAATCAACATAGCACACAATAGTTGTGCAATTAGCTACTCAACGCAGTCTCCCCAACTTGGCTCGAAGTCATACATCAAAGCACTTTTAGCCGCTCATAGCATTCTTTACTCAAATGATGCCACAATGTTATAGTGAGATTAACCTCAAGTCATTTACAAGCCTTGACAGAGACTCGAATCATCAGAGACCTTAGCTCTTCTGCAATTCTTGTATTCATTCACACACAACAGTTAAGCCCACTCTTTAGGTGACAAAAACCTTTTCTAAGTCCCAAATTTTCCAAAAATTTCGACAGAGTTTCCTTTGTAACTTGGCGTATCCACCTGCCAGAGAATCACCAAAACCATCCTAGCATTACATTCACAACTCGACAAGACATCACAATGCATATCGACAACATTAGTCTCAATACTACACAAATCATATTATCATAATTGTTACATGAACATGCGTTGTACCTGCTCGAATCATAACACATATCAAATACCTTTCAATTACACATGAGGATCAACCCACCTACTTCTTCTCAATTTAGCATTTCATCACAATACCTTCCACCAGGATACGCATAGCATAATCACTTTAGTCTTCCTGAGTTTAAACTCGTTCCACTACACATAAGGCACTTTACCTTCCAATTAAGAGATATGATAAATATTCTCCACGCACATAGCTCGGGGCTACACAATAGATTAGATAAGAGTCGAATAATTAACAGCTCATCCATTAGTAAGCCTCCCTAATACTCTACAGATCGGCACAAGGCCCCAAACATGGCTACTAGCCCAAGTATATAGATATAAGTCCAGTCTCAGTCATTTTTCACAGTAATCTATCAATTGGGAAGGATCAATTCCAAATCCCCGATCACAATACCACCACGCTCGATACTCAAGTCATATACGAGGTCCAGCCTCAAGTCATCCCGACTGGCCCAACATGAACTCACAGAGATTATATCTTACCCCTCGTTCGGGGAAATCACAAGCCATAAGGCAATTATATTACTGAGCGCTCAATGCGTACACAGACGTGCGGAAGGAATTTCAAAATTATATCTCGAGGTGAATTAAGTACGCACGATAAGAATTCCAAGAAATGTGAAGTGTTTTTCCTAAAAGGTTTGTAGCCTCCCGAGGATAAGTACAGGTGTCCCCGTACCGATCCACAAGACTCTACCAACCGGCTCAAGACTCATGAGGCCTAGTAACCTAGGCTCTGATACCAACTTGTCACAACCCCAAATCCGGTCGTGATGGCGCCCAGCACACTGCTAGGCCAGCCCGACCAATCAACAGAACACAGAGCTATTAGCTCACTTAAACCATTTTTGGCTTAAACAAATATAGAACAATAGTAATGGAATAACCAAGTAAAGGGATCACATCCCAAAAACAATAACAACTCCCCAAGGACCAGGGGTCACGAGTCATGAGCCTCTACAGAGTATACAAAGTGTAAATAGTGAATATAACGGTGCACAAGTGTGTGACGGTCAGAACAAAAATATAGACAAACTGGAGAATCAGGTCCTGCGAACGCTGGCAGCTACCTTGACTGTCCAAAAGCACTCTCGAGCCACAATAGAATCAGCTCCGCTGTGATGTACCTGGATCTGCACACAAGGTGCAGGGAGTCGAGTGTCACGCCCCAAAACGAGGGACATGACCGGCGCCTGACCGAGTTGCCCCAGTCAAGCGGACCTGGGTGCCTTTCACTCCCATGCGTTACCCCTGTGATGATTGTTTCTCATTAACCAAATATCTTACTAATAATGCCTTATTTCATAATGCATAAACATAACCTTATGATTGATTTACTAACAAATTCACAATTTACATTTATAACGCCCGACGTACATATACATAGGCCACAATCCCACAGTTTACATGTCTACGGAGCCTCTAGGATACAAAAGGAAATACAATACTTGCCGGTAACAAGGCTCCGGCTATACCTTACAAAATCCAAAAGAAACTCTGAAATAAAAGTGGCATGAGCCACACAGGGCCCCGAGAAATAAAGGGCTCACCAAAACGGGCAGTGGAAGATGAAGAATACTACTGCCGGCGAACTGAAGTAGAAGTGACTGCTACTGATCCACCTACAATCATAACACGAATGTAGCGCCCCGGCAAAAGGGACGTCAGTACACTGGAATTGTACTGGTATGTATGGACAAACTTTGTCCCAAGTAAACTCAAGCCATTGAATTACATCAACAATTAATTAAGCCAACCAACCATGTTTTCCACATTTTCCTCATTTCAAATAATTCTCAACACAAAGCACTTTCTACCATCAACCAATTTAACAATAACCAATCAATTACGTATATCACAAGTAGTCAAACAAAGGGGCAATCAGTGCTCCACAGGTTGCAAACTCTCCTGCTGTCTCCTTTCACAATTTCACATATTGATTTTTATATCAATTTTCAATAGCAATTTCGATCGCTTTCCATCCTTATTACCCCTGACCACCCTTATTACCTCGGCCACCCTTATCACCCCAACCCACACCTTATTTCCCCACGTTGCGGCGCGCAACACGACCCCGCCTTACAGTTTAAAACACAACAATTTCAAACAGCAGATAAGGTACTACACACAATTTCAATAAGTTCAAATAAACAACTTGCACATTGTTTCATGTTCTCAATTATTTTCCAAACCAATATCACAACCATGTTACAATATTCCACAATTCAAGTGTTTCATCTCTTTCCAAAATAAACCAATTCTCAAGTGTTTCGTTTGTTTTACACAAGGTGCCATATAGGCCATCATAATCATTATTCACAATTCTTTACCCAATTCAATTCTCATTTACCCTTCGGTTCATATTCCATACCACATCACTCATAGTTCAACAAAAACTTTGAATATTCAACAACAACATCAAGAATTTCACACAATTTGTCAAATTAACACAAACCAAACAATTTTCACACATATAGGCGATTTCACAAGAATCAAAATTAGCCATACATACCTGGTATCGAGTTTTCTCCCTTTAACCTCTTACTTTATGCTTACCCATGATATCCTAGTTTTTGCCAACCTTGTTCTTGAAGACTCTTACTTCTACTCACTTCTTTTTACTAGAAATCAAGTTCAATAATCATGCATGAGTACAAAATCCATTTTCAAAAGCTATTATATGCAAACCTCTCTTTACCCAATTCAAATCTGAAAATTTGAGAAAATAGTTAGGGTTTTTACCTTGAAAATATTGGGAAAGTTGAATCCTTGCCCTAGAATCACTTGGAACTAAGTGCTTGGAATAATCCTTGAAGATGAAGAACTTCTCTCTCTAAAACCCCTCTCTTCTCTCTCTAATTTTGGTAGAATGATTTGAGAAAATGAGGGTGAAAGGTGTTATATTAAAGAAGAGATCGGGTCAAAATGTGACAAAATCTGGGCCGGGGTCAATTATGTGGTGCACTATGCGACCGCAGAATCAACATGCGGTCCGCATAGTGACCGCAGAATGGCCTCAAAAATCACTCAAGTTCTGTTACAGCATGCGACCAATATGCGGTCCGCATACCTGATCTGCGGTCGCAAAGTGCACCGCAGATTCACTTTGCGATCGCATATCGACCGCATATTCGTTTTTAGAGAAACCTTCTGTTAAGTCTGCGGCAAGAATGCGGTCCGCATAGCAGATCTGCGGTCGCATTCTTGACCGCAGATTTGATACTTTTTTTTTTTTGGAAAAATCGATTCTTTACATTTTTGAAACTCAAATCACTACCAAGGGTCCGAACCGCGGCGAGCTTCTACGCATTCCTAACACATCATTCGGACCACGACACCACAGCTACTAAGTTTTATGCACAAACATTTTACGGGGCCTTACATCCTCCCCCCCTTAAGATCATTCGTCCTCGAATGAGGATTTTGAAAATGAGTTGGTTTTTGAAAGACATGATATGCAACTATCAAAATTTTAACTAACTCTTATATTTTAGAAAAATTTCGCCAGAGTTTCCTTTGTATTATGGACATATCCACCTGTCAGAGGGCCCCCGAAACACATTACCAAACAACAATACACAATTACAACACTTTCCACAGCTTGTATACACTTTCTTACATGGACGACTGCACATATTCCATCACATTGTTACAATTTCACATAAACTAGTCACTTCAATGAGTCCTTTCCTTATTTAACCATTTTAACACAACATGTACACACAAACAAATCATTACCAATCTACACTTACTATTAGTCGTTCATTTAACACACAAATCCTTTCTTTATAAGGCTTCCATTTATCAAGAAAGGTTCAAATGACCCAAGGTAATAACACAATTAACTCATTACAGAATGAAGGAAACTCTACTAACACTAAGAGGGAAACAACTTGGACAAGATGACAGTTACTAGGAGTAGAAGGATCGCCTAATTTTTTTCTTTTAATCTTGATCAAACAAATAGGGGTACTTTTCCTTCATCTCTTTCTCTGCTTCCCATGTGGCTTCCTCAACTTGTTGACTTCGCCACATACCTTAACGGATGCAACTTCCTTATTCCTCAACTTACGGACTTGCCTATCAAGAATGGCAACTGGAATTTCTTCATATGACAAATCTTCATTAACCTCAATGGCCTCGACTGGCATGATTGCGGATGGATTTCCAATCACTTTCTTCAACATGGACACATGGAACACCGGGTACACTAATGACATCTCAGGAGGTAACTCCAGCCTATAAGCAACTTGACCAATCCTTTGAACGATCCGATATGGCCCAACATACCTAGGGCTCAATTTCCCTTTCTTTCCGAATCGCATGACTCCCTTCATTGGAGATACTCTCAAGAACACCCAATCATCGACTTGAAACTCCAAATCCCTTCGGCGGACGTCTGCATAGGATTTTTGACGACTCTGTGCTATTTTCATCCTTCCCTGAATAACCTTAACTTTTTCCATAGCTTCGTACACCATATCTGGCCCTAGCAATTCCGCTTCACCTACTTCAAACCACCCGATTGGCGACCTACACCTTCTCCCGTACAATGCCTCAAACGGGGCCATCTGAATGCTAGCATGATAGCTGTTATTGTAAGCAAATTCTATCAGTGGCAAGTGTTCATCCCAATTACCTTTGAAGTCTAAGACACAAGCCCGTAACATATCTTCAAGCGTTTGAATAGTCCGTTCGGCCTGACCGTCGGTCTGTGGATGGAAAGCTGTGCTGAGATTCACCTGAGTTCCCAAACCTTGCTGAAACTTCTTCCAAAAGATAGCTGTAAACTGAGCCCCGCGATCCGAGATAATTGAAAGTGGAGTGCCATGAAACCTTACTATCTCCTTGATGTACAACCTTGCATATTGCTCCGCAGTATCAGTGGACTTGACTGGCAGGAAGTGAGCTGATTTGGTGAGTCGATCCACTATCACCCATATTGAGTTGAACTTACGCTGAGTGCGAGGTAACCCCACCACTAAATCCATATTGATCATCTTCCATTCCCACCTTGGTTTTTTTATAAGCTGAGTTAATCCATCGGGCCGTTGATGCTCGGCCTTCACTTGCTGATAGTTCAAACATTTAGCTACAAAACTTGCCATATCCCTTTTCATACCATTCCACCAATAAATATCCTTAACATCATGATACATTTTCGTGGAACCTGGGTGCACATAATACCTGGAAATATGTGCCTCTGCCATTACTCTCTCCCGAAGTTCGTTCATGTCCGGAACACATAGTCTACCTTGACACCGTAATACACCATCCTCGATGCTGAGTGCAAATATTGAGGTCTTGTCATTCATAACTGCTCCCTTCACCCGAACCAATGCCGGATCCATAAACTGCTTTTCCTTGATTTCCGCAACCAATGATGATTCTGCTCCATTATGCACCATAACATTCCCCTCGTCTGACGCCGAGATGCGAACCCCCAAACTGGCCAGTTGGTAAACCTCCTGAGCCAGGGGTCTCCGATCCACAACCAAATGAGCCAAACTACCCATGGATTTTCGACTAAGAGCGTCGGCTACCACATTTGCCTTCTCTGGATGGTACAATATGTTCATATCATAGTCCTTGAGCAATTCTAACCACCGCCGCTGTCTCAGATTTAGGTCCTTCTGTTTGAACAAATACTGGAGACTCTTGTGGTCTGAAAACACATCTACATGAACTCCATAAAGATAGTGCCACCATATTTTCAAGCAGACACAACTGCCACGAGCTCCAAATCATGCGTCGGATAATTCTTCTCGTGATTTTTGAGTTATCTCAAAGCATACTCTATAACCTTTCCGTGTTGCATCAACACACACCCCAAACCAACCCTGGAGGCATAACTATCACCTTAACACTTTACATCTTTAGCGGAACATCCTTACTATATTCCTCATACATAAGACCTTCCACGAATTGAGTTCTACTATAATTTCCTTGATATGGTTACGATCCCATGTAAACAATTGCTACTAACTCTTACGATTCTTAACAAAAGGCATTACTGAATGAGTTTTCTCATATGACCTCCTATCTCAAATGAATAGCACTGGCTAACTTGCACACATACCCCGAATAACACTAACTTGCACGACATTGCATCGAATGTAAGGTAACATTGTGCTCTAACTTTTCTTAACCAACCTCTTCTCCCCATATGTGCATTATAGAATTTAAGAAACTGCACTACTTCCCCCGTGAAAATTCCTACCATCCCTCCTTACGGTTAAACACTTCTCAAAACGTATATCAACAACCTTTATATGCATATGATTTAGGAAGGGTCACTAGCCCGAAAAGGGTATTCTCTGGTATTCTCTGAAACTTTAAATCCTCCTCAGTCCTTCAACAACAACTCTTGGTTTTACTCTTAAGTGTAAGGCTTAGTCCACCTGATTCTATCTCCGATGAGTAACTCGCCTTATTCTCCATGTTATAGTTACCAATAAAGTTCCCTGATATTGCTGCTTAAGAGTTATCATGCTAAACACGTCTAGTCCGTCACGAGTGTTCATCCTCTTTCAATCCATTCCGAACCTTTCATTCCCATCGTGTTTTGCGGATAGTACATAGTTAATAACTTTATTGCCCCACACATTTGACTGCCTCCCGAGAACTTGAAAAAAATCATTATGGCTTGTTTAATCATTTCACTGTACCACAACTTCACCAACGATAATCTCACCTCCCATTGTGTGTATACATGAACTATCTCTATTTCTAGACCACACCTGTCTTCACCAAAATATTCAAATATCATAGCTACATGGTCTCACTCTTGTTTCATTGTACTTAAGTAGCCTCACAATGGCCCTCCCTCTCCCACATGGGGCGAATGTCCTGGATCTTGATACAAGTCTTGAGTGTAGAAACTTTAGGAACATATGCCTCATATATCTATCCCTCTTATATATATACTCGACTATTAGGAAAATTTAAGTCACCATAGTATTGATCTCATAAGTTCCCTTCTCCTATTCAGCCACGTAGGTATGGGATTCCAAGTCCCCACGCATATCCTTTATGAGTGTAACGCAACTTCGTACATTTCTGGGTCCTTATAACGTTCGTAAGACAAGGGTCTTCTCACCTAGGGTCCAATTGAGTCGCATTTCATAACTTTTTACCTCATGTGAGAGACTTAGACTCTCACCATTAATCTCTTAGTCTTTCTCTCATATATCACATGCTTATATAACCCATATTCTTTCACACCTTACGATCAATTACATACTTCTCGCACTATCCACATGTGCTATTCAAGCTTACTTATCAATTATCAAATCAATGCCTCTTCGTGCGGGTAACCACTTTTAATCCTTTCCTCAAATAGAGTACACTTATAGTACTATGTACTTATGCTATATATATATATATTCATACTATTTATTCAACAAGATACATGTGCAATCTCCATAATACTCATGTCTTTTCCCATTAGTCATGACATATGACAACACTACGTGAAACAAACGAAAAAGCATTTAAACTTACCTTGAATCTCAACGCGCGGGTTATAAAACAATCTTATAGTCAAGCTTTATCGCACGATTTGGAATGATGAAGAAGGGTAATATTCCTAAATGTCCGTGCAGCCCCCATACTTATATGATGTGGTCGACAACACACCTATAAGAAGAGCACTACTAGACACAGCTCCGAGACATCCTAGGACACTTTACAACCTTAGGCTCTGATACCAAGTTTGTCACGCCCCAAAACGAGGGACATGACCGGCGCCTGACCGAGTTGCCCCAGTCAAGCGGACCTGGGTGCCTTTCACTCCCATGCGTTACCCCTGTGATGATTGTTTCTCATTAACCAAATATCTTACTAATAATGTCTGATTTCATAATGCATAAACATAACCTTATGATTGATTTACTAACAAATTCACAATTTACATTTATAACGCCCGACGTACATATACATAGGCCACAATCCCACAGTTTACATGTCTACGGAGCCTCTAGGATACAAAAGGAAATACAATACTTGCCGGTAACAAGGCTCCGGCTATACCTTACAAAATCCAAAAGAAAGTCTGAAATAAAAGTGGCATGAGCCACACAGGGCCCCGAGAAATAAAGGGCTCAACAAAACGGGCAGTGGAAGATGAAGAATACTACTGCCGGCGAACTGAAGTAGAAGTGCCTGCTACTGATCCACCTACAATCATAACACGAATGTAGCGCCCCCGGCAAAAGGGACGTCAGTACACTTGAATTGTACTGGCATGTATGGACAAACTTTGTCCCAAGTAAACTCAAGACATTGAATTACATCAACAATTAATTAAGCCAACCAACCATGTTTTCCACATTTTCCTCATTTCAAATAATTCTCAACACAAAGCACTTTCTACCATCAACCAATTTAACAATAACCAATCAATTACGTATATCACAAGTAGTCAAATAAAGGGGCAATCAGTGCTCCACAGGTTGCAAACTCTCCTGCTGTCTCCTTTCACAATTTCACATATTGATTTTATATCAATTTTCAATAGCGATTTCGATCGCTTTCCATCCTTATTACCCCTGACCACCCTTATTACCTCGGCCACCCTTATCACCCCAACCCACACCTTATTTCCCCACGTTGCGGCGCGCAACACGACCCCGCCTTATAGTTTAAAACACAACAATTTCAAACAGCAGATAAGGTACTACACACAATTTCAATAAGTTCAAATAAACAACTTGCACATTGTTTCATGTTCTCAATTATTTTTCAAACCAATATCACAACCATGTTACAATATTCCACAATTCAAGTGTTTCATCTCTTTCCACAATAAACCAATTCTCAAGTGTTTCGTTTGTTTTACACAAGGTGACATATAGGCCATCATAATCATTATTCACAATTCTTTACCCAATTCAATTCTCATTTACCCTTCGGTTCATATTCCATACCACATCACTCATAGTTCAACAAAAACTTTGAATATTCAACAACAACATCAAGAATTTCACACAATTTGTCAAATTAACACAAACCAAACAATTTTCACACATATAGGCGATTTCACAAGAATCAAAATTAGCCATACATACCTGGTATCGAGTTTTCTCCCTTTAACCTCTTACTTTATGCTTACCCATGATATCCTAGTTTTTGCCAACCTTGTTCTTGAAGACTCTTACTTCTACTCACTTCTTTTTACTAGAAATCAAGTTCAATAATCATGCATGAATACAAAATCCATTTTCAAAAGCTATTATATGCAAACCTCTCTTTACCCAATTCAAATCTGAAAATTTGAGAAAATAGTTAGGGTTTTTACCTTGAAAATATTGGGAAAGTTGAATCCTTGCCCTAGAATCACTTGGAACTAAGTGCTTGGAATAATCCTTGAAGATGAAGAACTTCTCTCTCTAAAACCCCTCTCTTCTCTCTCTAATTTTGGTAGAATGATTTGAGAAAATGAGGGTGAAAGGTGTTATATTAAAGAAAAGATCGGGTCAAAATGTGACAAAATCTGGGCCGGGGTCAATTATGCGGTGCACTATGCGACCGCAGAATCAACATGCGGTCCGCATAGTGACCGCAGAATGGCCTCAAAAATCACTCAAGTTCTGTTACAGCATGCGACCAATATGCGGTCCGCATACCTGATCTGCGGTCGCAAAGTGCACCGCAGATTCACTTTGCGATCGCATATCGACCGCATAACACGTTTTTAGAGAAACCTTCTGTTAAGTCTGCGGCAAGAATGCGGTCCGCATAGAAGATCTGCGGTCGCATTCTTGACCGCAGATTTGACACTTTTTTTTTGGAAAAATCGATTCTTTACATTTTTGAAACTCAAATCACTACCAAGGGTCCGAACCGCGGCGAGCTTCTACGCATTCCTAACACATTATTCGGACCACGACACCACAGCTACTAAGTTTTATGCACAAACATTTTACGGGGCCTTACTGTACCTGGATCTGCACACAAGGTGCAGGGAGTCGAGTGTGAGTACTTCCAACTCAGCAGTAATAAAAGTAAATAATGCTGAAGGGAAGAAAACCACGCAAAACACTATCTCATGCTACACAATACAAAACTATCTTTTTATTCCTTTCCAGCATACGTGAGTAGATTATTAAGAAATCTCAATTTTTAGCTTCTTTCTTTCATGATAACATACCAATACCTGGATACAATCTCAAGCAGTGCAAGTCCGCACTCAAATCAGCCCCTCGGGCTCAGCACTCCTTAACAATTTACACCAGGAGATCTGGTCAATAAGGCAACTAATGCATGTGTGCCAGTAATGTATGAGTGCTAAATGTTATGCCACGTAGTACACGTAAACCAATGTATGTATGTCATGCAATGCATATGACCGCTACGGCGCGTAGCCCGATCCAATATGGGTACCCGTGCTCACTGTGGGGGTTCAGACTCCGGAGGGGCTCCTACAGCCCAAGCACAATATTAATATCACACCTGCTGCGGCGCGCAGCCCGATCCATATACCACTGCGGCGTGCAGTCCGATCCATGCATGTGTATGCATATGCTCACATAAATCGTTATGCCCTAACATATGGCCCTCGGCCCCAATTAGTCTAACAAATAATCAAGAAAGCCCTTCGGGCAACAGTATCATATTAGCTCACAGCTAAAGAAAATGTCATTAAGACCTTGTGTAAGTTTTTCATAACCTTATAAAAATGCTGAATAGCAAAATACCATTTAAAACCTTAAATTTTAGATAAAAATATGCACAGTGTTATCAAGACAAAGATACCAATCCCTGAAGGATTCAAATAATCGGCACGAAGCCCAAGCAGGATATTTATTCCAAATTCATTTCAACAATTAGGTGTTATTATTAATTACGCGGGACGGACCAAGTCAAAATCCCCAATGGTGCTCTACCCCACGCCCGTTATCCGGCGTGCAAGTCACCTCAACACAGCACTAAGATGTGCAAGACCGGGGTTTACTAACCCTCAGGACATCATTTACAAGTATTACCCACCTCGAACCGGCAAAAACTCATGCCCGCGACGCCTTAGCTCCTCGAACCGGCATCCACGCACGTCAAAACTAGCCAAAATCAGTACAAATATATCAAAATAGGCTAATGGAACATAACCCAATCGAAAGAACTCGAAAAATATCAAAAATCACGAAATTGGCAAAACCCGAGCCCCGGCCCACATCTCGAAAAATTTCGAAATTCATATTTCCAGGATCCTCGTCTCGCCACGAGTCCGTACATATAAAATTTACCAAAATCGAAGTTCGATTGGCCTTTCAAAACCCAAATTTTCGTTTTCAATATCTAGGTCACAACCCTTCACAATTTCTACCCAAATTCATGAAGATTGATGTTAATTCTACCATAAAATGATATTTTTGAGTCAAGAAACTTACCTCCGATGAATACCCGATGAAATCCCTTCAATTTCCCTTCACTTTTGCTCACCACGACTCAA
The DNA here is from genome assembly GCA_032618575.1 of Nicotiana noctiflora. Classification (NCBI taxonomy): domain Eukaryota; kingdom Viridiplantae; phylum Streptophyta; class Magnoliopsida; order Solanales; family Solanaceae; genus Nicotiana; species Nicotiana noctiflora. The sequence continues at coordinate 259,087 of JASVEL010013505.1, read as the reverse complement.
CAATGGGGGTTTTTGTGTGAATGGCCGCGACTGAAATGTTCTGGACTTAAATTCACTGCCAAGCCTCATCACTCTATGTGATCGCAGCCTTTGGCATGCGATCGCGATGCACAGATATTTGGCGACCATATTTTCCTCTACGCGATCGTGTGGACCTGGACGCGATCGCAGGGCTTAACCCAGCGACCCTACGTGATCGCAATGAAACGACCGCGATCGCACTGCACGCGAACTCAAACTTACGCGATCGCATCAACACCCTATCGATCGCGATGCACAACCCCTCGACCTCACGCGATCGCATGAGTCTACCCGCGATCGCATTGCTTTAAGTCCCAGACTTACGCGATCGCATACAAGTCATCTCGATCGCGATGCATCCAGGCACAACCTTACGCGATCGCATGGGGATATCCGCGATCGCGAAGAACAAAAATGTTCTGCACTGATTGCAGCAGAAACAGCAGTGCCCTTTGGCACAAAATGGTCCGTTTGGACCCCCGGATTCATCCTGAGGCCCCCCGGACCCCAACGAAAACCACCAACCTACTCCTAAACACGATACAAACTTGTTCCAATCATAAAAATACGCCCTTAAACACAGAAAACATCGAATCATAGCGGATTCAAGCCTAAGTTTCTTCGAAACTTTCAAAACTAACATTCAATCCAAAACCCGATCAAACGACGTCCAAAAGACCTGAAAATTTGCAGACATATCCAAAATCACATAACGAAGCTACAGAAATTGTCGAATTCCATTCCGACCCCCGGATCAAAATCTCACCTACCGTTCGGATTTCACCAAAATTCAACCTTAGCCAATTCAAGCCTAAAACTACACCGGACCTCCAAATTCAATTCGATTGCTCTCCTAAGTCATAAATGATCCCCCGAAACTAGTCGAATCATCAGAATCCGATTCCGAGCACTCTAACTCGATAGTCAACTCTAGGTTGACTTTCTATATTCAAGCTTCCTTCAAACATGCTATTTGCTTCATTTTTCAATTCAGTTCACTCCTAACTCACCCGATAGGTTCTAACACTGATATAAAAGCATAAGATATGTAAATGCAAGGTAATGGGGTGGAAATTCCCTTAACGACGGGTCGGGTCGTTACAGAGTCGTTGCTATCAATTTAACATTGGAGGTCAAATACAAGGCAAGGAACGAATATTCATTCTAGTTAATTGGTATCTTAACTTAATTAAAAACTTGTAAATAACGCCTAGATCACTTAGTCATGTCACGACCCCAATCCCGGTCGTGATGGCGGCTAACACAACTGCTAGGCAAGCCCGACCATTTACCCTCTCATCCCGAGAATGAAGCTCAAATCAATTACCTGAATATTATTATCAACAATAAAGCTAAACTGAATAACAACCCAAGGATCTAGGGTCACGAGTCTAGAGCCTCTAAACATGATCGGATAACAATATCTAAACCAAATACTCAAGTATGAATAATGTATATACAAAGGAAAACCGGAATAAGAAGAGAAGCCAGGTCCTGCGAACGCCAGCAGCTACCTCAGCAACTCGGATAAATACTGATAAAAGCTGGAGTGCTCGTCTATCCCTCCTGTGTACCTGAATCTGCACACAAAGGTGCAGGGAGTAGGGGTGAGTACTAAGTACTCAGTGAGTAAAAAATATATACAAGTAGCTAAAAGTAAGAAATCCACAAAATACCACATAATGAAGCTAAACTACAGTCTGATTCCTCCTACGAACTAGCAACAACAACAGTACATACTATCAGAGATAATTCACAGACAAAGATGCAATGCAAAGCATATACCGTTACGGCGTGTAGCCCGATCCATTTAACGTCGACGGCGCTCACTGGGGGTGTGTACAGACTTCGGAGGTGCTCCTACATCCCAAGCGCAATACCGCTGCGACGTGCAGCCCGATCCTCATATCAACCATTGCGGCGTGCAGCCCGATCCATCCTCAGTCCACAACAAACATATAAGTCACACAACAGCTCAAATTATTTATTTCCAGGTTCCAATTCATAAAATTATGAAAATACTTTAACTTTTATTTATTTTTTGTAAAACAAGTGACTTAGAATTTCAATACGGTGATTTCAAGCCAGGACTGAGATCAGTGATTAAGCAAGTATAGCTATCACATATATAACTATCCCCTAGGGATACTACATTTCGGCACAAGGCCCCAAACACGGCTTACAGCCCACAATTATATCAAACACAGTGATTTTTAACCACTAATATCATATTATACTCGTTCGGGACGGACTAAGTCTCAATCCCCAGTCACAATCAATCCCGCACCTGCCACGGGGTGTGAGCCATGCCCTACTAGCATCACAATGTGCTAAACCGGAGTTTCAAACCTTCAGGCTACCATATACACAAACTACTCACCTCTAGCCGGCCGAAGACTCGTCCGCGATGCCTTTTCCTTTTGAATTTGCCTCCTCGTGCGTAAAATCTAGTCAAACCACAAACACTGGTCAAAGAAACATAACCCAATTCAATTTATTCGAAATACGCAATAATACACCAAGTTGGTAAAACCCGACCCTGGGCCCGCTGCTCGAAAAATTCCGAAATTGGTATCAACGCGATCCTCGTCTCGCCACGATCCGTGCATATAAAATTTACCAAAATCGGAGTTCAAATAGCCCCTCAAATCTTTAAATATTATTTTCAAATCCCTAGATCCAAAATCCCCAATTTACACCTCAAAAACATGTAATCTAGTCAGATTATTCGATGATAATTCAATATTATGGAGTAGTAATAATCATAAGTGACTTACCTCAAGATTTCCCATGATTTCTAGCTTAAAATCGCCCCAAACCGTGTTATTTCGCAAGAAAATAAGTAAAAATAACGAGCAGAAACGCAGCAGCTTTTTATTAGCAAATCTGGTCGCTAAAGACCCAAATCTGGTCGCTAAAAGTGCCACACTAGACCTGCTGCACCAACACTCTTTTATTTTTACTAAAATGGCTTTAACTCCGTCATACAAACTCATAATTTGATGATTCTTTTTCCTATGGATCCGTAATTTTGATACGGATCCAGTGGTTCAAACAAAATAGAATTTGGATCTCATTTGCTCAGTGCAACATCAATTTCGCTCGTTAAACAATTAAATCACATTTCGCGTCAAAAACCCAATCGCGACTTGATGAAATTAAACCAAAATTTCTGGATCAGTCCTATAATTCATTATTTAAATTTTCGAAGTCTCGAAATCAAATTTGGATCTCAAGAACTAAAAATAGACCTTTGGATCATTACATTTATGCTCAAAATGGCAAAAATCTTCCAAAAATGACCTGTTGGGCATCCGAAACACACCCGAGACCCTCTGGACCACAACCAAAAACACAAACTCAACCTAATACTTCATTCAAACTTGCTCGTATCATAAAAACGCTACCTTAAACATCAAAAATCACCAAAATCCTAGAATTCGATTCAAACTTAAACTTAAACTTTCAAAATTCACATTCGATCAAAAACCCGACCAAACGATGTCCGAATGACCCGAAGATTTGCAAACACATTCAAAATCACCTAACAAAGCTATTTCTACTTTCGGAATTCCATTCCGACTCCCGGATCAAAATATCACCTATCGATCGGATTCCGCCAAAATTCCAACTTCGCCAAAATAGGCTAACTTCTTCACCGGACTTCCAAAATTACTTCCGATTGTGATACTAAGTCTTAAATCATCCCCCGAAACTAACCGAATCATCGGAATTCAGTTCCGAGCCCTCTATCGCATAAGTCAACGTTGGATTGACTTTTCTAACTTAAGCTTTCCTTAAAGAGATTAATTGTCCCATTTCCTACAAAAATCGATCCGAATTGACTCAAAGTTTGTACACAAGTCACATTCGACATTACGGACTTGCACCAACTTTTGGAATCACATTCTGACCCCGATATCAAAATTTTCACTTTCGGTCGAATTTTCTCACAAACCTTCAAATTCCTATATTTAGCCAAATGACTTCAAAATGACCTCCGGACATCCGAATTCACTTCCGATCGCGTTCCCAACTCCAAAATCACCATACGGATCTATTCCCAGACTCGAAATCCCAGATGGACATATATAACTCTAAAATCCCTTCCAACCTAAATTTATGAAATTCCTCTAAAATACTAACTTCCACCATATAAGCCGAAATGCTCACGGGTTATCAAAAACCAAATCCGGACATACGCCAAAGTTCACAATCATCATACATGCATGCTGGAACTTTTAGATCCCAATTCTGAGGTCATTTACTCAAAATTTCAATCCTAGTTCATTTCTTCAACTTTAAGCTTTCAAAATGAGAATTTCCATTTAGATTTGACTCCAAACTTCCTGAATTTTTAATTCTGACCATACACACAAGTCAATATACTTGAGATGAAGTTGTTCATGGCCTCAATCTGCTAAATGACGCGTCGGAGCTCAAAATGACTGGTCGGGTCGTTACAATCTCCCCCACTTAAACATACGTTCGTCCTCGAACGTGCTGAGGACTACAATGATGTAGTCTCAAATAACTTGTTTAACACATCATGCACCTTCCCGTGCTACCACTACTTAGTTGAGCACATTAGCTATATAATTCTGTAGATATAATTCTTTATTCAAGCGAATAAGCCATTAGGCCAAATTCCAACACCCTGAATTTCCTGCCAAGTCTGTTTCCATCATTCGACCACCATATCAATCTCCACACGTTGTACCCAAATATTAATGCATAACTTTGTTGATTTTACACTTCGCATCACTTTACTCATATGACCACAATAACATTCTTTATTTACTGCAGTTGCCTACAATACCCAAATACCGATGGAAACCTCGTATTAGTTGAAGTCTTATTCCAACACTTTCGTATACTACCAACGATAAATAAAACACGGGCTAAACCGTAACAATTCCTCAAATCAACCATTTATGAATCCATTTCTCTTTTGACTGATATTACAACGGATTTTGGAGCCAAACCTCGATATTACCTTTCTATGTAGCTGAAATCACGTATGTTCGCACTCATTAATGACTCCAACGATCATTTCGATTATAACACACCACAGAGGTAATATGACACCTCCTCATCGGCCTAACCCATGACGAGCAAAGCACAGGCTCCAATAAGAAATGATTTGAACACACTCGAATCATGACAACTGACTCACACAAAAGAGCTGTAATTCAGATTCCTCAATTCCATCACAATACATAACTGAGATCTCGTCTCACATCATAGAATTAAAGTACATGAACCCTCCTCGAATGTCATAACATCACGTGGCCTTGCCATGACTCACAATTCTATCCAAGCACTATTACTCATGGAGCACCTCAATTCACCATGCTCAAAATGGTCAGCCACGCACATATTTAGGTCTGAACTCAAGCAATCAATCACACCCGCGGTGATACAATTAATATATGCTATCAAATCCTGAATGGATACAACCGATGTGATATTCCCCGAGCGGTACCCAATACGGACTATTCCTTAGAAGCTAGGAAGTATTGTATACAAAGTAACTTATAGGAAACTATATTTTCACATCACACTGTTGTAGCGCGCAACCCGTTCCAATAACATACCCGTGGCGGCGTGCCACCCGATCCAGATACCATACCTGTGGCGGCGTGCCACCCGATCCATGCATAAATCTCGCAAGAGGAAATGCACATCGAGTCAAGTTGCTCATTACAACAAATATATATATATATATATATATATATATATATATATATAGCCTCAAGCTCGGCCACATGAAACGCATCCGACAACATTCCTCAATACCGGAACTGAATCAATGGTAGATACCTCTACACTAACATCTGCCACAAAGGCCCAACTGACAAAGCAATACCTACCAACCGTCCGCTGGCCCTAGGATACATCTACCTTACTGGAGCATAATCTGATACACTCTGCTATGTAGTTTGTGGCATTTTCTAACATAGTCCATATCACATTAGTCTAGACAACCTGACTTATGACAACCAGTCTGCAATCGTATATCATCATTCAAATTCATCATATCAAGTAAAGAAAGAGCCGCTAGGGCTTCCAATTTTCAATAATCGCTAAACGGTGCTGATACACATGATATACCACCACTGCGTAGGCGGATTAAGAGAACTTCTAGTCTCCATCACATATATAGCACATGAATCGCTATGCCTCATTCCACACTTCCCCGTACGAATACATAACACATCGCAAACTCTTTCTTCCAATTCATTGCATAAGTTTAACTGCCAGGACTGAGTCCTTTTACCCACGTTGAGCTATGCAACTGCCAGCACTCAAGAGCTTTGTTGCACCATATCTGCAAGACTCATTACTTCGAACACATACCAGGAGTTAATCGTATCCTTATCATACCATTTCGGTTTATTAACAAGTTGCTCCATTTACCCAATTTCCTTTCTGATTCATCTTAAATTTAATATTCTCCTAACTGTAGCACTACAATATCTCAACTCATGTTACCACATGAGACTCATACACAAGACTACACGGTCTAAGGCTCGCAGGCTGCTGAATACTCTCTCAATGTTTCCCAGAAGTACCACATTCTATAATACTTTGTTTTGAAGAACGTCCTGCGATTTTGAATTCGTTATCATTACTCCCCAACACAGATACATAGAATCCCCTCATTCACATAACATACACAAGTCTTGATTCCTTCTAACGAAACCACCATCTTTAGCCATATACACAATCTTAAGACACCTTACCGTTACAAGCAAAGTCTTGAACACCGCAAGGCCATTCTCGGGCTTCATTCACGCATATTCAATTATAATTCAAATGTCTTATTGGACAGGACCACTCGTGCCCTGTTAGAACTCTGGCACCGCAGAACATGATTACATACAAATGCATTTAGCTATCTTTCCTTCCTATACACCGAACATTCTTACCAACAACAGTTCAAACCATCTTATTATTTCTTCATATCTACGAAGCACCATAACCTTTATCAGAATTTCCCAACATACTTAGAGACAGAACCAACATAGCACACAACAGTGCAATCAGTTAATCAATAACAACCTCCCCAACTTGGCTCTGATACCAACTTGTCACGACCCCAATCCCAGTCGTGATGGCGCCCGACACAACTGCTAGGCAAGCCCGACCATTTACCCTCTCATCCCGAGCATGAAGCAGGAATCAATTACCTGTATATTATTATCAACAATAAAGCTAAACTGAATAACCACCCAAGGATATAAGGTCACGAGTCTAGAGCCTCTAAACATGATCGGATAACAATATCTAAACCAAATACTCAAGTATGAATAATGTATATACAAAGGAAAACTGGAATAAGAAGAGAAGCAAGGTCCTGCGAACGCCAACAGCTACCTCAGCAACTCGGATAAATACTGATAAACGTTGGAGTGCTCGTCTATCCCTCCTGTGTACCTGAATCTGCACACAAAGGTGTAGGGAGTAGGGGTGAGTACTAAGTACTCAGTGAGTAATAAATATATACAAGTAGCCTGAAAGTAAGAAATCCACAGAATACCACATAATGAAGCTAAACTACTGTCCGATTCCTCTTACGAACTAGCAACAACAACAGTACATTACCACTATCAGAGATAATTCACGGACAAAGATGCAATGCAAAGCACATAACCGCTACGGCGTATAGCCCGATCCATTTAATGTCGATGGCGCTCATTGGGGGTGTGTACAGACTCCGGAGGGGCTCCTACAGCCCAAGCGCAATACTGCTGCGGCGTGCGGCCCGATCCTCATATCAACCGCTGCGGCGTGCAGCTCGATACATCCTCAGTCCACATAAATCAGATAAGTCACAAAAAAGCTCAAATTATTTATTTCCTGGTTCCAGTTCATAAAATTATGAAAATACTTTAACTTTTAATTAATTTTTGTAAAACAGGTGACTTAGCATTTCAATACGGTGATTTCAAGCCAGGACTGAGATCAGTGATTAAGCAAGTACAACTATCACATATATAACTATCCCCTAGGGATACTACAGGTCGGCACAAGGCCCCAAACACGGCTTACAGCCCACAATTACATCAAACACAGTGATTTTTAACCACTAATATCATATTATACTCGTTCGGGACGGACTAAGTCTCAATCCCCAGTCACAATCAATCCCGCACCTGCCACGGGGTGCAAGCCACGCCCTACTAGCGTCACAATGTGCTAAGCCAGGGTTTCGAACCCTTAGGCTTCCATATACACAAACTACTCACCTCTAGCCGGCCGAAGACTCGTCCGCGATGCCTTTTCCTTTTGAATTTGCCGCCTCGTACGTAAAATCTAGTCAAACCACAACAATTATATCAAACACGGGTCAAAGAAACATAACCCAATTCAATTTATTTGAAATACGCGATAATACACCAAGTTGGTAAAACCTGACCACGGGCCCGTTGCTCGAAAAATTCCAAAATTAGTATCAACGCGATCCTCGTCTCGCCACGAGTCCGTGCATATAAAATTTACCAAAATCGAAGTTCAAATGGCCCCTCAAATCTTCAAATCTTATTTTCAAATCCCTAGGTCCAAAATGCCCAATTTACACCTCAAAAACATATAATCTAGTCGGATTATTCGATGATAAATCAATATTATGGAGTAGTAATAATCACAAGTGACTTACCTCAAGATTTCACATGATTTCTTGCTCAAAATCGCCCCAAACCGTGTTATTTCGCAAAAAAATAAGTAAAAATAACGAGCAGAAACGCAGCAGCTTTTTATTAGCAAATCTGGTCGCTAAAGACCCAAATCAGGTCGCAAAAAGTGTCACACCAGACCTGCTGCACCATCACTCTTTTATTTTCACTAAAATGGCTTTAACTCCGTCATACGAACTCGGAATTTGACGATTCTTTTTCCTATGGCTCCGTAATTTCGATACGGATCCAGTGGTTCAAACAAAACTGAATTTGAATCTCATTTTCTTAGTGCAACGTCAATTTCGCTCATTAAACAATTAAATCACATTTCGCGTCAAAAATCCAATCGCAACTTGATGAAATTAAACAAAAATTTCAGGATCAGTCCTATAATTCATTATTTAAATTCTCAAAGTCTCGAAATCAAATTTGGATCTCTAGAACTAAAAATAGACCTTTGGATCATTACATTTATGCTCAAAACGGCAAAAATCTTCCAAAAATGACCCGTTGGGCATCCGAAACACACCCGAGACCCTCGGGACCACAACCAAAAACACAAACTGAACCTAATACTTCATTCAAACTTGCTCGTATCATAAAAACACTACCTTAAACATCAAAAATCACCAAAATCCTAGAATTCGATTCAAACTTAAACTTAAACTTTCAAAATTCACATTCGATCAAAAACCCGTCCAAACGATGTCCGAATGACCTGAAGATTTGCAGACATATCCAAAATCACCTAACGAAGCTACTGCAACTGTCGAAATTCCATTCCGAATCCCGGATCAAAATATCACCTATCGATCGGATTCCGCCAAAATTCCAACTTCGCTAAAATAGGCTAACTTCTTCACCGGACCTCCAAAATTACTTCCGATTGCGCTCCTAAGTCTTAAATCATCCCCCGAAACAAACCGAATCATCGGAATTCAGTTCCGAGCCCTCTAACTCATAAGTCAACATTGGGTTGACTTTTCCAACTTAAGCTTTCCTTAAAGAGATTAATTGTCCCATTTCCTACCAAAATCGATCCGAACTGACTCAAAGTTTGCACACAAGTCACATTCGACATTACGGACTTGCACCAACTTTAGGAATCGCATTCCGACCCCGATATCAAAATTTTCATTTCCCGTCGAATTTTCTCTTAAACATTCAAATTCTTTTATTTAGCCAAATGACTTCAAAATGACCTCCGTACATCCGAATTCACTTCTGATCGCGTTCCCAACTCCAAAATCACCATACGGATCTATTCCCGGACTCGGAATCCCAAATGGACATCTATAACTCTAAAATGCCTTCCAACCCAAATTTATGAAATTCTTCTAAAATACTAACTTCCACCATATACGCCGAAATGCTCACGGGTTATCAAAAACCAAATCCGGACATACGCCCAAGTTCACAATCATCATACGAGCATGCTGGAACTATTAGATCACAATTTCGAGGTCATTTACTCAAAATTTCAATCCTAGTTCATTTCTTCAACTTTAAGCTTTCAAAATGAGAATTTCCATTTAGATTTGACTCCAAACTTCCTGAATTTTTAATTCTGACCATACAGACAAGTCAATATACCTGAGATGAAGCTGTTCATGGCCTCAATCTGCTGAATGACGCGTCGGAGCATAAAACGACCGGTCGGGTCATTACAAGTCATCCTTAATTGAATGGTTGAACTGTATTGCTGTTTAATAAATGATCATAAGAATTTGATTGATTATGTACATATATTATTAAGTCATTTTCAATTTGTAGCCATATAATCCACTTTTATGATTCCTTGGGTTGGTTTCATTTGCTTAATATGGGCTGACTATTGGCCCAGTGCTTATGTTTTTTTTGGAAGTTGGAATCTATGAGTATTGATTGATAGGGATGTTCCCTCTTATCTTAGAAACGTATAAAAAATAAAAAATTATAGTTATTTTAGGGTTGGCCTTTAAAAATTATAATGAGACCAGCCCTGCCAAATGCAGGGCCCTCAATAATTACTTATAAAAATGTTAGAAATTGGAAGGACCGTCTAACAAATTTCGCGGTCTTTCCCAAAGATTAACAAGACGTAGAAACTCTAGGCACGACTTATAATAATATTACCTTCTTAAACTTGGGTGCACATTTATGTGACCCAAATCCAAGTCTCAACGAAGTTGAAATATGTTAAAAGCCACGGGCATACTGGTACGGCATGGTCCGAAATACATTTTCACGACGTTGTAATTCTTTTTAAAAATGATAAAGCAAAATATTAATAAATTCACATAAATTGGAACATATACAGAAATCAGATAAAAATAAATACAACAGTTGAGCGACCGTGCTAGAACTACGAAATTCGGGAGTGCCTAACACCTTCTCCCGGGTTAACAGAATTCCTTATCCGGATTGCTGATTCACGGACTGTTAACAGAGTCAAACTTTCCTCGGTTCGGGATTCAACTGGTAACTTGGGACACTATTAATCTCCCAAGTGGCGACTCTAAAATTTTATAAATAAATCACGTTCCGACTGTCCTTTAATTGAAAAAACTCCTTTTTTTTATTATATCCCTTTTCCGGGGTGTAGTAAATAAGCGTTTAAAAGGAGGTGTGACAAGTAAAACCTTCTCGGTCGGGAGAGTCGGATCTGTACCCACAGGCGGCACGAGCCTCACACAAACACGCTTGGAACTCCTCCTCAGAGGCACGTCCTGCAATAAGAAGCCCTTTTATGCACGTCTAACTTAGCTTCCGCGTATATCCACATCTCATATGCATCACGGGCCTCGCCTCCGAACCGTGGTAGGGCAGCATGCTTGAGAACGTCAATCTCAACCGCCTTAGTTGTAAGATCGGCTGTCAATGCTACCACCCTACCATGAAGGTCAGCTACCTCCGCCGCCACTCCGCGGCTACGCTCCAACTCTTCCTCCCTCGGCTTGAGAAGCGACTCCAGCTCACTATTGCGAGCCACCACCCTCATCAACTCTTCTTCCGCTTTCTCTTGCTCCGCCACTCTGTGGTTTAATTGAGCATCCCTCTATTCGAGGCCCTCCCAAAAAATTTGAAATTACAGATCCTGCTGGAAAAGATCTATTGTCGCCTAGTGTTTGGAACGACATCGTTTGTATTTCTTGACCATCTTATAAAAAACTATCGCTTTCTTCTTCTCATAGCGCCGTCTCTCTACCTCCAGAACCAAAGTCTAAAAAGAAATAAGAGAGAAGAGTGCATGTACATACACGTAAGTCAGTATGCATATAGATTTAACTACATAACATGCAGAAGAACAGAGAAGTTACCTGCAATGTCATACCCGTAACCCGCTGTGATAGCTCCGCATCGGTAATAGTACTCAGCATATTACGCTCAAGGGGCTGCACAAAGTAGGGCCATCCATAATGCGGCCCGCTCGCTGTACTATAACAAGTTGTAAGCCTCTGGAATCACAATACGACGGCCAGATCCGTCTGCCGTCATCTCCACCTGCGCATGGCCCTCTGCCATCCCACTCGTGTTCCCACGGGCGACCTCAACAATTGTCCCCCCAGATTCACCACCAACAAGGGGAGATGAAATGACCTCAGCAACATGAGCCATGCTGGTACCAACATCAGCACGTATACGAGTGGTCGGCCTCCCAGGACGGATGGTGTCGGCCATAAGGACGGGCCTAGTTGGTTAACGAGGCACATTCCTCTCTTCGTCTCCTGTCCCTACCGCCTTACCCATCATGATCCACCTTCTTTTCCTCTCCTAGAGCTCCTCTCCCTCGAAAGGCTTGTCCGCAGGATGCGGAGACGATATCGATAACCTCCCCTTACTTGCGACTATTTCCGCAGGAGCTGCCTCTTGCAAAGAGGCTACAATCACTACTTCCCTGACAGATGCGTAAAGTATTTCCTGCCCAGTTGGACCGACATCTGGTTGGGAGGAAGTGGGTGCTATCGCCCTCATCTTTGGAGCACTTTTACCTGTCAACAATAGTGATTTACCCAACGAGGCTTATGAAAACGATTGACTAAAGTCGAGGAAAATACCTAAAGGGCTCGCAGGGCCATATTGTTTATTGAACTTCGCCCACCTACGGGTCCCCTTCTCTAAAGGCAACAGGACAGATACCCATTGCCTTATATCAGTTATGAACCGAGGAGTGTGAGCTACCGCTGGAAAGTCACAAATTTTTTATAAGGGTGGTGTAATCAAAACCGCTAAAGTCCAAAACGATATGCAATGTAACAGGAATGAATACTTACGTATCGAATTCCACCTTTTAGGGAATCCAACGGGATTGGATACCAGGTGTTCCGTTCTAATGAAGAAATATCTGCGCCAATAGCCTCGGCTGGGTCAATCGTTGATTTCCTTGATCAGCCATTTTGAACCATTAATTTTTACTGCAGCATGGTACCCCTCAGGTAGCTGGCGTCGAATAGCTGCAAAGGGTGGTGAACGGAGACCTCCAACCCCGCTAACTCTGTGTACGTATATACTACCCTACACGTCTTTAGGGTACACAAAGTAAGTTGGGTAGGGCATATATTATAAAAACGACAAAGTTCTTCCGCCAAGGGAAGAAAAGGTAGCTCATAACCAATCAGAAAGCGGTATTTGTAGAATGTACAATACCCCAGCCTATGGGTATTCGCGTAGTCATCCCCCGCCAGAACCATCTCTACATGACAGGTTATACCATGTGAGGTACGAAGAAGGTCCAAGTTGACTTGTTTTAATTCAGACTTCTCCCAAGGTTGTTCAGGAGAATCCCTTTGAAAATCCCTCCTAGCAAGGAGTTGTTTTGGGAGTACATTATCTACGGTGAGATAGGTGAGATCCTTCCCTTTCTCCCCTTTATTAATGCCGGATGGAGGCGGTGCATCGGTTGCTTTATTACTACGATCTCCCGAAGTGTTACCACGTTTTGATTTCATTATGATTTTCAATTAAGGAACACTCTATTACACAACCATGAACGTATTTCTACAAAAGCTGTGAGTTCTTATGGAGAGGAAGCACTTTCCTGAAACAGTTGGAAAACTTTTCACATATGATCCGAAGTTATATTAGAATCGAACTCGTTCCCTATTCATAGGGTCGGTGTCACGACCCTAGTTCACCGATTGTGAACGTGTCATGACGGCACCCAGTCCCCACGACTAGGTAAGCGGTAAGCCTAACACATTTCGGAATATACAAGTTTATGAACATTAAATAAGAAATAGCGGAAAAATAATATAAAAAAAAAAAGAAATGTAATCCGTGCCGCTTGGCACATACACCCATCAAACACACTGTATAACACCACCAAGACCCGAATCCCACGGGCAACACAGACTAAAAAGAGTATACAACTGTGGCTCTATGTGAAAAGAGTATCTAACAATGAAATGAAGGAAAACATCTACTAATAATATCAGGAATAGAAGGAGGGCCTCCGGATCCGCGGACGTAGCGAATCATACCTCGAGGTCTCCCAAAGTGCTGCTGAATCACCTAGTATGAGCCTGTCCTAATGTACCTGGATCTGCACAACAAAAGTGTGCAGAAGAGTAGCATGAGTACACCACGGCGGTACTCAATAAGTTCCAAGCCTAACCTCGATGGAGTAGTGACGAGGAAGGTCAGGGCCCTACTGAGAGAAACGATAACAAAATGATAATAACAATAATAAGCAGTTTAAATAATAATGAATCTGAAATGATGACAGTAAAGTGATTACAGCAATCGTCTACAATTAAACTAACAACAAGTAACAAAACTCAATTAACAAGTCCAGTACCTATGGGAATTGAACCCACAGAGTCCCATTCTATAATCAACAGTCTAGGAGCTACGGGAATTTAACCCACAGTCCCAATAACGGTATATCCGGGTCTCCAGGAATCGAACCCGCAACCCATGTCTCAATACCTCAGGATGTATCTCAATGATCTCAGGATCTCCGGGAATCGAACCCGCAGTCCGTATTTCAATAATATATCTCCGGGAATCGAACCCGCAATCCATATCTCAATAACTCGGATCTCCGGGAATCGAACCCGCAGTCCATATCTCAATAACTCGGATCTCCGGGAATCGAACCCGTAGTCCATATCTCAATAACTCGAATCTCCGGGAATCGAACCCGCAGTCCATATCTCAATAACTCGGATCTCCAGGAATCGAACCCGCAGTCCATATCTCAATAACTCGGATCTCCGGGAATCGAACCTGCAGTCCACAACAATATCACTCCGGGTCTCTGGGAATCGAACCCACAGCCCTGGGATCTCCAGTAATTTAACCCGCTGTCCACTAACACATCAAATAAAGAAAGCACATAGAGAGAATATAATATGTTTAACTACAACTTCGCCGAAACTAGTGCCAACAATTTATCAAGAAGTTCAAGTAAGTTAACTAGGCAATTAGACATGTTGAATCCTAGCTAATATGCTTTTCTATCTAATACCGGGTAAAAGTAACGCTTTTATCAGCTAAGAACAGGAATATCACTAATCGGACAATTCAAGTAAAGTGTGTGTTACAACAACCAGCGCATGTACACGCCCGTCACCTCGCGTACAAGGCATTTAAACTATCACATAATATCCTAGGGGTGAAAGTTCCCCCACACGAGGTTAGACAAGCCACTTACCTCAATTCCGGTACAAAACCGCTAAGAAATGACTCCCTTGCCACAAGTATCCAACTCCGAGTGGCCCGAATCTAGTCAAACCAATTACACAGTGTAAATAACATCACAAGTAACTAATTACAATGATAAAATTAAAGCAATGGCGCGAACACATGTGAAATGACCAAAATACCCCTACAATCATCGGCTCGGAATCGAAATATTTTTATGTTTTCAGAACCCTCGTACTCTCACGAGTCTAACCATACCAAAATTATACCATTCGCATGTCATTTCGACCCTCAAATCAAGGATTTATCATTTTTCAACTTTAGGGCTCAAAATCCTAATTTTTACCATCCAAACACGGATAAAAATAGAAACCAGCAGAAATAATCATGGATAAACATCAAAATAAAGTTCTGATATTTACCTCCTTGATGAGACGAGAACAACGCCGCGAAAATCACCTCAATCGGAGCTCTAGAACTCAAGATATGCCCAAAATACTAAACTTCTCTGTTTTAAACACTGTCCAGGCCCATTTTCCGCTTTTGCGGATAATTTTCGCATATGCGGGACCGCTTTTGCGGTTCTATTTCCGCTTTTGCGGTTACGCATCCGCGGTTAAATTCCGCTTTTGCGGTTCTGACAGACACCAGCACTTTTCTCGGCACGGAAACGAGCATAACTTCCTCATACGATGTCCAAATTCGACGATTCTTTTTGCTATGGCTCCGAAATTACGATACGGATCTAATGGTTCAAACAAAACTGAATTTGGAGAACATTTACTTAATATGGTACCCCTTTATGTCCAAAGAAGCAATGTTGAAACATCAAATAAGAGCGTGATCACAACTCGAAACACATCCGAGGCCCCCGGGACCCCAATCAATCATACCAACCAACCCCAAAACACATTACGGACTTGCTTGAGGCCTCAAACCACGTCAAACAACTCTAAAACCATTAATTACACCCCGATTCAAACTTTATGAACTTTGAAGTTTCCAACTTCTATTTCCGATGCCGAAACCTATCAAATCGCGTCCAATTGACTTCAAATTTTGCACACACGTCCAAAATGATATATCGAAGCTACAGAAACTTTCGGAATTCCATTCCGACCCTCGGATCAAAATCTCACCTATCAACCGAAATTCGCCAAAATACTAACTTTGTCAATTCAAGCGTAATTCTACACCGGTCATCACAAAAATATTCCGGACACACTCCTAAGTCCCAAATTACCTAACAAAGCTATCCGGACCATAAAATTCGCATTTCGAGCCCGATATCAAAATTTCCACTTCCGGTCAAGCTTCTTAAAAACCTTCAAATTCCTACCTTTACCCAAACGACTCCAAAATGACCTACGGACCTCCGAATTTATTTCCGATCGCGCTCCCAAATCCAGAATCACAATACGGAGCTACGTCCAGTCTCGAAATTCCAAACGGACATCGATAACGCGGAAATGCACTTCAAGTCAAACTTATGAAATTTCTTCTAAAATGCTAACTTCCAAAATAGGTGCCAAAATGCTCCCGGGTTATCCAAAACCTGAATCGGGCATACGCCCAAGTCCGATATCATTATACAAACCTGCTGGACCCTTCAAATCCTAATTCCGAGGTCGTTTACTCAAAAATCCAATCCTAGTTCATTCTTTCAACTTAAAGCTTCTGAAATGGGAATTTTCATTTAAATTTAACTCCATCTCCCTGAATTTAGATTTCGACCGTGCAAACAAGTCATAATACCCGAAATGAAGTTGTTCATGGCCTCCACGGAGTGTTAGTACTCAAAACGACCGGTCGGGGCGTTACATTCTCTCCCACTTAAACATACTTTCGTCCTCGAATGTGCTGAGATATGTACTGGAGTAGTCTGAAATCATTTTTTTTAGCATCTAATGCACCTTCCTGTGCTTCGAGAACTCAGCTGAGCACATTAGTCTGATATAATCTGAAGATATTCCCCTTTTATTCAAACAAATAAGTCTTAGAGCCTAATTCCAACATCTTCTTCAAGAGATCACTCAATTATTCACCACACGCCGTCCTCAAACATGACTGCATAACTTTACTGGATTCTTACATTGCAACACAAAATCCACAGGACCACGATAATATTTTATGATCAAATTAGCCAAATTTCAACGAATCAGATGCTCCCATTGCACCTCATGACCTACATAGGTCTTGTTCTAAGTTTTACAACACTGACACGACGAAAGAGATGTGCCGATATTCATAACCAACTACTGAATCAACAATTCATTGGATCTATACTCCTGACAAGATCCATTACCTTGTCCTAAACCAGAGAATGATCTTTTCTCTATAATATACTTCATATAATCAGTTTGCATTGACCCCAAATCCAATAACCTCATCTCACACAGTACGAACTGCTCAGGCGATAAGCCACCTCAGACATAATCAAAAGACCCGCAAGATGACATAATGTGCGAGTAGGCTACTAATTCGTACGCAATACAAAAGGAAGGCGAACATTAGAGAGAACTATTCAACTCTCACACTAACATGGACTTCCTCAGAAAAATAGGAAACAGAACACATAAAAGCAAATATGGACACTGAAGTAAACATCACACTGTTGCGGCGTGCAACCCGATCCCAACAATATACCCATGGCGGCGTGCCACCCGATCCAAACAGTATACCCATGGCGGCGTGCCACCCGATCCAAACAATATAACCATGGCGGCGTGCCACCCGATCCAAACAATATAACCATGTCGGCGTGCCACCCGATCCAAATATAAAACTCACACAAGGAGCCATACGTCGAGCTGAATAGCTCATCACATCAAAATATTGAATATAGATCATAAGCACACTAAGTGCATGATATCATTCGCAAGGAAACATATAGCGTTATAGGCTACAAACTCAAGCACAACTGAGGTGCGATACATAATCTAAGTCTCAAGAGCCATCATGCTCATATAGCATCACCGCTAAGCGGAACCTCAACACATAAGGAATATACCAAGCCGTCTCACAACTCATACAGTGCAATATATCTTTACATGATTTAACTAACCACGAAATAAGACCGCGACTACCCCTCCATAAGGGGCGCATTGCTGGAAGAAACACAACTGGCCTGACGCAAGGCTCACTTCCACATTTAAATCTATCCACCGACCTTAAGTCTATCCTGGTCGTGCCAAGCTAAGCCAATAATATTTCACAGGTCTATAACCCAATAAGCAGAGTGCCCTCCAGGCATAAATTCTCGAATGGATGATATCACCAAAATCCTCATACTTGGTTTAAATTTCTAACCAATCAAGTGACTACATGTCACACCTATACAATCTTCTTGTGGGACAAGCTCCCACCATCTTCCGAATAATTAGCGGGCCTGCACATTCAAACCACCGGCTGCACTAACGCTGAAAAGCGATAAGAGTCCCTAACCGGGATGCAAAGCCTTTCTCACAGAACACCGATCTCAAGTGATACTGACGTTAATACCCAACTTACTCAAAACACTGAAACTCCTTTCCTGCTCATCCAAGCTCTTTATATCACAATTCATTGACCAAACTGCGTCCTTGGTCCTTACTTCAAATTCCATACCACAATGCACCTCACGTGCCGATATATGATAGACACGATTTCCATCACAACTCTAGAACTGACGATAGGCTAATACTTCATCACATAAGACTTTCCATTTAACTCACTTCAGAAGAACTACAGCAACATACATGCGAAATTCTCATAACCATCGAATATGCCAATCTCTAAGTAGTGGTCCAAGCCACCATAACCCTTACCGAGATCTGCCTACTCGTAACAGGCCCCTAACAGAAGAATACTTCAGAATAACATCAATCCCTGCGACTGAGAAGCCTCAAATGCACCGCGACAAATCACATGCATAGCTCGATCACGTTGCATGAACCGATCATTGACACCAATATGCCAACTCAACTATGGCTAATCAATCTATTTTCTTCCAATTTATCCTTGATTGCCATAGAAATGTTAATATCTCCCTTCAATACCTAACTTATTCCAACCACACTCACCCCGAGTGACCTTAAATCATGAGGCCATGCTATCTCAAGAACGACGACCATTTCATATCTCTCAAATACTACACCACAAGTCAAAACATCATAGAACATTTTGAGCCTTTCTTCATAAGTTGTTTCAAAAGCTTGATTCTCAACTGTACGTATAGACTCAGCATTATCAGGCACCACACTTTACCTCCTAAATTTACTAGGACCGCTATTAAGAGCCATCCGGACCTGACTTGCCCCAGTACGCAATCAACTCTACTGAATTTTATAACATATGAATACCCTCTCGATAAAGCCCCCAGCGAAACCACTTCCCGCGAACCTGCACCTATACGAGGCATAAATCATGAATCTTTCCTCAAGTTTAAACACGAGCCAGTAAGGCTAACCATAACATGCATTCAACAATTCATATACTCAAATTACCACTCATGGCCATTTTCCGTGGCTGCAATAACACAATAATACGCTAGTATCCATAATTCACACAGGTAATTAACCATGCGACCCAATCATAAGCAGTGGGACTCTCCCACTTAGCCCAAATCCACTATTACATGACTCTCGAACATATTAGAACCATTCTCTCAAGTCATTTACTATTATTCAACTGCAACTCACTTGATCCAACGAATATAACCACATGTGCTCTATTAGCACTCTAACACCATAGGGTATGACCTCATCCCAATACAACCAAACATCTTCTCGCTCCATGCATCGAGCATTATTTACTGACGACATCTCAAAACATACTATGATTCTCACACGCCTACGAAGCACCATGTAGCCTTCACCGAAATCTTTCCTACTGATAATGAAAGGTAGAATTTATTAGGGATACAGGAACATCAAAAGTCCCAACATCATACCATACGAGCCTCAACTCTTGCCCATTCGCAAGTTTCAAAGAACCCTTTGAATAGCACCTAGATACATCGTAGGCCAAATCTGATATGACACATGACCCATAATTCGATCGTTGATAGTGAAATCCTTTCACTTGGCACGAAGCCATAAGATACATCTTGCTAATCCATGACAATAGCCTTTATCATTTGTACGTCTTCATCATAAGATAGCCCAAGACATTCGTTTGGTGCATGTCCTTCTTAAGATAGTTATACTCATTTCCCCCAGTATCTCTGTTGGCTGAATCCTTCGCTAAATAGATATCTCATATGAGCCATATAGTCTTTAGTACCACCAACTATCTTTAGATCTATATCCACCTTGCGATTCTACCATTACTGTGACGATTAGGCAGTTAAGTAAACCTCCTCAAGACCGTACTTATCAACCGAATGTCGGAATCTAGTGCACCCCCATGTGCACAATTGAAGATCTCTCAATTGTCTTGCATTATCGATATGGATGACACGCGGTAACAATGGTTGAGTAAATTCTTGACTCCCTTGAAATCCCTCTGCAGCATCACGAACCGTCTGCGTATACTTGATACCGAGCGCACAATTTCAATACACGAGTGGATGCAAAAGAACATATGACATAGGCTCCAACCGAATAAATGGCGCACGATAAGGAATTCAAAGAATTGAAGAGTTTCCTAAATAGTTACATAGCCTCTCGTAGATAAATACAGACGTCTCCGTATCGATCAGCGAGAATCTAAGTAACCGGTCTGTGTCCCGTGACTCCTACGAACCTAGAGCTCTGATACCAACTTGTCACGACCCTAGTTCACCGATTGTGAACGTGTCATGACGGCACCCAGTCCCCACGACTAGGTAAGCCTAACACGCTGCGGAATATACAAGTTTATGAACATTAAATAAGAAATAGCGGAAAAATAATATTAAAAAAAGAAATGTAATCCGTGCCGCTTGGCACATACACCCGTCAAACACAATATATAACACCACCAAGACCCGGAATCCCATGGGCAACACAGACTAAAAAGAGTATACAACTGTGGCTCTATGTGAAAAGAGTATCTAACAATGAAATGAAGGAAAACATCTACTAATAATATCAGAATAGAAGGAGGGCCTCCGGATCCGCGGACGTAGCATATCATACCTCGAGGTCTCCCAAAGTGCTGCTGAATCACCTAGTATGAGCCTGCTCTGATGTACCTAGATCTGCACAACAAAAGTGTGCAGAAAAGTAGCATGAGTACACCACGGCGGTACTCAGTAAGTTCCAAGCCTAACCTCGATGGAGTAGTGACGAGGAAGGTCAGGGCCCTACTGAGAGAAACGATAACAAAATGATAATAACAATAATAAGCAGTTTAAATAATAATGAATCTGAAATGACAACAGTAAAGTGATTACAGCAATCGTCTACAATTAAACTAACAACAAGTAACAAAACTCAATTAACAAGTCCAGTACCTATGGGAATTGAACCCACAGTCCCTTTCCATAACCAACAATCCAGGAGCTACAGGAATTGAACCCGCAGTCCCGATAACAGTATCCCTGGGTCTCCAGGAATCGAACCCGCAACCCATGTCTCAATAAATCTCAAGATCTCCGGGAATCGAACCCGCAGTCCACATCTCAATAACTCAGGATCTCCGGGAATCGAACCCGTAGTCCATATCTCAATAACTTGGATCTCCGGGAATCGAACCCGTAGTCCATATCTCAATAACTCGGATCTCCGGGAATCGAACTCGCAGTCCATATCTCAATAACTCGGATCTCCGGGAATCGAACCCGCAGTCCATATCTCAATAACTCGGATCTCCGGGAATCGAACCCGCAGTCCATATCTCAATAACTCGGATCTCCGGGAATCGAACCCGCAGTCCATATCTCAATAACTCGGATATCCGGGAATCGAACCTGCAGTCCATATCTCAATAACTCGGATCTTCGGGAATCGAACCCACAGTCCACAACAATATCACTCCGGGTCTCTGGGAATCGAACCCACAGCCCTGGGATCTCCGGGAATTTAACCCACTGTCCATTAACACATCAAATAAAGAAAGCACACAGAGAGAATATAATATGTTTAACTACAACTTCGCCGAAACTAGTGCCAACAATTTATCAAGAAGTTCAAGTAAGTTAACTAGGCAATTAGACATGTTGAATCCTAGCTAATATGCCTTTCTATCTAGTACCGGGTAAAAGTAACGCTTTTATCAGCTAAGAACAGGAATATCACTAATCGGACAATTCAAGTAAAGTGTGTGTTACAACAACCAGCGCATGTACATGCCCGTCACCTCGCGTACAAGGCATTTAAACTATCACATAATATCCTAGGGGTGAAAGTTCCCCCACACGAGGTTAGACAAGCCACTTACCTCAATTTCGGTACAAAACCGCTAAGAAATGACTCCCTTGCCACGAGTATCCGAATCCGAGTGGCCCGAATCTAGTCAAACCAATTACACAGTGTAAATAACATCGCAAGTAACTAATTACAATGATAAAATTAAAGCTATGGCGCGAACACAGGTGAAATGACCAAAATACCCCTACAGTCATCGGCTCGGAATCGAAATATTTTTATGTTTTCAGAACCCTCGTACTCTCACGAGTCTAACCATACCAAACTTATACAATTCGCATGTCATTTCGACCCTCAAATCAAGGATTTATCATTTTTCAACTTTAGGGCTCAAAATCCTAATTTTTACCATCCAAACACGGATAAAAATAGAAACCAGCAGAAATAATCATGGATAAACATCAAAATAAAGTTCTGATATTTACCTCCTTGATGAGACGAGAACAACGCCGTGAAAATCACCTCAATCGGAGCTCTAGAACTCAAGATATGCCCAAAATACTAAACTTCTCTGTTTTAAACACTGTCCAGGCCCATTTTCCGCTTTTGCGGATAATTTTCGCATATGCGGGACCGCTTTTGCGGTTCTATTTCCGCTTTTGGGGTTCCGCATCCGCGGTTAATTTCCGCTTTTGCGGTTCTGACAGACACCAGCACTTTTCTCGGCACGGAAACGAGCATAACTTCCTCATACGATGTCCAAATTCGACGATTCTTTTTGCTATGGCTCCGAAATTACGATACGGATCTAATGGTTCAAACAAAACTGAATTTGGAGACCATTTACTTAATATGGTACCCCTTTATGTCCAAAGAAGCAATGTTGAAACATCAAATAAGAGCGTGATCACAACTCGAAACACACCCGAGGCCCCCAGGACCCCAATCAATCATACCAACCAACCCCAAAACACATTACGGACTTGCTCGAGGCCTCAAACCACGTCAAACAACTCTAAAACCATTAATTACACCCCGATTCAAACTTTATGAACTTTGAAGTTTCCAACTTCTATTTCCGATGCCGAAACCTATCAAATCGCGTCCGATTGACTTCAAATTTTACACACACGTCCAAAATGATATATCGAAGCTACAGAAACTTTCGGAATTCCATTCCGACCCTCGGATCAAAATCTCACCTATCAACCGAAATTCGCCAAAATACTAACTTTGCCAATTCAAGCGTAATTCTACATCGGTCATCACAAAAATATTTCGGACACACTCCTAAGTCCCAAATTACCTAACAAAGCTATTTGGACCATAAAATTCGCATTTCGAGCCCGATATCAAAATTTCCACTTCCGGTCAAGCTTCTTAAAAACCTTCAAATTCCTACATTTACCCAAACGACTCCAAAATGACCTACGGACCTCCGAATTCATTTCCGATCGCGCTCCAAAATCCAGAATCACAATACGGAGCTACGTCCAGTCTCGAAATTCCAAACGGACATCGATAACGCGGAAATGCACTTCAAGTCAAACTTATGAAATTTCTTCTAAAATGCTAACTTCCAAAATAGGTGCCAAAATGCTCCCGGGTTATCCAAAAACTGAACCGGGCATACGCCCAAGTCCGATATCATTATACAAACCTGCTGGACCCTTCAAATCCTCATTCCGAGGTCGTTTACTCAAAAATCCAATCCTAGTTCATTCTTTCAATTTAAAGCTTCTGAAATGGAAATTTTCATTTAAATTTAACTCCATCTCCCTGAATTTAGATTTCGACCGTGCAAACAAGTCATAATACCCGAAATGAAGTTGTTCATGGCCTTCACGGAGCGTTAGTACTCAAAACGACCGGTCGGGGCGTTACAGTCGGGTAGCATTGTAATCGAAGAGCCAAAACCCTAACAGCCGTAGGAAACCAAGCATCAGAACTCCTTTTGCATTTCCTCAGGAACACGCATAATGATGACGCTTACATACGGTGATGTCATTGCAAAAAAGGGGTTTTACGCGCCAATATACCAACCGATTAAAATGGTCACCGCCTTTACATCCTCATCTCTGAATATGGTCAAAATTTTCCTAACATACAGTTCGAATATCCGTCCATCAGCAACGCACGTCTCTACGTCACCAACGAATGGAGGGACTAACTGCATAGGGTAAAATCCTGCCCAATGCCGTGACCACGACCCTGGGCTAAACAATGGTCATAGTGAGTATAAGGCCCCGTAAATATTTTGTGCTTAAAACCAAGTAACTGTGGTGTCATGGCCTGAATAATGTGTTAGGAATGCGTAGAATTCTTTGCGGTGAGCTTGCGAGCCGCGGTTCGGACACTTGGTAGTGATTTAAGTTTCAAAAATTTAAAGAATCAATTTTTCCAAAAATTGTCAATTCTGCGGTCAGGAATGCGATCGCAGATCTGTTATGCGGACCGCATTCCTACCGCAGAGCTTAACAGAATGTTTCCAAAAAATCATGTTAAAAATGCGGTCGATATGCGATCGCAGAATGGATCTGCGGACCGCAGATCTACCGCATAATTTCTCAAGAAATTTTGAGTGTCAAATTTGTGGTGCATTCTACGATTGCAGATCAAGAATGCGGACCGCATTTTGGTCTCAAGTCGTAACAGAACCTGTGAAAATTTTGAGGTAATTCCGCGGTCATTATGCGGACCGCATGTTGATTCTACGATCGCAGATGTGACCGCAGAATTGACTTGGCCCAGTATTTTTATAAAATTTGACCCGACCCCTTCTTTAATAAAACACCTTTCTCCTTCATTTTATCATGTCTTCTTAGAAAAAAAACTAGAGAGATGAGAGAGGGGTTTTAGAGAGAGGAGTCTATTATCTTCAAGAATTGTTCCAACCATTTAGTCCAAAGGAACCTATGGCAAAGATTCAACTTCCCCAATCTTCGCAAGGTAAAAACCCTAACTATTTTCTCTGATTTTCTGTTTTAAAATGGGTAAAGAAAGGTTTGCATATAATAGCCTTTGACGATAGAATTTAACACTCATGCATGATTATTGAACTTGATTTTTAGTAAAAGGAAGTGAATAGACGTAAGAGTCTGCAAAAACAAGGTCGGCAAAGATAGGATAACTTGGGTAAGCATAAAGTATGAGGTTAAAGAAAGAAAACCCGACATCGGGTATGTATGGCTAATTTTGATTCTTGTAAAATTGCCCATATGTGTGAAATTTGTTTTGGCATGTGTTAATTTGAGAGATTGTATTTAATTCTTTGATTTCATTGTTGGGTATTCAATTGATGTTGAACTACATGTGGTGTGGTATGAAATATGAATTGAAAGATAACAAGGGAATTAGAATTGGTAAGGAACTAAGAACCATTGTTGTGGTGGCATATATGGTTTCTTGTGGAAAGGGATGAAACACTTGAATTGTGGTAAATTGTTGAGCATACTTGTGTGGGTACTCTGGAATATGGAAACATGGTAACTCGGTTGTGACATCAGTTTGAAAAAGTATTTGAGGACATGAACCAATTTGTAAGTTGCTTATTTGAACTTGTTATAATTTTGTGTAGTGCCTTGTTTGCTGTTTGTGATTGTTGTGTTTGAAATTGTACGGTAGGATCGGGTTGCGCGCCGTAACATGAAGAAATAAGGTGTGGGTTGGGGTGATAAGGGTGGCCGAGGTAATAAGGGTGGACAAGGTAATAAGGATGGAAAGCGATCGAAATCGCTAATGAAATTGATACAAAATCATTGATATGAAATTTGTGAAAAGAGACAGCAGGAGAGTTTGCAACCTGTGGGGCACTGATTGCCCCTTTGTTTGACTACTTGTGTTTTACGTGATTGATTGGTTGTTGTTCTACTTGTTGATCTTAAACGTGCTTTGTGTTGAGAATTATCTGAAATGAGGAAAATGTGGAAAACATGGTTGGCTGGCTTAATTGATTCTTGATGTAATTTATTGGTTGTCTTATCATCGTGATTACTTGTTTAATGGCTTTAGTTTACTTGGGACAAAGTTTGCCCATACATACCAGTACAATTCTAGTGTACTGACGTCCCTTTTGCCGGGGACGCTACATTCGTGTTATGATTGTAGGTGGATCGATAGCAGGCACTTCAGCTCATCGGCAGTAGTATCCTTCTCCTTCCACTGCCCGTTTTGGTGAGCCCCTTTTTCTTCCTTGGGGCCCTGTGTGGCTCATGCCACTTTTATTTTAGACTTTATTTTGGATTTTGTAAGGTATAGCCAGAGCCTTGTTACTGGTAAGTATTGCATTCCCTTTTGTATCCTAGAGGCTCTGTGGACATGTAAGTTGTGTGATTATGGTCTATGTATATATATATATGTCGGGCGTTGTAAATGTAAATTGCAAACTTATTAGTAAATCAATCGTATGGTTATGTTTGTACATTGTGAAATTTGTTATAATTGGTAAGATATTTGGTTTATGAGAAATAATCAACACAGGGGTAACGCGTGGGATAGAAAGGCACCAAGGTCCGCTTGACTGGGACTGCCCGGTCAGGAGCCGGTCATGTCCCTCGATTTGGGGCTTGACAAACTTGGTATTAGAGCCTAAGGTTTTTAAAGTGTCCTAGGATGTCTCGGAGCCGTGTCTAGTAGTGCCCTTCTTATCGGTGTGTTGTCGACCACATCATATAAGTTGGGGGCTGCACGGACATTTAGAAATTCACCTAATTTCTTTGTTAATCTATATCGTGCAATGTGGAAATATTTGTGTCTTATTCGCGCCTTGTTCCAAAATTTTCAGAATATGGCGCCTAAGAAGAAGGCTAGACTCGGCCTTGGGGCCAATGCCGGCCCAAGTGCGGCTGCAAATCATGTACCCGATGCCGTGGGCGAGAATGACCCACCAGTCCTAAATTTGCCTAGACCATCTATCCCAGACCCAAGTGTCCTTGTTTCGACTGCGGCAGAGGGTGCCACCATCCCTCCTGCTAGTGTCCCTGATTCTGATACAATACCAGCTTCCGGTTCCGGTATCTCTAACGAGGATCTTAGAGGAGCCATTCACATGTTGACACAGTTAGTGGCCGCCCAGGCCCAGAGATCCCATGATGCCCCTGTGTCCTCCAGGGGACAGGAAGATTCCTCCGGCTCCAGAGTCCACCGGTTCTTGCGGTTGGCCCCTCCAGAATTCTCAGGCACCGATCCAGAGGCTGACCCACAGGACTTCCTTGATGAGATATACAAGACCCTCAGAGTGATGAAGGCAACAGATATAGAGGGGGTAGAGTTGGCCTCGTACAGGCTGAAGGGAGCGGCACGTTCATGGTTTGAGATGTGGGAGGATTCCCGTGAGGAGGGGAGCCCTCCGGCTAGATGGGAGGAGTTTGTAGATGCATTCATGGACCATTTCTTGCATGCCAAGACGATGGCAGCCCGTGCCACTGAGTTCGAGGTCCTCAAACAGGGCAGTGTGAGTGTTTAGGAGTATCACATGGAGTTCGTAAGGTTGTCCCAGTATGCTCCTCAGCTAGTGTCGACCATAGATGCTCGGGTTCGACGGTTTGTTCAGGGCCTTAGCCCTTTGGTAGTGAATGAGGCCGCCACAGCAGCTTTGCACTCAGATATGAACTATGGGAGGATCGTGGGGTTTGCTCAGGCCATAGAGGCCAGGAAATTGAAGATTCGTGCAGAAAGGGAGAGTAGCAGCAGAGCCCGGTCAATGGGTCATTCAGGGAGATCACTTCCAGGGAGAGGGTCATCAGGGCCATCCCAGTCATATGCTCGGTCCTCCGCGAGTGCACCGCCATCTGTGCACAGTCATCAGCAGGGCAGTCATTCGAGACCAGGTTCAGACAGCAGGAGGTCTCGCCAGTCTGGTCGCCCTGGGGTGAGGTCCCAGCAGCAGGGGAAACCTACATGCCCCAAGTGTGGGATATTTCATACAGAGACCTGCTACCTTGACATCCCGGTATGCTTCAGGTGCGGGGTGAGAGGTCACATTCAGCGGGACTGCCGTGCACCCCGTCAGGGTATGGGTAGGGGATCTGCTCAGTCATCCGGTTCTTCGGCTGCTACATCATCAGCACGTACTCCAGCATCAGCAGGGCGTGGTGCAGCTAGGGGTGGAGCTCATGGTAGGGGTGGACCTAGCCGATTCTATGCATTGAGTGGCTGCCAGAGTGCTGAGGCTTCTCCAGATGTTGTTACAGGTATCCTGTCTGTTCAGATTATTGATTGCTATGCCCTCATTGATCCGGGGTCTTCCTTGTCTTATGTCACCCCGTTCATTGCTTCAAGTTTTGGGGTAGAACCCGAAGAGCTTCATAAGCCGTTCTCTGTATCGACCCCTGTTGGTGATTCTATTACAGCCTCACGAGTCTATAGGATTTGTGTTGTTACGGTAAGTGGTCGTGTTACCACAGCCGATCTTATTGAGATTGGGATGGTAGATTTTGATGTAATTATGGGGATGGATTGGCTCTATTCGTGCTTTGCCAAGCTTGACTGTCGAACGAGAGTCATGAGGCTCGAGTTCCCTAACGAGCCAGTTATTGAATGGAGAGGAAATGGTGTAGTGCCAAGGGGTAGGTTTATTTCCTACCTTAAGGCTTCGAAGATGATTAAGAAAGGGTGTATCTATCATTTGGTCCGGGTGATGGACACCACCTCAGATGTGCCTACCCTCGAGTCCGTGCCAGTTGTAAATGAATTCCCCGAGGTGTTTTCGGATGAGCTTCCAGGGATCCCGCCAGATAGGGAGATCGATTTCGGGATTGATGTATTGCCAGATACTCAGCCAATATCCATTCCACCATACGGAATGGCGCCAGCAGAGTTAAGGGAGTTAAAGGAGCAGCTGAGGGATTTATTAGAGAAAGGGTTCATACGACCGAGTGTGTCGCCGTGGGGTGCTCCGGTTCTCTTTGTCAGAAAGAAGGATGGGTCACTTCGAATATGTATTGATTATCGGCAGCTCAACAAGGTCACCATCAAGAATAAATATCCTTTGCCTCGAGTGAATGATTTGTTTGACCAATTGCAAGGAGCAAAGTTCTTCTCTAAAATTGATCTACGGTCCGGGTACCACCAGTTGAAGATCAGGGAGCAGGATATTCCTAAGACTGCCTTCAGAACTCGTTATGGTCACTTCGAGTTTTTGGTCATTTCTTTTGGGCTAACCAATGCTCCAGCATCTTTCATGGACCTTATGAATCAGGTTTTCAAGCCATTCCTAGATTCCTTCGTAATTGTATTCATTGACGACATCCTCATCTACTCTCGGAGCATGGAAGATCATGCCATTCACCTCAGAGCAGCATTGCAGACCCTTCATCAGCATCACATGCCAAGTTCTCAAAATGTGAGTTCTGGTTGGAGTCTGTAGCCTTTCTAGGCCATGTCATTTCCAGTTAAGGGATTCAGGTGGATCCTCAGATGATTGCAGCAGTGAAATATTGGCCTAGACCCACGACCCCGACAGAGATTCGTAGCTTTTTGGGTTTGGCAGGGTACTATCGGAGGTTTGTAGAGGGATTCTCAACCCTCTCCTCTCCATTGACTAAATTGAAGCAAAAGGCAGTTAAGTTCCAGTGGTTCGATGCATGTGAGAAAAGTTTCCAAGAATTGAAGTCAAGATTGACCTTGGCACCAGTATTGGCCTTGCCAGAAGGCACAGAGGGATTTGTGGTTTATTGTCATGCCTCCGGGGTCGGTTTGGGGTGTGTATTGATGCAGCGCAGAAAGGTCATAGCTTATGCTTCCAGGCAACTCAAGAACCATGAGAAGAATTATCCGACACATGACTTGGAGCTTGCAGTTGTTGTGTTTGCCTTGAAAATATGGCGGCACTATCTTTATGGGGTTCATGTAGATGTGTTTTCAAACCACAAGAGCCTCCAGTATTTGTTCAAACAGAAGGAGCTGAATCTGAGGCAACGGCGGTGATTAGAATTGCTCAAGGACTATGATATGAACATAATGTACCATCCAGGGAAGGAAAATGTGGTAGTCGACGCTCTTAGTCGAAAATCCATGGGTAGTTTGGCTCATTTGGGTGTGGATCAGAGACCCCTGGCTTGGGAGGTTTACCAATTGGCCAGTTTGGGGGTTCGTATCTCGGCGTCAGACGAGGGGAATGTTTTGGTGCATAATGGAGCAGAATCATCATTGGTTGCGGAAATCAAGGAAAAGCAGTTTATGGATCCAGTATTAGTTCAGGTGAAGGAAGTAGTTATGAATGACAAGACCTCAGCATTTGTACTCAGTAGTGAGGATGGTGTATTGCGGTGTCAAGGTAGACTATGTGTTCCGGACGTGGACGAACTTCGGGAGAGAGTAATGGCAGAGGCTCATATTTCCAGGTATTCTGTGCACCCAGGTTCCACAAAAATGTATCATGATCTCAAGGAGATTTATTGGTTGAACGATATGAAAAGGGATGTGGCAAGCTTTGTAGCTAAATGCCCGAACTGTCAGCAAGTGAAAGCCGAGCATCAACGGCCAGGTGGATTAACTCAGCTTATAGAAATACCAAGGTGGAAATGGGAGATGATCAACATGGATTTCGTAGTGGGGTTACCTCGCACTCAGCATAAGTTCGACTCAATATGGGTGATAGTCGATCGACTCACCAAGTCAGCTCACTTCCTGCCAGTCAAGTCCACTGATACCGCGGAGCCATATGCAAGGTTGTACATCTAGGAGATAGTAAGGCTTCATGGCACTCCACTTTCTATTATCTCGGATCGCGGGGCTTAGTTCACAGCTAATTTTTGGAAGACGTTTCAGCAAGGTTTGGGAACTCAGGTGAATCTCAGCACAGCTTTCCATCCGCAGACCGACGGTCAGGCCGAGCGGACTATTCAGACACTTGAAGATATGTTGCGTGCTTGTGTCTTAGATTTCTAAGGTAATTGGGATGAGCACTTGCCACTGATAGAATTTTCTTATAATAACAGCTTTTATGCTAGCATTCAGATGGCCCCGTTTGAGGCATTGTACGGGAGAAGGTATAGGTCGCCAATCGGATGGTTTGAGGTAGGTGAAGCGGAATTGCTAGGGCCAGATCTGGTGTACCAAGCTATGGAAAAAGTTAAGGTTATTCAGGAGAGGATGAAAACTGCACAGAGTCGCCAAAAATCCTATGTAGACGTTCGTCGAAGAGATTTGGAGTTTCAAGTCGATGATTGGGTGTTCTTGAGGGTATCTCCTATGAAGGGAGTCATGCGATTCAGAAAGAAAGGGAAATTGAGTCCTAGGTATGTTGGGCCATATCGGATCGTCCAAAGGATTGGTCAAGTTGCTTATAGGCTGGAGTTGCCTCCGAGATGTCATTAGTGCACCCGGTATTCCATGTGTCCATGTTGAAGAAAGTGATTGGAGATCCATCCACCATCATGCCGGTCGAGGCTATTGAGGTTAATGAAGATTTGTCATATGAAGAAGTTTCGGTAGCCATCCTTGATAGGCAAGTACGTAAGTTGAGAAATAAGGAAGTTGCCTCTGTCAAAGTATTGTGGCGAAGTCAACAAGTTGAGGAGGCCACGTGGGAAGCAGAAAAAGAGATGAAGGAAAAGTACCCCCATTTGTTTGATCAAGCTTAGAAGAAATTAGGCGATCCTTCTACTCCTAGTAACTATCGTCTTGTCCAAGTTGTTTTCCCTCTTAGTGTTAGTAAAGTTTCCTTCATTTTGTAATAAGTTAAATCTGTTGTTACCTTGGGTCACTTAAACCTTTCTTGATAAATGGAAGCCTTATAAAGATTCATGTGTTAAATAAACGACTAACGGTAAGTGTAAAATTAGAAATTGTTTGTTTATGTGTATAAGGTGTATTGAAATGGTTAAATAAGGTAAGGACTCATTGAAGTGACTAGTTTATGTGCAATTGTAACAATGTGATGGAATATGTGCAGTCGTTGAGGTAAGAAAGTGTATACAAGCTGTGGAAAGTGTTGCAATTGTGTATTGTTGTTTGGTAATGTGTTTCGGGGGCCCTCTAACAGGTGGATATGTCCATAATATAAAGGAAACTTTGGCGAAATTTTTCTAAAATATAAGAGTTAGTTAAAATTTTAACAGTTTGCATATCATGTCTTTCAAAACCAACTCATTTTCAAAATCCTCATTCGAGGATGAATGATTTTAAGGGGGGGAGGATGTAAGGCCCCGTAAAAATTTTGTGCTTAAAACCTAGTAACTGTGGTATCATGGTCCGAATAATGTGTCTATTCGGACCCTTGGTAGTGATTTAAGTTTCAAAAATTTAAAGAATCAATTTTTCCAAAAAGTGTCAATTCTGCGGTCAGGAATGCGATCGCAGATCTGTTATGCGGACTGCATTCCTACCGCAGAGCTTAACAGAATGTTTCCCAAAAATCATGTTGAAAATGCGGTCGATATGTGTGAGCACGTGATTTTTGCCCTAAGCAACAAATTCCAAAATTAAAATAAATGGTATTTTTGTGTGCAATTACATGTTTGATTGGAATAAGATGCATTTTGTGTGATTGAACAATTAGAGAAAATTAAAAAAATAGGTTAAATACATGTATTTCAATTTAAGTTCTTACAAAAGGAAAATTAACAAAAAGAGCATTAATAACAGAAATTAAGGAAAAAATAGTAGACAATTGTCAAAAATATTAGAAAATTAGTGGAAGTAGGAAATTGAATAATGGAAATAACACCAAAAAAAGAAAAATGAAATACAGAAGAAAATACTACAAAAATCATTAAATTACAAAGAAATTACAAGGAAAATACAAAAAATAAGAGAACTAGGCCAAATGTCAGCCCAAATGCATTGGCCCAAAGCATTCTCAGATACCCGGTCCAAATGATTTAAATTGAAGCAATCCCAGCCGTTCATCTCTCCAAATCCAACGGCTGAGGATTTATCCGGAGTTAATTAATTAATTAAGATTTTGGAATTGATCTGGACCGTCCAAACCTTATGATCTAACGGACAAAAAGCCCACTCACCACCTAACTTTCAACGGCACCGTTTAAAGCAAAATAATCCTGACCGTTGATCTTGATTGATCCAACGACCAAGGACCAGTCAACCATGATGGGTATTTAATCCCCATCTCTAAGAGACGGCCGGCCATTTCCCCATTTATCAAACCCTAGCCGCCCTGTCTCTTCTTCTCTCTAACCTCTTCACCTTCTTCTTCAAAGCTTCGCCGGCCATGGAGACTGGCCGTCTCCCATGGCCATCTCCTGCTATCCCTCACCCTCAAACCTCTTTCTTCTTGTTTCCCCACCACCAGCCACCATGAAAACCCCAAAAAACCATAAAAAAAACCCTAGCTTCTTGAAATTCCGGTCATCGGAGTTCATCTCTGGTGACAAAAACCTATGAGAACGGCTCCCAGATTAACACCACCTAACCCTCATCCCTTGATCTATCACCCCTCACAAACATTTTCTCGAATTTTCACAAATAGGTCGCCGGAACCCTAACTCCGGCGACTCAAACAAACCACCACCCAAAATCTCACCTTTTCCACCTCTAACACCCATCCCCAAACAAAAAGACTTCAAAGCTGAAGTCTTGGATCTGAAAGAAGAAAACCAGAAAAAAGAAAATAAGAAAAAGAAAAGAAAAACTGTAAAAAGGAAAAAGGAGAAAAGAAAAAGAAATAACGAGAAAAGGAAACTCAGTAGTCAAATCCTGCAAGCTAAGTCCTTTTTTCCCCCTTTCTTGTTTATTTTTATGTGATTTTTTGTTTGTCTTTGTTTGATTCTTTTGTTTCCAGTATGTTCTAGTATGTTAGCCCTTTAAACAACTACATGATAGATTAGGGTTATCATCTTTGAAAAATCCCTGTTTATTCTGTTTCTCTGTTAAGATCTGTCTTTCTTTGATTAATCCTTCTTCATCTTCATGTCTATTATCATGTCTTCTACTTAGATTTTCTTCTTTAGACGTATGAATCACTGCATGTTTAGATTAGTTCTTATCTTCAAAAACTTTCTGTTATTCTGTTTAAGCCATGCCTTCTTTTGAAGCTTCTTTTATAAGTTTTAACCATCTGTGCTTGGTCAAGAACATGTTAAACATCATTAGGGTTTTCAATAGCCTTTTAAACATAAGAGAGTTCGGACTATGCATGCTTCATGATTGATTGATACACTATGTTGTGGAATCTGAATTATAAGTCTTTGATTGAAATTCAACAATATTCAATCTCTTCTCTGAGTTTTGGTTAAAAGATAAGTAACTCTGGTTTCATGGCTATGTATGCAATTTTGTGTGAAAAAGGCTATGTTTGCAATAATATTGTGTTAGTTGATTACTGTTAATACCTAGTATGCTTAGGTGGAATTGGTTATAGCTGCAGTAGTGTAGTAACCTGAAAAGTGGCTAATTGTGAAAACATGTTTTAAGTAGTTTAAAATGGGTTAAAATTGAAAACCACAAAAAGAGGTCACAAGTGAAATGAATAACAAAGAGTGGTCAGTCTTGCAACTGACCAACTCTAATAATTTTGAAACACTGGCTAAGTGTTAAATAGGCCAAGTGTGTAATAAAATTGACTTAAGTCTAATAGGCTAGACTTGCAAAGTCCCAATTGGCATGTGTTCACTAATTGGCCCAAATTGCAAGGCTAAGTCCAAACTTTGGATTGGCCAAGTCTTAAACAAGTTAGTTTTGAATAATTAAGTAGGTTAGTCCTGCAAATTGGCTGTAATCACATAAAATGAAACAAAGAAGTTAGAATAGAAATAAAATTGAAGTTTAATCTGGCCAGGTCTTAAAGACTAATGTAAACACTGGCCAGTAAATAAATAAGAGCTGAAAATAAAAAAACCTAACCTGGACAGGTCGGGTAAATAGTGAATGCCCTTAAGGGCATATCGGGAATAGAAAATGACAAAGTTGTGGATTTAATAGAGCCTATAGGGATACTAAAGACATTTAGGCTCATGATTTCTGCAATATTGCACAAGATTAAGGGCACATTAGTCATAAATAAAAGGTAACTTAGTAAATAACACTAACAAGTAGGGGCACACTAGTGAAAGCCTCAAAAAGGAATCAAATAGAACCTTCCAGCACATGCTGGAAGGCATTTCATAACAGAAAATGGGACTAAAGTGTAAGAATTGGTAAAAAAGGAAGGGAGGGAACTAGAATTACTTTCTAGCTTTTCCCCCAAAAATTTTCACCATCTCTCACCTATAAATACCCCTATTTAGAGCCTGTTTAAGGGCTGGAATTTGGAAATCAAAATTTTCAGAAAACTTTATACACAGTATTATAGATATAGTCGTTTGGGTTTTCTAGTAGAAGTTCATATTTAAAGCTGTGTGGATTTCTGCTTTTCAATGGGTCTCTATTGCTGTTGTTGTGTTAAGATTCAATTGCTCATTGGGATTCATTCTAGCTTACTGTTGCATTGCTTGTGTTGATTCTAATCGCTGTACCTATTCCTTCCCTTAGAACTCATCGGATCTCTTTGTTGAATCAGGTACATATCCTCGTTCGAGCTATGTAATTTGAAGCTATTATGATGAAATGAAGAGCTTGATGCGAGTTTAAAGCCTATTGTCATTTTATATTTCTGTTTTGTAGCTGTTAAAGTAGTTAAATCTATAATTCATTAGGAGATATTGTGTATATGTAGAAGAACGAATGAAACAATGTAATAAGTAGTAAGTAGATATAACGTAGTGATAGTAGCCAAAATCACTTAGTTCAAATAGGGTAAACCGTAAAACCAGACCAATTAATCTCGAAGTAAGACCTATAACACCAAATTCGCAGTAATGAATTCAATCAACCCCTGGCAGATGGTTTAAATTGATACTTGTTAGCAAGATTTGAACAAGTTTAAAAAACGGCTATAACAACAAAAACGAAGCAATAGATTAATTAAGACTGATTTTGTAATTTCAAATGAACCAGACTCATACTAAACTCAGTGACAAAATATAATTAGCATCTGCAAATGAGCTATAAGTAAGTGAATCATGTTTTTAAATAACCTCCTGTCACTTAGCTAGTAAATAACTCGGATCAGTAGTATGAATTAACTATTGAAGAACAAAATGAAAATAGTTTGCTAATTAGGTTTTATGCATATTAGACAATTATGATTCAGAATTGATATTGTTAGTTTTGTACAGTAATTTTCTCTTAATGAATAAAGCATAATTTGAATTTATTCCTTTTGATTTCAAGTACCTGTTCATATCATCAGATTTCGATCTTTGTTTTCATTTTCTCTGTTTCATTTTGGTCTGGGCCTAGCGTGTAACGCATGCCTGGATTGTGTTCGAATATCAGTTGGGCTTCTGAATGAAAGCCTCAACATAATCTGGGTTATTGAGACCCAGATATCCACAGCAACCTGCTGAATACAAGCCCAGAAGTCCAGGCCCAGTAACAACAAAATAATAAGGCCTGGACTAATTTTCTGGAAATGTAAGGCAATTAAATTGGTTAAGGGAAAAACAGTGGTAGAAAATATAGTTATACATTAAGTGTGGACTGTAAAAAATGAATGGATGAGCCTCGCATGGTAACAAAATAGCGGGGCCCCCATATAAATAAATGATGAATACATAATAGATTCGGGAAGGTTGATAGCAAATTTCACAACCTTTCCCAAAGATTAAAAGCCGCTAGACTATTATTAGGCACGATTTAATAAATATACCTTCCTTAATACGATTGTGCACTTGGTGCAACTCAAATCATAAATCCGAACGAAGCCGAAATGTATTCAAGGTCACAGGCATACTGGTTGCGATGTGACTCGTAATACGTTTTCGCGACGTCGCAATTCGTAAAAATATTAAAGCTTGAAACATGTACATATTGTAAAAGCATATAATAAGTCATAAAATTGAGAATGATAGTTGAGTGACCGTGCTAAAACCACGGAATTCGGGAGTGCCTAACACCTTCTCCCGGGTTAACAGAATTCCTTATCCAGGTTTCTAGTTTCGCGGACTATAATACAGAGTCAATTTCCTCGGATTCGGGATTAACCGGTGACTTGGGACACCATTATCTTCCTAAGTGACGACTCTGAAAATTAAATAAAATCTCGGACCGATTGTCCTTTATTTGGAAAAATTCTTTCCTCTTTGTTCTTATATCTTTTCCTGGGATGTTTGAATATCGAGGTATACCCTATTCTCTTAATCGGGAACTTTTTTAAACAAAAAAGTCGGGGTAGTAAAAAGGGAGGTGTGACAGCTCTAGCGACTCTGCTGGGGATAAGCAACCCATAACTTTGGTTTCAGGGTTTAAGAATTCGAGCTCGTTAGAATTGCCGTTCCCGGTGTTATTTGACTTTGTTATATGCTTTGAACAACATGCTACGTGTTTTACCGCTTTGATAATATATGGAATGTATATATAAATTGTGCCGAAAACCCTTCTCTTCTTCACCTCCGGGGATGTGCTTACTGGTTGAGACTCCCCTTTCTGTTAAGTCACACCCAAAATAAGAAACAGATGACGGATAAGTTACAAAGCTGATTGACCCCGCGAGTCACCAGTACATAGCCCCTCCTCGATCCGAGTTGTCCACTCGGGTACACGGTCTAGCACTCTATGAAACCATAAGATATTGAACATAGGTCCAGGACGATTAATTGCATCATAACTGACTTAGGGGACTCAACACAGGGGTTGGGTCCGTCTAGGACAGGTGACCCGGTAATTAAAGACCGAGCATATTATATGTTGCATTTTTAATTGTCTTTGATCATTATGCGGTCCGGCAAATTCCCAAGAAAATAGAAAGAGAATATTTGGATATAAAAAAAAAAGAGAGAGAGATTAGCGAAAGAGTTGTTAGAAATTTGAAAATTAGAAAATAGGAAAAATATTGTTAAACTAATTGGTCAAGTAATCTGACCGAACTACGCAGGTTTGATTCTCGCCATTAGGTGGGCTACGTAGGCAACCCTTGAACGGGTCCAACCACCCTTTTAGAAAATGACCAAAAAATATTTTTGTTTCAAATAATCGAGGTGATCGCCATTTTTGGAAATAGCTGAATGTTCTGAAAGGACGCCGGAAGGCTGTTTTGGCAAAAATGGCCACTTCGGAAGTCATGTTTTTCCCTTTTCAAAATAAAAACCCAAAAAAATGAAAATTTGCTTTGAAAAATATTTTTCTTTTTCTAAATAAAATCGCCTTTAAAAATTGTGCAGGATGAGCACGATACAGAATGAACCCTTCACTTTAATGAATAGAATTCCTTTGGAGCTAAGATTATGGTGGAACGACATGGGACAAGAAGGACAGAATTGGGTCAAATGTTATCTGAAGGACCTTACGGGATTAATAGACATAATTCCCCGAGGCGATATAATCCGAGCACTTGTTACATGCTGGGTTCCTGCGCACAACGTTCTACATTTTTCGGACTTTGAACTCACTCCCACTCTTGAAGAACTTGCTTACTACATAGGGAAAAATGAGGTCCCCTTAAAAGAGAAATATCCGGTGGCTCCAAGAGCGATAACGGTGCGCCGCTTCCTAGACTCTTTGAAGATTGCTCGGAATGTCCACAATGAGAATTTGGTTAATGGGTTTTGCTCCTTAAACTTCATCTATAGTAGATATGGACATGTCGGGGGTTTCAATGACCCCACGAACAAACTCTGTAGTAAGTCAAACCGAGCCAAATGGGAAGAACATCGACGATTTGCCTTTCTGGTGGCGTTTCTCGGGGTAATCATATTTCCAAGAAAGGATGGGCACATTGATACAAGAGTTGCCGGGGTGGCCAGCACTTTGATTGTACAAGATAATTGCACTTTGGCCCCAATGATCATAGTTGATATCTACCGTGCCTTGACAACATGTAAAGCATGGTACAACTTCTTTGAGGGATGTAACTTAATTCTGCAAATTTGGTTGATGGAACATCTATGCCATCATCCTTCGTTCTCAAGCTATGGGCCGACTGAAAGAACGTGCCTCGAAGAATTCAATATGAGAACAAAAGAAGTTAAGCTGCCAGAGGGAGCTAAAGGTTGGATTTCATATCTACGATCGTTGACCGATAGCCAAATCGATTGGGCATACGGATGGTTGCCCCTCGATGAGGTAATTTACATGCCGATGGAAGGGTCACACTTCATGATCATAGGTTTAAAAAGTATCCAGCCGTATGCCCCGTACAGGGTCCTACAATAGCTTGGAAGATATCAAGTTATACCAAAGGATGGGGACCTCAGTTTGCAAGCAATAGAGATTAGTCCGGATGGGCAATTCCCGGAAGCAAAGGTCCAACAGATTTGGAATGAGTGTCAAAATTTGAAAACAGAATCTTGTGTGGAAAACAGAGCTCGAGGAGAAGTCTCGCTAGGGTACGCCGCATGGTATCGACGGGGTATTGAGTATGATAGACCATTGAAAAGGCCTCATGTTCAAGATTTGGCTGAGCAGTCTAAGGAATACTCAAATTGGGTGGCCAAAGAAAATGAGTATAAGGCCAAAATCAGCTTGCTAGAAAAACAGTTGTGAGATCTCCAATTCGAGAGTAGTTTACAGGCAGCATCTAACGAAGGAGAAAAGAAGCAGCTGAAAAAGGAGAATGAAATTCTAAAGGCTCAAGTTGCAAAAATGAAAATTGCATCCGAGACCCCGGTTCGCTTAGCCCGAGACGAGAAGCTAATTGAAAATCTTTGGCGCAAAGTGAATGGCTACAGCTTCGATCTTGACAAAGCAGAAAAGGAGTTAGTCAGGGTTCGGAAGCAACTGGCCAGAGATGCCGATGAAAGAGCTAAAATGGTTCAACAACTACAAGATAAACATGAAGTTGAGGTAGCTCGATTGAGAAAGAAAGTCATCACAGCCACAGTCAAAAGTAACAAGATAATCAAAGAGTTTGAGGAAGAAAGAGAGCATTGTTACACGACTATGGCTCGATTAGAGTTCGAGTTACAACAACTACAGAAAGAGAACCAACAAACCTTAGACGCTCGCGCCAAACAAATCAGCAAGCTACTTCAAGAAAAAGGGGTCATTCGAGAAAGAATTGTCCATATTGCTCAGTACATCACCAGAAAATGCCAATTGTGTGAAGATATGTCCCGGGCGACATTTGCATCAGCCGTGAAGTTCTTTGTGAAGCAAGTCATGTCCGACCTAGATAGGCTCCAAAGTGGATTGGCATATAGGCCCGCGGCAAGACTGAACGACATCTCGCGGGTATTAGGAGCATTAATGTACTCATAGGGCATGCATGTTTTATTCGTATTTCTTTTTGCATTAGTAGCACAACATCATTTTGTAAATCAGTGTTTTTGAGTATCAATGAAAAGATCAAAGAAGTTGTTGCTAATCCTTTTTCGCTTTATATCAATTGTCTGAACGATAGGCAAATATGTAGGAACGAAAATCAATAAAGAAAAGAAGAAAGAAAGAAATGAAAAAGATAGGAGAAAGAAAAGAAAAAGAATGAAGAAGAAAAAAAAAGAGAAGAAAAGAGAAAAAGAGAAAGAGAAAGATGATTGGAAAAAAGAAGAAAAAAAAGAGAAGGAAAAAAAATGATTGAATAAGAAACAGATGCCGGGATGATGCATAACGATCAAAGGCAAAAGTTGTTATTTTTAATCGTTGCATCTTATCCTTTTATGTACTAACTATTAACAAGTGTTGTTGTTTATGAGAAATCAGATTTCAGCTGGCAACTGGTACTCTGGCAAATCATCATTACAACACGCGATCAAAAACTATGACTAAGGCTGTGTCTCAGGAAATTGAGCCAACTATCATGGACCCGGTGCAAGAAGAGGAGATTGTGGATGTTGCGGGGATGAAGGAGGAAATGTATAAGCTCAAGCAGCAAATGTCGGAAATGTACCAAGCTTGGTCCAGGGGTCAACCTTTACCCACATACCCAGCCAACCCAGCATATGTCCCTCCTGCAAATCCTAACCCCGAGCCACCTACCATAAACTCATCCTCCACGTACCCAAATTACCATCACTACTATGCCACTACTTCACAAGCACCACCGCCATTGTCCAAGCAAATTCCACCTCAGCCACCACAAGCCGCCCCGGTGTATGTGGCACCACCACCTGTTGCTCTGCATAAGTCGTCAAGTGAACCAGTGTTCCATGTGCAAGACACCCATTACTATCCGACGGAGCCGACATTTAGGCAGCACGACTCCTATACCCCACTGATGGAGACGATGGAAGAAAAGCCCGTCAAGAACTTGGAACACGAGGAAATGGCAAGGAAAATGAGAAGTTTAGAATAATCTTTCCGTAACATACAAGGGCTAGGAGGCCAAGTAAGCGTAGCATACGAAGATTTGTGTTTGTTCCCAAAAGTGCAGCTCCCGGTTGGATTCAAGCTACCTAAATTTGACATGTACGATGGACACGGGGATCCTGTAGCCCATCTCAGGGGTTATTGCAGCAAGATGCGTGGTGCAGGGGGAAAAGATGAACTTTTGATGGCATACTTTAGTCAGAGTTTGAGCGGTTCTGCGCTGGAGTGGTATACATGTCAGGATCACACTAGATGGTTCATCTGGGACGATCTCGCTCAATCATTTGCTAACTACTTCCAGTACAACATGGAGATAATTCCAGACAGGCTGTCGCTTACCAAGATGTAAAAGAAGCCCGGAGAAAGTTTTCGGGAGTACGGCTTTAGATGGAGAGAACAAGCGGAGCGAGTGGATCCTCCTATGAAGGAGACTGAAATGGTAGATTGTTTTCTGCAGGCCTTAGAGCCTACTTACTATGGCCATCTGGTGTCAGCTATTGGTAAGAATTTCAATGAAGTAGTGAAAATGGGGAGTTTTGTAGAGGAAGGATTCAAAACCAACAAAATCATGAGCTTTTCTGCTATCAAGGCTACGAATCAGGCGATTCAGACCAGAAATGGAGGGTCTATTGGAAAGAAAAAGAAGCAAGAGGTTTCAGTTGTAGAAAGTAGACCATGGACTCGGAGTCAAAATACATACCATCACCCACCTCGCCCATACCAATCATACCCTCCAGCACCTTACAACCCACCTCCACCATATTATCCACCAACTACCCCACATTATTCCATACCACAAACTCAGCATTACCCATCACCTCCACATGTATGGCGAGCCCAAGCCCCACAAAATGTCTATCATACACAGAACACTTACGCTCCTTCCAGAACTTACAAGAACCTAAATAGACCCAGCTTTCGACCTGATCCAGAAATGAGAAATAGAGGCCAAACAAAGAAAACGTTCACCCTATTAGGGGAGTCTTATACCAACCTCTATCATCGTCTGAAAGAATTGGTAATGCTAAACCCAATTGAGCCAAAACATCCAAACCCACCGCCCAGAAACATTGACCAGTCAGTCATATGTGAATAGTGCTCCGGGGCACCGGGGCACGATACTGAAAAATGTTGGCACTTGAAATCTGCTATACAGGAGCTCATTGACAGTAGGAGGATCAAGGTGCAGGCTCCGGAGACTCAGAACATTACTCATAATCCATTACCAACTCATCATGAGACATACATGATAGAGTTAGAACAAGAAGAGAGCAGCAAGAAGCCGTCCCAATCGGCAATGATGATAAAGGCCAATAGTAAAGTGGAGAAAGAGGTTGAGAAAGAGAAAGCGATAGCCAAGTTACCAGTGGAAAAGCAGCTAGTGGTTGACAGTGAAAGGAGCGTACATAGTACTGGTGGTCATAAAGTCGGTGGTGCAAATGTCGGTGGTAGATACTAAATTATACCTTGGAACTACAACAAGGTCACAGTAATGTACAAGGGAAAAGAAGTTACAGGGGAGGTCAATGAAACACACGGCCTCACTCGTTTCAGGCGGTGCTTTGCCCCGGAAGAGTTAAGAAAAATGAAGGTGGTAAAGGAGAGTCATGTGAAGAAGCCGGTCTCCGAAGAAGAAGCAGAAGAGTTTTTGAAAAAATAAAAGCTCAAGACTACTCGATAGTAGAACAACTGAGAAAGACGCCTGCACAAATCTCATTGCTTTCATTGCTAATTCACTCAGAGGAGCACATGAAGGCGCTGTTAAAAATACTGAATGAAGCACATGTCCCCGAAAAGATCTCAGTCTGTCATCTTGAAAAGATCACCAGCAAAATTTTTGAGTCGAACAAGATAACACTCTCGGACGATGAATTGCCTATTGAAGGGACTGAACACAACAAGGCACTCTATCTCACCGTCAAAAGTGAAGAATCAGTGGTTACTCGGGTTTTAATAG
The DNA here is from genome assembly GCA_032618575.1 of Nicotiana noctiflora. Classification (NCBI taxonomy): domain Eukaryota; kingdom Viridiplantae; phylum Streptophyta; class Magnoliopsida; order Solanales; family Solanaceae; genus Nicotiana; species Nicotiana noctiflora. Next base: position 215,294 of record JASVEL010013505.1, on the reverse strand, counting down.
ACAATGGGTCAAGTGCAAACATTTGTCCACTCTCGACTCTCGGAAAATTGAAGATTAATCCTGACAGAATCCGTCGAAATAGTGTGAGTATTCGAGGGTTTGACGGAGGAAGCAAAAATACCTTGGGAGATATAGTGCTGGAGGTCACCATTGGGCCGGTAGACTTTACCATGGAATTTCAGGTGTTGGACGTCACCGTGTCTTATAATCTATTGTTGGGACAGCCATGGATCCATGCGGCCAAAGCCGTACCATCTTCCCTACACCAAATGGTAAAGTTCAAATGGGAACAGCAAGAAATTACAGTTCATGGAGAGGAAGACGCTTGTAATACCATAATGCCTTTTGAAGAAATCGAGGGGGACAAAGGCCCATGTGTCTATCAGGTGACAGACACTGTGGTACTTAACAAGATAGCCGAAGGAGAGAGCTTACCAATCCCTGCAGTGGCATCTACCGCATTAATGGTAGCCAAAGAGATGATGAGAAATGGGTTCACACCGGGAAAAGGTTTGGGAATAGCTTTACAGGGATTAACACAACATGTCCAGCTACCGGGACACACTGATACCTTTGGCTTGGGCTTTAAACCTACCTATACCGACATCTAGAAAGCCAAAATAACCAAAAAGAAAAGTTGGACCCTCCCGAAACCAGTCCCAAAATTATCCGACACCTTCACTAAGCCTGGTACAAGACAACATTTGATGACTGCTGCGTCAAGATATGTTGAGATAAGGCCAGATGCGGAACTCCTCGCGAGGTTTGAAATGTTATTTGGGGATGTGAACATGGTGGAGATGGGCGAGGGGACCAGTAAGATGGATATCCAGTTCGTGGGGCCCAGTGTTGCACTTAATAATTGGGAAGCTACTCCTTTTCCAATCAGGAGGGAGTCTTGGTAGTTAGCTTTCAAAATATATCATCCTTTCCCAAAAGCAATTTTATTTTTACACCCCACTAAAATCAAATGTATCCAGTCTATGTCCTCTTTTTGAAAAAAATATCAATGAAATGAAATTTCTTCTTCTTTCTTCATTTTTGCCTTATTTTTATTATTTTTTCTTTTCTTCCTTTTGTACAGTTAAATATGCGCTGATTCTGATGATATGTCATGCATGAAGGATTCCCGGCCCAATTTTGACAATCGAATTATTATACAAGAAATTGAAAATGAGAGTGAAATAGAATATGAAGATGAGGAAATACTGGAGGAAATAAGTAAAGACTTGAATCAATATGAGGAAAAACCCAAACCGAACTTAAGTGAGACAGAATCAATTAATTTTGGGGAATGAGGATAATGTCCGGGAGACAAAAATCAGTGTACACCTAGAAGCTTCCCTCAGAGAAGAGCTAATAAAGTTGTTGCAAGAATACAAAGACATCTTTTCCTGGTCCTATGATGACATGCCAGAACTTAGCACTGATTTGGTGGTACACAAGTTGCCTATTTATCCCGAATGCCGGCCGGTAAAACAAAAGTTGAGAAAGTTCAAAACGGACATCAACGTGCAGATAAAAGAACAGGTGAATAAGCAGTTTGAGGCAAAGGTCATACGAGTTACCAAATACCCCACCTGGTTAGCGAATGTTGTTCCAGTTCCAAAGAAAGACGGAAAAACCAGAGTGTGTGTGGATTACAGAGACCTCAACAAGGCCAGTCCAAAGGATGACTTTCCATTGCCGAATATCCACATACTAATCGATAATTGCGCCAAGCATGAAATTGGCTCTTTTGTAGATTGTTATGCGGGTTATCACCAGATCCTAATGGACGAAGAAGATGCGGAGAAAACAGCTTTTATCACGCCTTGGGGAACATACTGCTATAGAGTGATGCCGTTTGGGTTAAAGAATACCGGAGCTACTTAAATGAGAGCAATGACCACAATGTTTCATGATATGATGCATCGAGAAATTGAAGTATATGTGGACGACGTCATCATAAAGTCCAAGAAGCAACATGATCATGTCAAGGACCTGAGAAAGTTTTTTCAAAGACTCCGAAGGTATAATCTTAAACTCAATCCTGCGAAATGCGCTTTTGGAGTACCTTCAGGGAAGCTATTGGGATTTATAGTAAGTCGGCGAGGCATTGAACTAGATCCATCGAAGATAAAAGCTATCCAAAGTTTGCCTCCACCGAAAAACAAGAAGGAAGTAATGAGCTTACTAGGCAGGCTGAATTATATTAGCCGGTTCATCGCTCAATTGACATCAACATGTGAACCTATCTTCAAGTTGTTAAAGAAGGATGCAGCAGTGAAATGGACCGATGAATGTCAGGAAGCTTTCGATAAAATCAAGGAATATTTGGCAAATCCTCCAGTGTTAGTTCCTCCGGAGCCGGGAAGACCTTTGATCTTATATTTGACAGTGCTTGACAACTCCTTTGGCTGTGTACTGGGGCAGCACGATGAGACTGGAAAGAAAGAGCAAGCTATATATTACCTTAGTAAGAAATTCACAACTTACGAGGTAAAATATACTCAGTTAGAGAGAACATGATGTGCATTGACCTGGGTGGCTCAGAAATTGAAGCACTATTTGTCAGCATACACTACATATCTGATATCACGGTTAAACCCTCTAAAGTATATATTCCAGAAGCCCATGCCTACACGGAGACTTCCTAAATGGCAGATTCTGCTCACAGAATTTGACAACATTTATGTAACACGTACGGTAATGAAGGCGCAAGCAGTTGCAGATCACTTAGCAGAAAATCCAGTGGATGATGAATATGATCCACTAAAAACATATTTTCCGGATGATGAGGCAATGAATGTTGAAGAAATGGAACAAAATGATAAGCCATGTTGGAAGATGTACTTCGACGGAGCCGTCAACAGTAAGGGAGTTGGGATTGGAGCAGTGCTTATTTCAGAAACGGGTCAATATTATCCCGTTATCGCTCAGCTTCGATTTTTCTGTACCAACAATATGGCCGAATATGAGGCGTGTATATTGGGATTGAGGATGACGATAGATATGGCTGTTCAAGAGATTTTGGTCATGGGTGACTCGGATCTTTTGACATCAAATTTAGGGAGAATGGGAGACAAGAGATTTGAAATTGATACCTTATCGACATTGTCTACATGAAGTGTCCCAAAAATTCCAATCCATAGCGTTCAAACATATCCCAAGAATGCACAATGAAGTAGCAGATGCTCTGGCCACACTATCCTCTATGTTACATCATCCAGGATAAAGCCTATATAGATCCACTTCAAATACAGGTATATGATCAGAATGCTTACTGTTTTGATGTAGAAGGCGAGTTAGATGGGGAACCATGGTATCACGATATCAAGGAATACTTGAAGATAGGAAAGTACCCAGAACAAGCCACAGGAGATCAGAAGAGAGCTGTAAGACGCTTAGCGAATGGCTTTTTCCTCAGTGGAGGAATTGTATATAAAAAAACACCATACTTGGGCTTGCTGAGATGTGTGGATGCACAACAAGAAGATATGATTATGACTGAGGTGCATGCTGGAGCTTGCGGACCTCATATGAGCGGGTATATCTTAGCAAAGAAGATTTTGTGAGCAGGGTATTATTGACTCACCACGGAGCGGGACTGTATCAGGTATGTGATGAAATGCCACCAATGCCAAGTACATGGAGATTTAATTCACTCCCCACCTTATGAATTGCATACGATGTCCGCACCTTGGCCGTTTGTCGCCTGGGGCGTGGATGTTATCGGACCAATAGAGCCTGCAGCTTCTAATGGACATAGATTCATCTTGGTCGCAATTGACTACTTTACTAAGTGGGTGGAGGCAAAGACATTCAAGGCGGTGACAAAGAAAGTCGCGGTGGATTTCGTGCATGGAAATATTATATGCCGATTCGGAATTCCTAAAGTAATTATCATGGACAATGGGGCAAATCTGAATAGTCACCTCATGGCGGAAGCATGTCAGAGATTTAAGATCCTGCATCGTAACTCTACGCCTTACAGGCCAAAGGCAAATGGAGCAGTAGAAGCTGCAAACAAGAATATAAAGAAGATCCTCTGGAAAATGGTGGAAGAGTCTAGACAATGGCATGAGAAGCTGCCTTTCGCTTTTATGGGTTATCGCACAACAGTATGTACTTCTATTGGTGCCATACCCTATTTACTGGTGTATGGAACAGAGGCTGTTATACCCGCAGAAATTGAGATACCATCACTTCGAATCATAGCTGAAGCTGAGATCGATGATGATGAATGGGCAAAAGCCCGATTGGAACAATTAAATCTGATTGATGAGAAGAGGTTAGCAGTGGTTTGCCATGGGCAATTATATCAACAAAGAACGGCCAGAGCATATAATAAAAAGGTGTGTCCTCGAAAGTTTGAAATCGGACAACTGGTATTGAGGCGTATCTTACCGCATTGGGCTGAAGCAAAAGGCAAATTCACGCCAAACTGGCAAGGGCCGTTCATGGTATCACTGGTGTTGTCTAATGGGGCACTATATCTTACAGGCGTTGAAGGGAAATGCGTAGAGAATGCTATCAATTCAGATGCAGTCAAAAGATACTATGTATGATTCCTTTTCAATTGTATAATTGTATTTTGTTGTGATTTTGAAATTGAAATGATGAAGGCATTTTATTCTCTATCCAAACACTTTATCCATTGACATCCCCTTTGAGCCGTGTTCGATCTATTCTTTCATACCCCTCTCTCGGAATCGTTTATGATACAAAAGAAAAATAGCAAATGAAAAAAAAAGGCAAAATGCAAACAAAAGAAAAAGACAAAGAAAATCGGGAAAAGTCAAAAGAAAACCATGAATTAATTGGCGTAGTCCGAACTACGTTTTGACTTGATCCCGAAAGGGTACGTAGGCAGCCTCATTGAGGTTCAGTCACAATAAAGGAAAAATCCAAAAATCCCCCACATATTGAAACTAGGGCAGAAGATATGTTTTATAATTCCGAGAGTTGTAAATATTTTTAAAACCTCGTAAATTTTCTGAGCCTTTATACCCTTATTTCTTGACCCATCCAAAAGCCACGTTATGGTCCAAAGAAAGACCTTCTAATCAATTTCAAGAAAATAACAAATACAATGAGAATAAAGGAAGAACGGGACATTTGACAACCAAAAAAAAAAAGAAAAAAAAACGAGAGAGTCTTGTCAGTGAAAACCTTTACGGCACTGCAAGGAGATTGCGAGGTTGAGAGAAAATAAATGAGAGAGTCTTATTGGTGAAAACCTTTCACGGCACCAAAAGGCGATTGCGAGGTTTATTTTGTAAAAGAGAAAAGCAACAAAAAATAAGATTGGTTTGGGTTGCAAGAAAGTTAGAGTCAGAATAATGGATTGGAAGAACTGGGTCGGAGTTTAAATACATGGTATGGTCAACGGAATCAGCCAACATACCCAGATAAGTTCTATCATTTCTCCAAAACACCCTTACCCCTTTCGAAATTCATTCGTTTCTACATTTCATTGTTTGTCCTTTGAAAGTTAACTACCAGCTCCTGATGATAAGAGCTGAAATAACACTGGATCAGAAAAGAAAGAAAAGAAAAGGGAGTTGAAAAGAAATAAAGAAGGGTGGCAATCAGAGCCGAAAGAAAAGAAAACAAAAAGGTGAAAAGCAAGAAAATACAAAAAAATGTTTGCAAAAGGCAGTCAACTGAAAAGACCGCACAGCAGGAAAAAATACAACAAGAGTTTACAGAAGATAGTCAACTGAAAGACCGCATAGCAGGAAAAATACAAAAAAAGAGGAAAGCAATAAAAGGCAGGAGTAGCAGATGCCAGTTGTCAGCAGCTTATAACTAATAAGATTTTGTTTTTGTGATTTATACAAGAACAAATCGTCACTAATCACTTTAAAGTGAATGTGACCAATATGGAAAGAAAGAAAATATAAAAAGAAGTTCAGCAATAAATGGAGGAATCCATGAATGGAAGAATCACTCAATCAAGAAAATACCAAAAAACAACAGCAAGGTACCATCTTTAAAATTCACACCCCAGTTATTAAACTGAGGGAATACTTTTTTGCATTCGCATTTCATGCATCAGGCGCCCACCTGGATAACAAGGGAATACTTTTCTGCATTCGCATTTCATTATCAAACAAGGAAATATTTTTCTGCATTCGCATTTCATGCATCAGGCGCCCACCTGGATAACAAGGGAATACTTTTCTGCATTCGCATTTCATGCATCAGGCGCCCACCTGGATAACAAGGGAATATTTTCTGCATTCGCATTTCATGAATCAGGCGCCCACCTAGATAACAACGGAATATTTTTCTGCATTCGCATTTCATGCATCAGGCGCCCACCTGCATAACAAGGGAATATTTTCTGCATTCGCATTTCATGTATCAGTCGCCCACCTGGATAATAAGGGAATATTTTTCTGCATTCGCATTTCATACATCAGGCGCCCACCTGGATAACAAGGGAATATTTTCTGCATTTGCATTTCATGCACCATGCGCCCACCGGGATAACAAGGGAATACATTTCTGCAATTTTTAATTTCTGTTCAGGCGCTCACCTGTATAACAAGGGAATACATTTACGCAATTTTTAATTTTTGTTCAGGCACCCACCTGTATAACAAGGGAATACATTTCTGCAATTTTAATTTCTGTTCAGGCGCCCACCTGTATAACAAGGGAATACATTTCTGCAATTTTAATTTCTGCAATTTTGGTTTGTGTTAGCTAACATGAGTAACACCGTAACACGAAAAGCCCATACTGGGGCAGAAGGAAAAGTTTGTTGTTTTGCTTTGTTTTGAGCAGGTATCAGTTTGAAGGCGAGGAGTACCATCAAAAATCACAAAAAAAGAAGGGAAGCAAGAAAAAGAAAAATCAACAAAAAGAAAGACAGCCGCACAGAAAATCAAGGAAAAAGAGACAAAGAAGAATAAAGAGACAAGAAGTTAGATAGGAACAATTGTAACTCATAGCATTATAGCTAAGAATAGCTTCTTCATTTTACATTTTTACCCCTGGTGTAATAAGGAGTAGGTCAGCAAGTCATAACAGTGTCAATGCAACAGTAAGTCTGGTAGTTTTTAACTGCCAGACCTTCCCGAACTACACTGACCTGATTCCCGTTTAGCCAAGGATATGTAGGCAACCTCTAGAGCAGGATGCGGTCAAAAGGTTTTTAAAAATGCTTTTTACGGAATATGTCAGTGGGCAAAAATCTCTCATTACTGCTCACTTGTCTTTGCACTGAAACTCTTCGTGTTCCTGAGCAAAGAGGGGAAGCTGTGAGCACGTGATATTTTCCCTAAGCAACAAATTCCAAAATTAAAATAAATGGTATTTTTGTGTGCAATTACATGTTTTGATTGGAATAAGATGCATTTTGTGTGATTGAACAATTAGAGAAAATTAAAAAAAAATAGGTTAAATACGTGTATTTCAATTTAAGTAGTTAAAAAAGGAAAATTAACAAAAAGAGCATTAATAACGGAAATTAAGGAAAAAATAGTAGAAAATTGTCAAAAAAAAATTCAGAAAATTAGTGGAAGTAGGAAATTGAATAATGGAAATAACACAAAAAAATGACATACAAAAGAAAATACTACAAAAATCATTAAAATACAAAGAAATTACAAGGAAAATACAAAAAATAAGAGAACTGGGCCAAATGCCAGCCCAAATGCATTGGCCCAAAGCATTCTCAGATACCCGGTCCAAATGATTTAAATTGAAGCAATCCCAGCCGTTCATCTCTCCAAATCCAACGGCTGAGGATTTATCCGGAGTTAATTAATTAATTAAGATTTTGGAATTGATCTGGACCGTCCAAACCTTATGATCTAACGGACAAAAGCCCACTCCCCACCTAACTTTGAATGGCACCGTTTAAAGCAAAATAATCCTGACCGTTGATCTTGATTGATCCAACGGCCAAGGACCAGTTAACCATGACGGGTATTTAAACCCCATCTCTAAGAGACGGCCGACCATTTCCCCATTTATCAAACCCTAGCCGCCCTGTCTCTTCTTCTCTCTAACCTCTTCACATTCTTCTTCAAAGCTTCACCGACCATGGAGACTAGCCATCTCCCATGGCCATCTCCGGACATCCCTCACCCTCAAACCTCTTTCTTCTTGTTTCCCCACCACCAGCCACCATGAAAACCCCAATAAACCATAAAAAAAACCCTAGCTTCTTGAAATTCAGGTCATCGGAGTTCATCTCTGGTGACCAAAACCTATGAGAACGGCTCCCAGATTAACAACACCTAACCCTCATCCCTTGATCTATCACCCCTCACAAACCTTTTCTTACGAATATCACCCTATTTGCTCGAATCTTCACAAATAGGTCGTCGGAACCCTAACTCCGGCGACTCAAACAAGCCACCAGCCAAAATCTCACCTTTTCCACCTCTAACACCCATCCCCAAACAAAAAGACTTCAAAGCTGAAGTCTTGGATCTAAAAGAAGAAAACTAGAAAAAAGAAAATAACAAAAAGAAAAGAAAAACTGGAAAAAGGAAAAAGGAGAAAAGAAAAAGAAATAACGAGAAAAGGAAACTCAGGAGTCAAATCCTGCAAGCTAAGTCCTTTTTCCCCCTTTCTTGTTTATTTTTCTGTGATTTTTTGTTTATCTTTGTTTGATTCTTTTGTTTCCAGTATGTTCTAGTATGTTAGCCGTTTAAACAACTGCATGATAGATTAGGGTTATCGTCTTTGAAAAATCCATGTTTATTCTGTTTCTCTGTTACGATCTGTCTTTCTTTGATTAATCCTTCTTCATCTTCATGTCTATTATCATGTCTTCAACTTAGATTTTCTTCTTTAGACATATGAATCACTGCATGTTTAGATTAGTTCTTATCTTCTAGAACTTTCTGTTATTCTGTTTAAGCCATGCCTTCTTTTGAAGCTTCTTTTATAAGTTTTACCCATCTGTGCTTGGTCAAGAACATGTTAAACATGATTAGGGTTTTCAGTAGCCTTTTAAACATAAGAAAGTTCGGACTATGCCTGCTTCATGATTGATTGATACACTGTGTTGTGGAATCTGAACTATAAGTCTTTGATTGAAATTCAACAATATTCAATCTCTTCTCTGAGTTTTGGTTAAAAGATAAGTAACTCTGATTTCATGGCTATGTATGCAATTTTGTGTGAAAAAGGCTATGTTTGCAACAATATTGTGTTAGTTGATTACTGTTAATACCTAGTATGCTTAGGTGGAATTGGTTATAGCTGCAGTAGTGTAGTAACCTGAAAAGTGGCTAATTGTGAAAACATGTTTTAAGTAGTTTAAAATAGGTTAAAATTGAAAACCACAAAAAGAGGTCACAAGTGAAATGAATAACAAAGAGTGGTCAGTCTTGCAACTGACCAACTCTAATAATTTTGAAACACTGACTAAGTGTTAAATAGGCCAAGTTTGTAATAAAATTGACTTAAGTCTAATAGGCTAGACTTGCAAAGTCCCAATTGGCCTGTGTTCACTAATTGGCCCAAATTGCAAGGCTAAGTCCAAACTTTGGACTGGCCAAGTCTTAAACAAGTTAGTTTTGAATAATTAAGTAGGTTAGTCCTGCAAATTGGTTGTAATCACAGAAAATGAAACAAAGAAGTTAGAATTGAAATAAAATTGAAGTTTAATCTGGCCAGGTCTTAAAGACTAATGTAAACACTGGCCAGTAAATAAATAAGAGCTGAAAATAAAAAAACCTGACCTGGACACGTCGGGTAAATAGTGAATGCCCTTAAGGGCATATAGGGAATGGAAAATGGCAAAGTTGTGGATTTAATAGAGCCTATAGGGATACTAAAGACATTTAGGCTCATGATTTCTGCAATATTGCACAAGATTAAGGGCACATTGGTCCTAAATAAAAGGTAACTTAGTAAATAACACTAACAAGTAGGGGCACACTAGTAAAAGCCTAAAAAAGGAATCAAATAGAACCTTCCAGCACATGCTGGAAGGCATTTCAACAGAAAATGGGACTAAAGTGTAAGAATTGGTAAAAAATGAAGGGAGGGAACTAGAATTACTTTCTAGCTTTTCCCCCCAAAATTTTCACCATCTCTCACCTATAAATACCCCCATTTAGAGCCTGTTTAAGGGCTGGATTTTGGAAATCTAAATTTTCAAAAAACTTTATACACGGTATTATAGATATAGCCGTCTGGGTTTTCTAGTAGAAGTTCATATTTAAAGCTGTGTGGATTTCTTCTTTTCATTGAGTCTCTATTGTTGTTGTTGTGTTAAGATTCAATTGCTCATTTGGATTCATTCTAGCTTACTATTGCATTGCCTGTGTTGATTCTAATCGTTGTACCTATTCCTTCCCTTAGAACTCATCGGATCTCTTTGCTGAATCAGGTACATATCCTCGTTCGAGCTATGTAATTTGAAGCTATTATGATGAAATGAAGAGCTTGATACGAGTTTAAAGCCTATTGTCATTTTATATTTCTGTTTTGTAGCTGTTTAAGTAGTTAAATATGTAATTCATTAGGAGATATTGTGTATATGTAGAAGCACGAATGAAACAATGTAATAAGTAGTAAGTAGATATAACGCAGTGATAGTAGCCAAAATCACTTAGTTAAAATAGGGTAAACCGTAAAACCAGACCAATTAATCTCGAAGTAAGACCTATAACACCAAATTCGCAGTAATGATTTCAATCAACCCCTGGCAGATGGTTTAAATTGATACTTGTTAGCTAGATTTGAACAAGTTTAAAAAACGGCTATAACAACAAAAACGAAGCAATAGATTAATTAAGACTGGTTTTGTAATTTCAAATGAACCAGACTCATAGTAAACTCAGTGACAAAATATAATTAGCATCTGCAAATGAGCTATAAGTAAGCGAATCATGTTAGTTTAGTCATGTTTTGCATAGTTAAATAACCTCCTGTCACTTAGCTAGTAAATAACTCGGATCAGTAGTATGAATTAACTATTGAAGAACAAAGTGAAAATAGTTTGTTAATTAGGTTTTATGCATATTAGACAATTATGATTCATAATTGATATTGTTAGTTTTGTACAGTAATTTTCTCTTAATGAATAAAGCATAATTTGAATTTATTCCTTTTGATTTCAAGTACATGTTGATATTATGAGCTTTCGATCTTTGTTTTCATTTTCTCTATTTCGTTTTGGTCTGGGCCTAACGTGTAATGCGGGCCTGGATTGTGTTCGAATATCAGTTGGGCTTCTGAACGAAAGCCTCAACATAATCTGGGTTATTGAGACCCAGATATCCACAGCAACCTGCTGAATACAAGCCCAGAAGTCCAGGCCCAGTAACAACAAAAATAATAAGGCCTGGACTAATTTTCTGGAAATGTAAGGCAATTAAATTGGTTAAGGGAAAAACAGTGGTAGAAAATATAGTTATACATTAAGTGTGGACTGTAAAAATGAATGGGATGAGCCTCGCATGGTAAAAAAATAGCGAGGCCCCCATATAAACAAATGATGAATACATAATAGATTCGGGAAGGTTGATGGCAAATTTCACAACATTTCCCAAAGATTAAAAGCCGCTAGACGATTATTAGGCACGATTTAATAAATATACCTTCCTTAATAGGAGTGTGCACTTGGTGCAACTCAAATCATAATTCCGGACGAAGCCGAAATGTATTAAAGGTCACAGGCGTACTGGTTGCGGTGTGACTCAAAATACGTTTTCGCGACGTCGCAATTCGCAAAAATATTAAAGCTTGAAACATGTACATATTGTAAAAGGCATATAATAAGTCATATAAAATCGAGAACGACAGTTGAGCGACCGTGCTAAAACCACGGAATCCGGAAGTGGCTAACACCTTCTCCCGGGTAAAAAGAATTTCTTATCCAGGTTTCTAGTTTCGCGGACTGTAATACAGAGTCAATTTCCTCGGATTCGGGATTAACCGGTGACTTGGGACACCATTATCTTCCTAAGTGGCGACTCGGAAAATTAAATAAAATCCCGGACCGATTGTCCTTTATTTGAAAAAACTCCTTCCTCTTTGTTCTTATATCTTTTCCCGGGATGTTTGAATATCGAGGTATACCATATTCTCTTAATCGAGAACTTTTTTTAAAAAAAAAGTCGGGGTAATAAAAAGGGAGGTGTGACAATCGATCGCAGAATGGATCTGCGGACCGCAGATCTACCGCATAATTTCTCAAGAAATTTTGAGTGTCAAATCTGCGGTGCATTCTGCGACCGCAGATCAAGAATGCGGACCGCATCTTGGTTGCATGTCGTAAGAGAACCTGTGAAAATTTTGAGGCAATTCCGCGGTCATTATGCGGACCGCATGTTGATTCTGCGATCACAGATGCAACCGCAGAATTGACTCAGCCCAGTATTTTTATAAAATTTGACCCGACCCCTTCTTTAATAAAACACCTTTCTCCTTCATTTATCATGTCTTCTTAGAAAAAAACTAGAGAGAGGAGAGAGGGGTTTTAGAGAGAGAAGTCTATTATCTTCAAGAATTGTTCCAACCATTTAGTCCTAAGGATCCTAGGGCAAAGATTCAATTTTCCCAATCTTTGCAAGGTAAAAACCCAAACTATTTTCTCTGATTTTTAGTTTTAAAATGGGTAAAGAAAGGTTTGCATATAATAGCCTTTGAAGATAGAATTTAACACTCATACATGATTATTGAACTTGATTTTTAGTAAAAGGAAGTGAATAGACGTAAGAGTCTGCAAAAACAAGGTCGACAAAGATGGAATAACTTGGGTAAGCATAAAGTAGGAGGTTAAAGGAAGAAAACCCGACACTAGGTATGTATGGCTAATTTTGATTCTTGTAAAATCGCCCATATGTGTGAAATTTGTTTTGGCATGGGTTAATTTGAGAGATTGTATTTAATTCTTTGATTTCATTGTTGGGTATTCAATTGATGTTGAACTACATGTGGTGTGGTATGAAATATGAATTGAAAGATAACAAGGGAATTAGAATGGTAAAGAACTGAGAACCATTGTTGTGGTGGCATATATGGTTTCTTGTGGAAAGGGATGAAACACTTGAATTGTGGTAAATTGTTGAACTTACTTGTGTGGGTACTCTCGAATATGGAAACATGGTAACTCGGCTGTGACATCAGTTTGAAAAAGTATTTGAGAACATGAACCAATTTTTAAGTTGCTTATTTGAACTTGTTGTAATTTTGTGTAGTGCCTTGTTTGCTATTTGTGATTGTTGCGTGAAACTGTACGGTGGGATCGGGTTGCGCGCCGCAACACGAAGAAATAAGGTGTGGGTTGGGGTGATAAGGGTGGCCGAGGTAATAAGGGTGGACGAGGTAATAAGGATGGAAAGAGATCGAAATCGCTAATGAAATTGATCCAAAATCATTGATATGAAATTTGTGAAAGGAGACAGCAGGAGAGTTTGCAACCTGTGGGGCACTGATTGCCCCTTTGTTTGACTACCTGTGTTTTACGTGATTGATTGGTTGTTGTTCTACTTATTGATCTTAAAACGTGCTTTGTGTTGAGGATTAATGAGGAAAAATGCCGAAAATATGGTTGGCTGGCTTAATTAATTCTTGGTGTAATTTATTAGTCGTCTTATCATCGTGATTACTTGTTTAATGGCTTGAGTTTACTTGGGACAAAGTTTGTCCATACATACCAGTACAATTCTAGTGTACTGACGTCCCTTTTACCGGGGACGCTACACTCGTGTTATGATTGTAGGTGGATCAGTAGCAGGCACTTCAGCTCATCGGCAGTAGTATCCTTCATCTTCCACTACCCGTTTTGGTGAGCCCCTTTCTTCCTCGGGGCCCTGTGTGGCTCATGCCACTTTTATTTTAGACTTTATTTTGGATTTTGTAAGGTATAGCCGGAGCCTTGTTACCGGCAAGTATTGTATTCCCTTTTGTATCCTAGAGGCTCTGTGGACATGTAAACAGTGGGATTATGGTCTATGTATATATATATATATGTCGGGCGTTGTAAATGTAAATTGCAAACTTATTAGTAAATCAATCGTATGGTTATGTTTGTACATTGTGAAATTTGTTATAATTGGTAAGATATTTGGTTTATAAGAAATAATCAACACAGGGGTAACGCGTGGGATAGAAAGGCACCCAGGTCCGCTTGACTGGGGCTGTCCGGTCAGGCGCCGGTCATGTCCCTCGATTTGGGGCGTGACAGTGAGGGTACGCCCTCTGAATGTCGGAGTGAAAGCGCGTTAACAAGTCTCGCAGTCCCCTCAAGGACGCACAACCCATTTTTATATTATTTTTCTTTATTATCTCGAGGAGATCCTCCTATTATACAAAGGAGGATACCAATGTTGGAAAGAGCAGATCCTTTTTTCTAATAAAACCTCTCTCTCTACATCATTACTCTCTGAAACACTCGTACAGAAAAAGCAATAAAGAATATTATATATACATTTCTAGGTCTGATTATATTCGATTACGATTTACCTTTAATTTATTTTTGATTGTATTTACTTGCAAAATATTCATTAACTTCTAAGTCAAACACATACATGATTCACATTGATTATTTAGGACTATATTATGAGTATGTGAACTCATATCCGGTTATAAATATGCCATTTTTTGGGAATGTTTCAACAGATTGCCATTGAAACTTTGTTGGTGGAGGTGCTTATGATTTGACGGTGAATAGAGAAAGGTCTATTGGTTGGATTAAAAAATTATGTCTTATAATCTTCACGTGGTTTATGTCACGCAACCCCCACTTCCAACCGAGAGGTTGTGAGTTCGAGTCTCCCCAAGAGCAAGGTGGGAAGTTCTTGGAGGGAAGGATGCCGGGGGTCTATTTGGAAACAGCCTCTCTACCCCAGGGTAGGGGTAAGGTCTGCGTACACACTACCCTCCCCAGACCCCACTAAGTGGGATTATACTGGGTTGTTGTTGTTGTTGTTGTTGTGGTTTATGTCACGCGAGACTAATATTTTAAAAAATTAGTAAGAATTTAAACATGCTAAATGCCAACATATATGCTTATTTAAAAGTTGATTCTAACATTAGTAATATTGTAATATGTTATATATTGCAGGGACATGATACTTATATGTTTTAAAATAAATTGGGTTAAATATTCGTATATCAATAAATTAGGAAAGAAGAATGGTGAAGGAGAAATAAAACGGATGGTTTACTTTCCTTGTGTTGATGATCACTAGAGCCCGTTTGGACATAAAAAAGTTTTTACTTTTTTTTTTTAAAATTTTTCATTTTTTTTCGAAATAGTATTTGGCCATAAATTTTTAAACTTTTACTTGAAGATGAATTGTAGAGTTTTTTTAAAATTTAAAAAACTCCAAAAAGTTGTTTTCCAAAATTTTTACTTAGATCACTCGTAAAATTTTAAAAATAACCAAAAATTATATTTATGTCCAAACACAACTTTAATTTTCAAATACTATTTTCACTTTAAAAAAAAATCACTCTTTTTCGGAACTTTACAATTCTTATGTTCAAACGCCCACTAAGATTTACGTGTAACTGTGGTTATCCGTTCAACACAAATGAATGATATTCAATGGTATCTTTACCTTAACTTTTACTCAATTACTAAATAAGGAAAGTAATTAATTACTCTCTTACACTATGTTACCTAGGGGCATCTTTTGTCTTTTTCGAGAAAAATATTAGTACACTACTTTTCTTGTTTGAATTTAATTATTATTTTTCAAAAATATTGTCCAACACAAATAAGTTATGTTTCAATTAATGCCATGAGTTCTTTTATTTTCGAAAGAGATTCCTTTGTTTCTCAAAATTCCAATTCAAATTCATTAAGTTTAAAATTTGATATAATATTTTATTTATTAATCTATTTTTTCAACTAGTATTTTCTTCCCGTTATCACTAATATGACAAATATGTCCAAATAAATATTTTATACCTTATATGCAATCAAATGTTATCGTATAAATAAAATTAAGAAAGTAATATTATGAGTTTAAATCTAAAAGCTTCTCTCAATACTAAATTTCAATTTCACTATTAACTACTTCAAAAAGAATTAGAGAACCGATATTGAACACCATTTTATCTTTATATAACTTTCACAACTCTAAAAATCTGAATCAATTAAATTATTCAAAACTTTTGAACTTTGTTATGATATTTTCTGTATTAGACTAGCTTTTTAATTATCATTATATTAATTACTTCAACTAGCATTAATATACTGTCCTTTTCATTTGTTGCCTTAGCCAAAAAAACAAAAAAAAGTGGTCCAAAATATTTACTACCACTTTATTAAATTAAGAAACATTAACTACTGTTTTCTTCTTCCATTCAATTTTTACTTTTTTCTGTCGATGCTTCATGCTTATTTTTCCATGGTGCATTAATTACTAGTTTACTACTAATTTCTATTTTAATAATGTTGTGATTATGCTATACACGAGGGTTTATCTTGAAAATAATTTCTCTACGTTCATAAGGGAGGAGTAATATCGATGTACGCATTATCCTTTCGGAATTTCACTTGTGAGATTACACTAAAGATACTCTTGTTATAATTTAGTTCCTACTACCTCAGGAGGCCATATAGTTAATAGTTACTCACTTATAGAAGATTCCTAGTAAGACTATGGTCATTAATTACTCATTTAAGAAAGAGACAAGAGTAATATAGTCAAATAAATCTTATGATTAATAAATAGTGTCAAGAATCTTAAACGACATATAAAAATGACCGTTAAATATGTAAAATAATTAATATTCAAACTAAATATTTTGAACTGCACTATCAAATACCGTCATAATATACTCCCTTGGTCCTTTTTCATTTGTCGCCTTAGCCAAAAACCCAAAAAAGGTGGTCTAATATATTTACCACTTTATTAAATTAAGTAAACATTAGCTACTTTTTTATTTCTAAATGCTTTTCTTTCCGTGCCTTCTCTATTATATTTCTTTTTCAAAACTGTTGAGATTATGCTATATTAGAAGGTCTATCGAAAATAATCTTTCTACCTTCATAAGAAGGGATCAGGTCGACATACGCACTATCCTTTCCAAATTCCACTTATGACTAAGGGTGGGCATACTTAGGGCAAACCCGAAATCCAAACCGAAATCCGAATTTCTTGGATTTTGAATTTTTGGACTACGGATTGAATTTTGGATTTAATTTTTTAAAATTTTGGATTTTGGATTGAATATTGGATTTGGTACTACGAATTTTTGGATATCCGAAAATTCAAAAATCTTATACTTTATATTTAGTCCATTATCGATATGTCAATAGTAATAGGTTCAATGCCCTACGCATTAAATATTATCATATATATTCAATATTAGTTACTAAGTTATTATGAGAATACTTTCTATTTGGACATAGTTTTACTATTTTTACTTCCTATCTCTATTGTATTTTTGTTATAATAATTTCATTGCTTTAATATTTCATTTAAATGATTGCAGTGAAATGAAGAACTTTTCAGACAGTTTAATATGAGTACTTCATTTGGATATTCATTTTTGTAAAAAGAAGAAACATCTCAAGTTATTAGCTCAAAACCGAAAATTCAAAATATCCAAATCGATTAATTCGAAACCGAACTTAAAAAATTCAATCCAATCCAAACTTATTTGGATTGGATTTGGATTTTCATTTTGTCAATCCGAAAATCGAAAATCCAAATCGAAATTTCATACGCAATCCGAACTACTCGAAAGCCCACCCCTACTTGTTGTTAAAAAATACAATATTTTAGTAACTCAAAAAGAATGAATATTTTAATATTTTTTATAACTCAATGTTTATTAACATTGAATGGGTATTGCAATATTTTATAGCTCAATGTTTATTAACATTTGAATGGGTATTGCAATAAGTTATATTTTGTAAACTGTTAAAACTGATATCTTTACCGTTTGCAAATATTAAAGTGATAATAATTTTCTTTAGTCTTAAATAATAAGTAATTATAACAGTATCCTCTTTTCTTTAATTCATTGCCTATTTACAGTGATACGTTACAAATTCTTAAGCAACGGTTTTCTTATTGAATTCATGACGTTAATTCATTGCCTTACGTTTTCTTATTGAATTCATGGTATTGACTCTTCTTATTGAATTCATGGTATTGACTCCTTTTATGATTCTAAACGTTCAGAATATTTATGTATTTGGTTTATATATAAACCTATCAACTTGTATTCATGGGCAGTGGAAAAAATAAAAAACTAAAAATCTTTTCTTACTTATTCTTTTTGCTGGGTTTTCTTCTTGTTAAACTTTGTTGTTTCTACTCCTAATTATACTAGAAGAGCTTATTAAATCTTGGGGGATACGCCTAATATTGTTTATCTCGGTGTAGGTGAAATATTCTTAAGTACAATGTCTTTAACACGCCTCAAGCTAAACCTTTTATTCTCCATTATCTTTTAATTTTTCCCAACAATCTTAAGGATATTCACGTTGTTATTATGAAGAATAACACTGCTAATGTTTGTGAGCACGTGATTTTTGCCTCACACGAATTACTCCCAAAAAAATTCAAAATAAAAAGAGTTTTGTGTTGTTTGCAATATATGCGGACTTTATGTTATTTTTTTTATTTGTTTGCATTTGTGTGTCCATGTTTATTTGTTTAATTAATGAAAAAATACAAAAAACAAATATGTCATATTTTCATTTATGATTCATTAAAAGTAATCAAGTTTTTTTTTTTTTACAAAAATAGAAAATTACAAAAAATATGTATTTTTTGCATTTTTTAGTGTTTAATATCAAAATTGTGTGATTTATTTAATTGATGTTTAAATTGAGTAGGATAATATTTAGTGTAACTTAATTAGTACTTTTGGGATTTTTATTGGATTTTTTTTGTTAGCATTTTTGTTTTAATTAGGAGCTAAAATTAAAAAAAAAAAAAAAAAAAGAGATAGGAGAAGACTCGGACTGGGCCATTGTTTGAAATTAATCCCTGGCCCAAATCATTTTTACCCAGTCCATACCCAAACCCGGAAAAACCAGTCCGCCCAGCCCCGTCATACCCCAAACGACCCCGTTTAGATCGAAGGTTCAATCTGAGCCGTTGGATTCTTATGATCCAACGGCTGAGATTAAACAATCATTTAATTCACCAAATACCCCCCAGACCCTCAATCACCGTTCAAACCCCTTTTGTTTCACTCTTCATCGTCTCTATCAGAGACGAGAAGCAAACCCTAGCGTCGCCTCACCATTTTCGCCTGAAAAACCACCGGCACCGACGCCGGTAACTCCCAAACTCACACCACGGAACCCCCATCACACCCCAAACCCAAATCCACAGGCCTCTTACCTCGAATCATCCCTGAACATCTCGAATCTTCGATCGAAGATTCGAGTCAAAACTCGACCAAAGCCAAACCATCCCAAATTGATACCACACCTTCACATCACCTCCCTCACACGCTAACCGTCGTTATTTACGCTCGAATCTAGCCAGAATTAGTCAAGCCCCAAATCCGAACCAAGAACCCTAGAATATCAAATTGGGGATTCCGCCTAAAGTTGAACGAAATTGAAGTTTAATAGACTTTAATTGAGACATTTTCATTTGAAAATATCTCAATTAAAGTCCGTTCGACTTCAAAATTGTAAGTTCAAGTCCCAAAGCCTTTCGATTCCGAATTTCTCTCCTTTAAGGTATTTTCTTTTCCTCCTTGTTTTCTGTTTATACATTTGTTTTCATACTCGTTGTTTAAGTATAATTTGTTTATCATTTTCCTTTGTCGATTGATTTTCTATGTTTCTTCTATCTAAGACCTTCTTTTTCGGTCATTTGGATGTTTCTGTTATTTGTTAATTAGGTTGTAATACATGTTCGATTCGACTGATAATCGTCGAATAGTTAGTTTTATATTCCCTTTGATTTTGCCCGATCCTATGGATCACTGCCAGCATAATTGTGATCATGTATTGTGTTAAAATCGTAGTCGTAAACGCTGTCGATCAATCATATTATATATGTTAGAACAAAAACAGTAACACTGCTAACAATTAACAGTGATTTTGAAGTTTGTTGTAATTCATTTGTTCTGTTTTAAGTTGATTGAGAATTGGATATAGCTGTTTTAGATTTTAGTTTAAAAGTTAGAAGCCAACAGCTAGGGATCAAAGTGCAATGCACATGGTTTAAAGTTAGTGGAACTTGTTTTACAGCAGGATAGGCATTAGGTTTGGACTGCAGATTAGTTTTAAATAGAAAAGGGGCTGGCTTGGATGGTTTTAAATAGAATTGGCAGTCTTTATAGGCTGGATAAGATCTGAACATGGGAAGAAATTAGTTTTCTTAATAGGTCTAGTGCATTAAAAAGCTGAAAAGTGAAAAAGTGGGAGTAACATGGTTTGGACAGATTTAAAACAAATTAAAATGGGCTGCTACTTTGGTTTTGGGAGGTTATAAGAGGGGCTGAAAGACAGAGTTTCAAGGACACACACACACAGAACACTCACTGAAAAACACTCACAGATATACATACTGGGAAAACAGACAGACAAGGCGTGGATATATACAGAATACGTTGGGGGGTTAGTGGAGGATCCTGTGAGTTTAAAGAAAAAATCAGAGAGTTTTTGAAGGGTAGAACACACTCACACATATACATACACTCACACATAGATTTACTGGAAGACAGAGAGAAAAGAAGATAAACATTGTGAGAGTCTTTGAGAGTTTCTTTTGACATATCAGTCTGTTTTGGAATCAATTCTGAAGTTTAAAGTCTATTCGTAAGAGTTTTAAAATATCAGCTTTATATAAGAATCTTGGCTTGACTCAAGCTCGGTTAAGTCTATTTGTGGTGATGTTGGTTGTTGCTGTTTGGTTTTTCTCTTCACAAATTTTCTGGGCTGTGTTTGTGGCTGTTTGGAATTTCAAATCATTGTTGTGAATTGCTAGTGTACTATTGCTGGTGTTTACTGCTCGCTTGCTGACTCTTTCCTCTCCTCATCCCTTTCAATTTTCCAGGTACATATTTTGGATCTCAACATCATGTAGAATCTGGTTGAAAAATGAAATGAAATGGGAGCCTAACCCCTTTGGAAAATTTCAGTAGTTACTGTGCCTTTCTTATAATTGTATGTAATGGTTTAAATTATAATTAGGAATGTGTATCTAAGCAATTTGGAATGACTGAATCTGTAGTTTGTAATATTATACCCAACTGAACTATTTGGATTGAGTTAACAGGTGGTGATCCAGCCTTATCCTAGTATAATCGATACATGCTTAGTTTAGAATCTATCTGGTGTGAAGCAAAAATCCGAAATGGTGTAGATTTTGTGTTGATTTCGATTTCGATTTGAAGGTATATCTCCCACAGCTTTAGAACTACAATAGTTGGCTAATAAATTGTTAGTGGTTTGTTTCAGTTATTATACAGTCATATAGGAGTAGAGTATGGATTTAGGTTATTCACATTAATGAAAGAATAATAATCAAGCACTTAGTCCACTCAGTTGAGAATCATGAGCATAAGCTATTGGCGACTAATTCAACTCATCTATCCATGTGATAAATAAAATACGGCAAATCAAATAGTTTTTACGAGTGATAAATTTCGTATGCTGGTCTCCAATCTGATTACTGTCTTTCACAACATGTAAAAATCGTTTATATGAAGGTGAATAAGCAATATTACTTGTAGACACGTACTATCAAGTAAGCGTTTTGTATCAAGTGCGTTTTGTATTTATCAAGTAAGCAATATTATTTGTAGACACGGTCGCGTGACATAATTTTTAATGCGTCAAAAGAAAAGAGTATACGTACGCGTAATTCAATTCTTTAATCACGAATAATTCAAGTGATTTAAAAGCGGTAAATAATTATAAAGAGCACGTAAGTTATAATATATATAAAAATCAGATATTTTTAGCCATTTATAATAATTGAAGCGACCGTGCTAGAACCACGGGATCTGGGGGTGCCTAACACCTTCCCTCGGGTCAACAGAATTCCTTACTTAGAATTTCTGGTTCGCAGACTTCATTTGGAAAGTCAAAAATTTCCTCGATTCGGGATTTAAATAAACCGGTGACTTGGGACACCTTAATTTATTCCAAGTGGCGACTCTGAAATAAATAGAATAATCCCGTTTCGAATATTGTCACTTAAATTGGAAAAACTCCCTCGCGCATCTACCCTCCGGGGTAGGGGGCGCGCCAAAAGGAGGTGTGACAGCTCTGGCGACTCTGCTGGGGAAACAAACCCAGAACCATTGGTTCAGGGTTTAAGAATTCGAGTTTTGGATAGTTATTTTATTTGGCTTATTTATTATCTGATTTTATTACATGTTTATATATTAATGTGCTAAATGTTGCTTTTACCGCTTTGATATTTTTGTGAATTGTATATAAATTGTGCCGATACCCATTTTCTCTTCTAAGTCTCTTTAAACTATAATATCAGGAATTTGCTGGACATAGCCCGTTTTTCTCAAGATAGCTGTGGTGCTTGGCACCCGGTGAAGGATTTTGTAGCCACACATGTTTAGGCGTAGAGTTTTGTCAATTAAGCCGAAAAGCCATGCTACCGGTGCACTGACACTCTTCGGCTCGAGTTGTCCGCTCGAGTTAAAGCCAGTCTAGACACTTTTTCCAACAGGACGATGACTTAGAATAACAAAACCTTATGCCGGATCCCCGATAGGAACGTCTATTTGCATCATGTGCATATTTGACTTAGGAGGCTCAACACAGGGGTTGGGCCTGTCTAGGACAGGTGTACCTGAAATAAAAGACCAACTTGATGCATCTTTGTCTGTGCATTTATTTGTTTCGATCCTGCATGCTGACCGGTTTATTATTAAAAATAAAAAATAAAAAATAAATAAATAAATAAAAAAATAAAAGAGAGGGGAAGAAGTGGAAAACGTCAGGGTATAGAGTCAAAATAGTTTTATGGAAAATAGTTAGTTCTTTGAACATAAATTTTGAAAAATGCAAAAAAAAATTCCAAATAAATTTTTTTAATTTTACGAAAAATAGTTTAGTTTCTTTGAAAATAAATTTGAAAAAATGCAAAAAATTCCAAATAAATTTTCTCAGTTCCTTTGAAAATAATTTTTTTTTTGAAAATGCAAAAAAAATTAAAAAAAAATTGTTCATTTATTAAAGATAGGTTAGTTTCTCTGAAAATAATTTGTTTTAGAAATGCTGTTTAAAAATAGTTTGTTTTCTTTTCTTAAAATGATTTAGTTCTTTTATATCCGAACTACGCTGGCTTGATTCTCACATGGTGTGAGATACGTAGGCAACCTTCATCGGGTCCAACGTCCCCTTTTCCAAAAATAACCAAAAATATCGAAATTGATTTTTTCGTTGTAAATATGTTGAGTGATGCCGTTTTCAAAAACAGCCGAATGTACCCGAAAGGGACGCCGGAAGGTTGACTTTGCATAAACGGCCACTTTTGGGTCGTTTTGTAGATTTTTGGTCGATTGACCCTCACAGCCTTATAATCTTCGTCCCCGAGGCGCTGAAAGGCCGTATTTGCAATACCGGATTTTTTTTGTTTTAATTTGAAAAATAAAAAGAAAAAAAATATCTAAATTTTAATTTTTGTCATAAATAAGTCAGGTGATGCCGCTTTTGCCAAAAATAGTCGAATGTTCCCGAGAGGGACGCCGAAAGGCTGACTTTGCATAAAACGGCCACTTTTGATCATTTTTAGGATTTTTGGTCAATTAGCTAAACACAACCTTAAAATCTTCATCCCCGAGGTGCTAAAAGGTCGTGTCTGCAAAACCATGTCTTTTATTTTAATTTGAAAAAAAAAAAGAAAAGAATCAGTGGCAAGTAAATGCTTGAATTTTTGGTCAAAATAAGCCAAGCTAGTTTCGGCGGTATTTTAAATCGTTCTTGCCGAGATAGCCTTATAGCATCTTTCAATTGTCGAAAGGTTGTCTTCGTTAAAAGAATGGACAAGTTTGTAAAGAAGTCCTTCCCGACCTCAAAATTCATATGGAGTTGAGAAGGGGCCACGTTTGCAGAAATAGCCATTTGGTTGAAATTGGCAAACAGGGAAGTAATCTGCTAGTTTTTTTTTCTTAATTTATATTTCTTTTGATTAGATCATATGGTGTTTGATTTTCAAGTCTGTAAGTATGTCTTTTCATCAAAATCTGTTAGTATGGCTAGTTTTTAAAACTTTGTAATCAAGTTTGTTTTATTGTGAAAATTGAAAATTCCTGTAAAAAATGTTTTATTATTATTGTCCTCTCGTATCCGAACTACGCGGGTCTGATTCTCACCGGATGTGAGATACGTAGGAAAACCTCATCGGCTCCGACCCCAACTTAAAAAAAAAAAAAAAACTCTCATTTAGTTCCTTATTAAAATTTTCCTTTAGAAAATTCAAACAAAAAAAAAGAGTAAAAGTAGTTCAAAAAAAAAACTAAAAAAAAATGGTTTCGTTCTTTCTACTGCTTTTCATGAAATAAAAAAAAATCAATAGAAATTAAAATTTAAAAATATGGATTTTATTCCAAAGCAAATAAATTTTTATTTTTAGAAGTCTTTCTATCAAA
This sequence comes from Nicotiana noctiflora, assembly GCA_032618575.1. NCBI lineage: Eukaryota > Viridiplantae > Streptophyta > Magnoliopsida > Solanales > Solanaceae > Nicotiana > Nicotiana noctiflora. The sequence continues at coordinate 190,781 of JASVEL010013505.1, read as the reverse complement.
AGCAAAACAAAAAAAAAGCAAAAAAATAAAATAAAAAAAAGAGCAAAAATATGAATATATTTTCCTTTTTTCTGTTAAAGCAGTTCTTTCAAGAATTAGTTAATTTACTCAATTCCCGATATTCCGAACTACGCCCGGTCTGATTCATGCGGGGATATGATACGTAGGCAATCCACATAAGATTTGACCATCACTAAAAAAAAATAATAATAATAAAAAAAGGGGGAAAAGTTAAAAGAAAAGAAGATTGATAAAGGATGAAAGCAAAGGAAAATACAAACCGGAATGACGCATCGCAATCGAGTACATGTAGCAACACCATCATCTGTATAAGTGCATCACACCCAACGTGAGATTACTTATCTGTTATGTTGTTTCAGACTAACCGTTTGTTTGCCAAACTCCAAGTTTTAGTAAAGAGTGGTTGATTTTGTGGTAATCTGGCATCACATTCGTACTTCACAAGGTCCAAAGGAAAATTTCGGCACCCTGAAAGTACTCATCCCTATTTCACTAGATCAAAAAGAGGTGCCAACATGTCTTCAGAAATGCCCTTATCAACCATTCCCGTTTCAGAAGAAAGCTCTTTGACAACCATCCCGGCTACTGAGTCGGCAGCTTTGGAGGAGAATAGAATTTTGCGCTGCCGCATGCTCGAGATGTTGGACGATTGGAACAACGGGAAAGAGCCCCCAAGTCTGATCCCTGGGTTCCCTGAAATTCTTCTCGGATCAAGTGGGATTTCCAATACCCCCATCAACTACCCGCCTACTCTGTTTGGGTATTCTAATGCCACAACCCTCTCTGAATCACCCTCCACCTCCCATCCTCGGGTGACACCATTAGATACATCCGCAAGAATGTCGGTTGAGTTGCCAGTTCCAGTCACAACGCATCCCACCGCACATACTCCTTTCTTTGATTCCGCGTCCGTTACATTCCCAGCACCACCGCTTACACGGGACCATACCCAGGTTGCAGCCAATATATATCCTCAGCCACCTCGATATGAGTTCCTACCAAGCCAAAATCCAAAGGCTCCCGAGCAGGATGAGATGGCAAAAAGAATGAGAAGTTTGGAACAAAGCTTGAAAAACATGCAAGGTTTAAGTGGGCAGAAAAGTGTATCTTACACCAACCTATGCATGTTCCCGCACATCCATTTGTCATTAGGTTTTAAGACGCCGAAGTTCGAAAAGTATGACGGGCATGGCGACCCCATTGCTCATCTGAAGAAATACTGCAATCAATTGCGAGGAGCCGACGGCAGGGGAGAATTGTTGATGGCGTACTTCGGGGAAAGTTTGGTCGGAATAGCATCGGAATGGTATCTGGATCAAGACATATCTCGATGGCACATCTGGGATGATTTGGCCAGAGATTTTGTGAAACAATTCCAATACAACATCGATATTGCGCCAGACAGGAATTCTTTGTCGAACTTAAAGAAGAAGCCCTCAGAAAGCTTCGGAGAATATGCCATCAAATGGCGAGAGCAAGCATCCAGGGTAAAACCCCCTATGGACGAAATTGAAATGGTCACGACTTTTCTCCAAGCTCAAGAGCCAGACTACTTTCAAAATATGATGTCGGCGATGGGAAAACCTTTCGCCGAAGCAATCAAGATTGGAGAAATGGTGGAAAACGGTTTGAAAACAGGGCGAATTTTGAGTCAAGCGGCCATTCGGGCAACTTCCCAAGCCATCCAAGGCGGGTCTGGAGGGATGCCCAGAAGCAAAAAGAAGGAGGAAACTGCCATGGCGGCAGTAGAAGACAAAAGATACCGAACCTCAAGGCAGGTATTCTCCGACAGGCCCCCCAGCATTACTATCCACACCATAGCATGGCCTATGCTCCTCCGCCTCCACCCTATGCAGTCATGAACATTCAACCTTTGGCACGGCCGCAGCCACCAGTCAACAGAAATCCAGCCAACCTCCCCACCAGAACCACTATAATCCTCGACCTCCGCAAAATAACTTCCGTCCTTGGGAACAACCAAAGGAATCAAACTTTACCCCAATCGGTGAATCTTACTCTAATCTATTCCCGAAACTTGTCCAAATGGGTCTACTGCAGCCGGTTCCTCAGAATAGACAAAACCCGGCATCGCCTTCCTACAAAGCTGGTGTCAGATGTGCATATCATTCAGAGGCAGAGGGCCACCATACTAATGACCGATGGACTTTGAAACAAGCGGTGGAGAATTTAATAGAGCAACGAAAGATCGTGTTGAAGGATGAGGATGTCCCAAATGTGACCAATAATCCACTGCCTGCTCACAATAACAAGCCGATAGTTGGGATGATTTGTGAAGACGAAGAATTCGATCCAACGCTTAAGGCCATAATTGCTATTGCTGACGTGGAAAGGAATCCCAAGGCGGCCCCGAAACAAGAGAAAGGGGAAAAGAAGAGTAAAATCACTGAGTTAGAACCAGAAAGGGAAATTGGTGCACCTAAGCAAGCCTATGTGGCATGGGAGGCAATTAAGACAACACAGCTGAATGAGCCAGTGTTTGTTGGACGCGTACTGCAAAAGCTTAAGGACCGTCAAAAGAAGATAATGAGGATTCCATGACTGAGAGTGAAGGAAAACATGAGGCAAAGCTCTGCGATACCCACATGGTCGAGTCAGGGAAAGGGACTATCACCGTTGAGATGGGATCAGACATTAAACTTCCAAACTGAAAGGCTAGGCCATTCCCGATCAGGCGGAAGCCCAGTAAATTTGTCCTGCCGCATTTTTCTGCATCCAGAGTATTTCAGGGTGTAAATTGGATGTTTATTTTAGTTTTTGTCTTTAAATTTTTGAATGCGAACCCTGTTTATCTTTTCGATTCCAAGAAATAAAATTAATATTTCATCGCCCGTTCCTTTTCTTTTGTTATTTTTTATTCTTTCAGATTTGCTTTAGTTTTCTTTTTCTCTTCTCTTTAGTTCAAATCATGCAGCTTTAAATAACATGACATGCTTGCGGACTTCATGCCTAGATCCCAAAACGCTGTCAGACTTCAGAATAATGAATCGAGAGTTGAAATGCACAAAAGTTTATTTTGAGGAAATGAAACAATGAATTGGAATAACTGAAGGAAAATTGGTTCGCATACAAAAGGGGTGTGTTGTACTCAGAGAATACCCAAGTAGTCAACGAAGAATGGCCCATACTTTCAACAAGAAAGTGCGGCCCAGGAATCTCGAAATAGAACAACCGACGTTAAGGCGCATTCCCCCCCCATTACCAAGAAACAAAAGAAAAAAATTGGCTCCTAATTGGAAGGATCCATACATCATCTGGAAAATATCACTAGGAGGGACGCTATATCTGGGAGACATTGAAGGAAGTGATCTTGAAATGAAAGTCAATACAGATACAGTATAAAGGTACTATGTCAGAACCTCCTGCGACATTGGCTTTTGTATAATTGAGATGACGAAGGCTTTCTTTCTTTCTACCCCAAACACTATAAATCCTTTGTAAAACCCTTTGAGCCGGTTACCTTTCTTTGGCTACCCTCTTTGGAATCCAAATCAAAAAAAGAAAAAACAAAACAAAACAAAGTACCTGAACTACGTTCTGACTTGATTCCGAAAGGATACGTAGGCAACCTCACCTGAGGTTCAGTAACACCAAAAACCAAAATCCCAATTTTCCCAAAATTGAAACTGGGGCAGATGATATGACGGTTCAGTTTAAATCCGTCAAGATGGTTCCAGAGTTGTAATTCCATTCAATTTCTTCTTACCCAAAAACCTTGTTCAAGTCCTTCAGATCAATTGGCAAAGGCAAGGAGGTGAAAATGTCATTGACGGAAATCTGACACAACCTGAATTGAGAGAAAATGAGAGAGTCTTATCGGTGAAAACCTTCGGGCACCATAAGGCGATGGCGATTGGAGAAGCTAAAAATGAGAGAGTCCGTTTAGTGAAAACTCACAAAGAGCACTATCAGGCGACAGTGAGAAGAGAAGAGAAATGAGAGAGGTCGATTGGCGGAAACCCGCAAAGGGCGTCGCCGACCAAAAAGAAGACCTCCCTTCACTAAAAGAATTTTGGCAAGGTTTCCTGGTTTTGAAATTGCGAATCAATGGGTTCATAAAAGTTGGAAAGTTTATGTGGGTCAGGCGTCCAGTCCAAGAAGCATGTCATGTTTATTTGGAGTCAGCATGCATCCCAGATAAGTCCTTCTATTCCCCGAAAGGGACGCTTCTCTTTAAACTGATTTTTCTTGCTTTTGTATACTTATTCTTTGAATCCCTTTCGGTTTAATTTTAATTCTGAAACTATTACAAAGAAAGGCGGCAAGACCGGTTTTACAGGACTCCGTCTGGTAAAAAAAAAAAAGAGTTGAAGAAAGATACCCCAGCCTCAGTGGTGTACTGATCCAATCCCAACTGATCATGATGGTCGATCACTTCCAAAGGAACGGATGTTAGGAAGAAAATGGAAATCAAAGGCTAAGGTCTTAGAAGAAACGGAATGAGGTAGAAGGACAGAACCCACACAGAAAATCCTCGTGGAATCCCGAGAATGAACCCGGTCAGTTTGAAAAGATGTCACCCCAAAGACAATTGGTAGCAAAGTTCTCAATGAAAATGGGGCAATGATCAAGCAATGAAGATAATCAAGGCCACAAAGTCAACCACCTTTTTTTCAACTAATAAAATGTTCTTTGTTGAAAGCAGGTCTATTTAATTGTGCAAGAAGAAGGTACAACTCAAAGAAGTGAAGTACGCAAGCATTGAAATGGCTTTGGAACAAGGAAAGCACATAAAAAGGGAAGTTTCTTTTCAAAAAGCTTTATCTTATGCATTTGTTGATGATTATTAAAAAAAAAAAAAAACCTAGAAGAAGACCCAAAAGGAAGAATAAAAGAAAAGAAAATGAAAACTCCAAAAAAAAAAGAATCAAATCACGTTAGTCCAATATCCGTTTGGACCCCGGTCAGAAAACCGAGGGTCTCTCCGGCGAGAAAGCCGTGAGACATTGCTTTTGAATTCCGGCCAGAAAGCCGCGAAACTTTTATCCCTGGTCAGAAAACCAAGGATCTCCCAGTCAGAAAATTGCGGAGCCATTTATGTTAACCCCGGCCAAAAAACCGAGGGTCCGGCGGCCAAAAACCGTTAGACATTGTTTGAATTCCGGCCAGAAAGACGTGGAACATTTATCCCCGGTCAGAAAACCGAGGATCTCCCTAGTCAGAAAACTGCGGAGCCATTTACTTTTACCCCGGCCAAAAAATTGAGGGTCCGACGGCCAAAAAACCGTTAGACATTGTTTGAATTCCGGCCAGAAAGCCGTGAAACGTTTATCCCCGGTCAAAAAACCGAGGATCTCCTAGTCAAAAAACTGCGGAGCCATTTACTTTAACCCCGGCCAAAAAACCGAGGGTCTGACAGCCAAAACACCGTTAGACATTGTTTGAATTCCGGCCAGAAAGCCGCGAAACTTTTATCCGCGGTCAAAAAACCGAGGATCTCCCTGTCAGAAAACTGCGGAGCTATTTATTTTAACCCCGGCCAAAAAACCGTTAGACATTGTTTGAATTCCGGCCAGAAAGCCGTGAAACTTTTATCCCCGGTCAGAAAACCGAGGATCTCCCAGTCAGAAAATTACGGAACCATTTACTTTAACCCCGGCGAAAAAACCGAGGGTCTGACGGCCAAAAAACCGTTAGACATTGTTTGAATTCCGGCTAAAAAGCCGTGAAACTTTTATCCCCGGTCAGAAAACCGAGGATCTCCCAGTCAGAAAACTGCGGAGCCATTTATTTTAACCCCGGCCAAAAAGCCGAGGGTCTGACGGCCAAAAAACCGTTAGACATTGTTTGAATTTCGGCCAGAATGCCGTGAAACTCTTTATCCCCGGTTAGAAAACCGAGGATCTCAAAGTCAGAAAACTGCGGAGCCATTTATTTTAACCTCGGCCAAAAAACCGAGGGTCTGGCGGCCAAAAAACCGTTAGATATTGTTTGAATTCCGGCCAGAAAGCCGTGAAACATTTATCCCCGGTCAGAAAACCAAGGATCTCCCAGTCAGAAAACTGTGGAGCCATTTATATTAACCCCGGCCAAAAAACCAAGGGTCTGACGGCCAAAAACCGTTAGACATTGTTTGATTTCCGACCAGAAAGCGGTGAAACTTTTATCCCTGGTCGGAAAACCGAGGTCTCCCGATCGAAAACCGTGGAGCCATTTACTTTAACCCCGACCAAAAATCGAGGGTCTAACGGCCAAAAACCGTTAGACATCATTTGAATTCCGACCGAAAGCCGTGAAACTTTCATCCCCGACCGAAAACCGAGGATCTCCCGGTCGAAAACTGCGAGCCATTTACTTTAACCCCGACCAAAAAACCGAGGGCCTGACGGCCAAAAAACCTTTAGATATTGTTTGAATTCCGGCCAAAAGCCGTGAAACTTTTATCCCCGGTCAGAAAACCGAGGATCTCCCCAGTCAAAAACTGTGGAGCCATTTATTTTAACCCCGGCCAAAAAACCGAGGGTCCGACGACCAAAAAACCGTTAGACATTGTTTGAATTCCGGCCAGAAAGTCGTGAAACTTTTATTCCCGGTCAAAAAACCGAGGATCTCCCAGTTCGAAAACTGCGGAGCCATTTATTTTAACCCCGGCCAAAAAACCGAGGGTCTTGCGGCCAAAAACCGTTAGATATTGTTTGAATTCCGGCCAGAAAGCCGTGAAACTTTTATTCCCGGTCAAAAACCGAGGATCTCCCCAGTCGAAAACTGCGGAGCCATTTACTTTTACCCCGGCCAAAAAACCGAGGGTCTGACGGCCAAAAAACCGTCAGGCATTATTTGAATTCCGGCCAGAAAGCCGTGAAACTTTTATCCCCGGTCAAAAAACCGAGGATCTCCCCAGTCGAAAATTGCGGAGCCATTTACTTTTACCCCGGCCAAAAAACCGAGGGTCTGACGGCCAAAACCGTTAGACATTGTTTGAATTCCGGCCGTAAAGCCGTGAAAACTCTTCTGCGAAATCCCGGCCAGAAACCGAGGATCTCCCAGTCAGAAAACTGCGGAGCCATTTACTTTAACCCCGACCAAAAAATCGAGGGTCTGACGGCCAAAAAACCGTTAGACATTGTTTGAATTCCGGCCAGAAAGCCGTGAAACTTTTATCCTCGGTCAAAAAACCGAGGATCTCCCAGTCAGAAAACTGCGGAGCCATTTATTTTTGCCCCGGCCAAAAAACTGAGGGTCTGACGGTCAAAAAACCGTTAGACATTGTTTGAATTCCGGCCAGAAAACCGTGAAACTCTTCTTCTAAATCTCGGCCAGAAAGTCGTGGAACGTTTATTTGTGAAACTGTAATTTTCTTACCCAATACCAAAGAGTTTATTTAATCCCTTTCTGTGTCACAACTAACTCACAAAATTTTCCTAGCAAAAACTGGGGCAGAAAAATTTCGTTCGTTTGTTTGTTTTGTTGTCTAAATAGGTTTGACCTCGGGACGCAAGGATCGAGATAACCTACGAGTGGAACATCAATCCTGCATGAAGAAAAGAAGAAAAGAACCAAAAGAAAAGAGTTCAAACGTTGGAGCAAACAAAAGCACGGTTGCTCAGAAGCTGATTGAAGTAACAAGCTCCGCCGACCCCGTTTCACTCAATGTCACAGAAATAAACAAGCACGTACAGCTTGTTGAGCATCAAGATTCAGATCGAGGTCTACAACAAATCAGCTAAGATTCAAGATCAAATTTTCAAGAGAATCATAGATAGGAATCTTGTAACTCATAGTTTGATAGCATAGCTAGTTCAACTTTAATTTCCTTTTGGTGTAATAAGGAGGTCAGTGAGCAGTAAGCAGCAACAACGGCAACGATGGCAACAGTAACAGCAAAGTGTCAGTCCACGGTAGTCCCAGCTACCAAAACTTCCCGAACTACATTGACCTGATTCCTGTTTAGCCCAGGATATGTAGGAGGCCTCCGAAGCAAAGGCTCGGTCAAACTCTTTCAAAATGCTTCCCACGGAATATTCAAACGGGCAAAAATCGCTCGTATTTGCTCATTTATCTTTGCATGAAAACTCTTCATGTTTACGCGCAAAGAGGGGCAGCTGTGAGCACGTGATTTTTGCCTCACACGAATTACTCCCAAAAAAATTCAAAATAAAAAGAGTTTTGCGTTGTTTGCAATATATGCGGACTTTATGTTATTTTTTTAATTTGTTTGCATTTGTGTGTCCATGTTTATTTGTTTAATTAATGAAAAAATACAAAAAAAAAATATGTCACATTTTCATTTATGATTCATTAAAAGTAATCAAGTTTTTTTTTTTTTTTTTTTACAAAAATAGAAAATTACAAAAAATATTTATTTTTTGCATTTTTTAGTGTTTAATATCAAAATTGTGTGATTTATTTAACTGATGTTTAAATTGAGTAGGATAATATTTAGTGTAACTTAATTAGTACTTTTGGGATTTTTATTGGATTTTTTTTGTTAGCATTTTTGTTTTAATTAGGAGCTAAAATTAAAAAAAAAGAGATAGGAGAAGACTCGGACTGGGCCATTGTTTGAAATTAATCCCTGGCCCAAATCATTTTTACCCAGTCCATACCCAAACCTGGAAAAACCAGTCTGCCCAGCCCCGTCATACCCCAAACGACCCCGTTTAGATCGAAGGTTTGATCTGAGCCGTTGGATTCTTATGATCCAACGGCTGAGATTAAACAATCATTTAATTCACCAAATACCCCCCCAGACCCTCAATCACCGTTCAAACCCCTTTTGTTTCACTCTTCATCGTCTCTATCAGAGACGAGAAGCAAACCCTAGCGCCGCCTCACCATTTGCCTGAAAAACCACCGGTGCCGACGCCGGTAACTCCCAAACTCACACCACGGAACCCCCATCACACCCCAAACCCAAATCCACAGGCCTCTTACCTCGAATCATCCCTGAACATCTCGAATCTTCGATCGAAGATTCGAGTCAAAACTCGACCAAAGCCAAACCATCCCAAATTGATACCACACCTTCACCTCACCTCCCTCACATGCTAACCGTCGTTATTTACGCTCGAATCTAGCCAGAATTAGTCAAGCCCCAAATCCGAACCAAGAACCCTAGAATACCAAATTGGGGATTCCGCCTAAAGTTGAACGAAATTGAAGTTTAATAGACTTTAATTGAGACATTTTCATTTGAAAATATCTCAATTAAAGTCCGTTCGACTTCAAAATTGTAAGTTCAAGTCCCAAAGCCTTTCGATTCCGAATTTCTCTCCTTTAAGGTATTTTCTCTTCCTCCTTGTTTTCTGTTTATACATTTGTTTTCATACTCGTTGTTTAAGTATAATTTGTTTATCATTTTCCTTTGTCGATTGATTTTCTATGTTTCTTCTATCTAAGACCTTCTTTTTCGGTCATTTGGATGTTTCTGTTATTTGTTAATTAGGTTGTAATACATGTTCGATTCGACTGATAATCGTCAAATAGTTAGTTTTATATTCCCTTTGATTTTGCCCGATCCTATGGATCACTGCCAGCATAATTGTGATCATGTATTGTGTTAAAATCGTAGTCATAAACGCTGTCGATCAATCATATTATATATGTTAGAACAAAAACAGTAACACTGCTAACAATTAACAGTGATTTTGAAGTTTGTTGTAATTCATTTGTTCTGTTTTAAGTTGATTGAGAATTGGATATAGCTGTTTTAGATTTTAGTTTAAAAGTTAGAAGCCAACAGCTAGGGATCAAAGTGCAATGCACATGGTTTAAAGTTAGTGGAACTTGTTTTACAGCAGGATATGCATTAGGTTTGGACTGCAGATTAGTTTTAAATAGAAAAGGGGCTGGCCTGGATGGTTTTAAATAGAATTGGCAGTCTTTATAGGCTGGATAAGATCTGAACATGGGAAGAAATTAGTTTTCTTAATAGGTCTAGTGCATTAAAAAGCTAAAAAGTGAAAAAGTGGGAGTAATATGGTTTGGACAGATTTAAAACAAATTAAAAATGGGCTGCTACTTTGGTTTTGGGAGGTTATAAGATGGGCTGAAAAACAGAGTTTCAAGGACACACACACACAGAACACTCACTGAAAAACACTCACAGATATACATACTGGGAAAACAGACAGACAAGGAGTAGATATATACAGAATACATTGGGGGGGGGGTTAGTGGAGGATCCTGTGAGTTTAAAGAAAAAATCAGAGAGAGTTCTTGAAGGGTAGAACACACTCACACTTATACATACACTCACACATAGATTTACTGGAAGACAGAGAGAAAAGAAGATAAACATTGTGAGAGTCTTTGAGAGTTTCTTTTGACATATCAGTCTGTTTTGGAATCAATTCTGAAGTTTAAAGTCTATTCGTAAGAGTTTTAAAATATCAGCTTTATATAAGAATCTTGGCTTGACTCAAGCTCGGTTAAGTCTATTTGTGGTGATGTTGGTTGTTGCTGTTTGGTTTTTCTCTTCACAAACTTTCTGGGCTGTGTTTGTGGCTGTTTGGAATTTCAAATCATTGCTGTGAATTGCTAGTGTACTATTGCTGGTGTTTACTGCTCGCTTGCTGACTCTTTCCTCTCCTCATCCCTTTCAATTTTCCAGGTACATATTTTGGATCTCAACATCATGTAGAATCTGGTTGAAAAATGAAATGAAATAGGAGCCTAACCCCTTTGGAAAATTTCAGTAGTTACTGTGCCTTTCTTATAATTGTATGTAATGGTTTAAATTATAATTAGGAATGTGTATCTAAGCAATTTGGAATGACTGAATCTGTAGTTTGTAATATTATACCCAACTGAACTATTTGGATTGAGTTAACAGGTGGTGATCCAGCCTTATCCTAGTATAATCGATACATGCTTAGTTTAGAATCTATCTGGTGTGAAGCAAAAATCCGAAATGGTGTAGATTTTGTGTTGATTTCGATTTCGATTTGAAGGTATATCTCCCACAGCTTTAGAACTACAATAGTTGGCTAATAAATTGTTAGTGGTTTGTTTCAGTTATTATACAGTCATATAGGAGTAGAGTATGGATTTAGGTTATTCACATTAATGAAAGAATAATAATCAAGCACTTAGTCCACTCAGTTGAGAATCATGAGCATAAGCTATTGGCGACTAATTCAACTCATCTATCCATGTGATAAATAAAATACGGCAAATCAAATAGTTTTTACGAGTGATAAATTTCGTATGCTGGTCTCCAATCTGATTACTGTCTTTCACAACATGTAAAAATCGTTTATATGAAGGTGAATAAGCAATATTACTTGTAGACACGTACTATCAAGTAAGCGTTTTGTATCAAGTGCGTTTTGTATTTATCAAGTAAGCAATATTATTTGTAGACACGGTCGCGTGACATAATTTTTAATGCATCAAAAGAAAAGAGTATACGTACGCGTAATTCAATTCTTTAATCACGAATAATTCAAGTGATTTAAAAGCGGTAAATAATTATAAAGAGCACGTAAGTTATAACATATATAAAAAATCAGATATTTTTAGCCATTTATAATAATTGAATCGACCGTGCTAGAACCACGGGATCCGGGGGTGCCTAACACCTTTCCTCGGGTCAACAGAATTCCTTACTTAGAATTTCTGGTTCGCAGACTTCATTTGGAAAGTCAAAAATTTCCTCGATTCGGGATTTAAATAAACCGGTGACTTGGGACACCTTAATTTATTCCAAGTGGCGACTCTGAAATAAATAGAATAATCCCGTTTCGAATATTGTCACTTAAATTGGAAAAACTCCCTCGCGCATCTACCCTCCGGGGTAGGGGGTGCGCCAAAAGGAGGTGTGACAATGTTGCTATTCTTGGTGGAGATAATTTTAATCGCAAACACGAAGTTTTGACAAAGGAAAAGAAATTGCTACTAGAAGCAGCCTAATGTAGGACAACAACCGTCGAAAAAAAATTAAGTAACAGGTATAATAAAAGAAATAGTTATAAGCCAAACACCAACAATCAACCTGGCCACTATGTTGCTCAATACCGGAAAAGAATTGGGAATGACAATCCCACTAAGGCTAAAGTAAATTTAACCAAAGTCAAAGTGGATGATATAGTTGTTGCGGTTATTTTCCAAGTGAATCTTCTGGCCAATGTGAAAGATTGGGTGTTAGATTCTAGTGTCACTAGGCACATATGTGCTAACAAAAAAAGCTTTGTGTCTTACACCCAAGTTAAGGAGGGAGAAGATGAAGGAGGTATTACCTTTTATTTTAAAAGTTGAAATTTTACACCCAGTTAATAAACTGAGAGAATATTTTTTTGCACTTATAATTTTTGCACTCAGGCACCCACCTGGATAACAAGGGAATATTTTCTGTATTTTTAATTTTGCACTTTGGCCACCTAGATAATAAGGGAATATTTTTCTGCACTTTTAAATTTTTGCATTCATGCGCCACCTAGATAACAAGGGAATACTTTTCTGCGTTTTTAATTTTCACATTCAGGCGCCCACCTGGATAACAAGGGAATACTTTTCTGCATTTTTAATTTCGCACTCAAGCGCCCACCTGGAAAACAAGGGAATATTTTCTACACTTTTAACTTTTGCACTGAGGCGCCCACCTGGATAACAAGGAAATATTTTTCTGCACTTTTAATTTTTGCATTCAGGCGCCCACCTCGATAACAAGGGAATACTATTCTGCATTTTTAATTTTCGCACTCAGGCGCCCACCTGGATAACAAGGGAATACTTTCTGCACTTTTAATTTTTGCATTGAGCCGCCCACCTGGATTACAAGGGAATATTTTTCTGCACTTTTAATTTTTGCATTCAGGCGCCCACCTGGATAACAAGGGAATATTTTCTGCATTTTTAATTTGTTGCACTCATGCGCCCACCTGGATAACAAGGGAATATTTTCTGCATTTTTAATCAGGCGCCCACCTAGATAACAAGGGAATACTTTTTTGCACTTTTAATTTTTGCACTCGGGCGCCCACCTGGATAACAATGGAATATTTTTCTGCATTTTTAATTTTTTTTGCACTCAGGCGCCCACCTGGATAAGGGAATACTTTTCTGCATTTTTAATTTTTGCACTCAGGCGCCCACCTGGATAACAAGGGAATACTTTTTTGTATTTTTAATTTTCGCACTCAGGCGCCCACCTCGATAACAAGGGAATACTTTTCTGCATTTTAAATTTTTTGCACTCAGATGCCCACCTGGATAACAAGGGAATATTTTCTGCACTTTTAACTTTTGCACTCAGGCGCCCACCTCGATAACAAGGGAATATTTTTTTGTATTTTTAATTTTTTGCACTCAGGCGCCCACCTGGATAATAAGGGAATATTTTCTGCACTTTTAACTTTTGCATTCAGGCGCCCACCTAGATAACAAGGGAATACTTTTCTGCATTTTTAATTTTTTCACTCAGGCGCCCACCTGGATATCAGGGAATATTTTCTGCATTTTTAATTTTTGCACTCAGGCGCCCACCTGTTTAACAAGGAAATACTTTCTGCAAAATGAAAATTTTCTTTTATCTAACAATTAACAGCATGATAGATTGTAAGCCCTATACTGGGGCAGAAAAAGTTTTTCTTTATTTTGTAGAAAGCAGGCACCAACCAGGAGAACAGGGGAATACATTTTGAAGTTATACAAGCAGAATAAAGAATATGTTTGAAGCAAGTTGCAAGTAGAAGGTTCATCGAAGAATGGAAGATGCAAATGAAAAGAACAAGAAGCAAGCAGAAGATATAGATGGGATTTTTGTAAAACATATAACATAGTTTAGCTTTTTCTTTTTACCATGGTGTAATAAGGAGATTAGCAGGCAATAATGAAAGCAACAGCAACAGAACAACAAGCTTTCCGGTAGTTTCAACTACCAGACATTTCCAAACTATATTGACCTGATTCCTGTATAGCCCAGGATATGTAGGCAATCCTTGAAGCCGGATGCGGTCAAAATTTTCAAAAATGCTTCATATGGAATATGCAAGTGGACAGAAATCCCTCATTACTGCTCACTTGTCTTTGCACTGAAACTCTTCGTGTTCCCAAGCAAAGAGGGGCAGCTATGAGCACTTGATTTTTGCCCCAAGCAATTAATTCCAAAATAAAAAAAAATACAAAAATAATTTTTTGATTGCAATTGGTTTTGATTATTATATAGAAATATCAGTATTTGTTTTAATTGTTGAAATAAAGTGAAAGAAATTTGAAATGAAATACAAAACGAAATTAATTGGAAAATATCAAAAATGTAAGAAAATTACTAGGAAATTGGAAAATCAAAGAAAAATACAAAATTTGAAAATCAAAGAAAAATACAAAAATTATAAAATAAAAGAAAATACATCAGTATAAATAAAATAAGTCTAAAATACAAGAGAAAATATAGAAATTAAATAAATAAAATACATAATACGAAAATACAAGGAAATACAAATAATACAAAGACAAAATTCAATTTGGAATACAAAGAATTGGGCCAAATACACAAAATAATTAAGCCCAAATTAATACCACAAACCAGGCCCATAATTAAAAGACCAGTCAGTCTCACAATAAAACCAAACGACGTCGTATCACGTAGTAAATCAGGGTCATTGATATAATCAATCAACGGACCAAATAAGGCGGTTGCTATGTGATTCAAACGATGCCGTATGAAGAAACAATCAGGGCCATTCATTTTATTAATCTAACGGATAAAATCAGAGCCATAATTAAACCAAACGACGACGCTTAGATAAATAAATCACAGCCGTCTAATAATCTAATCCAACAAACATGAGTAAGAGCACATTAAAACCATACGATGTTGTTTGGAGGCCAAAATAATCTGGACCGTTCAACTGATCAAATCTAATGACAGTTAAACAATAACATAATTCTAATATATAATCCAAACCCTTCGTTCAGTTCAGATCATTATACACACATACCCTCACTCAACAAACCCTAGCCGCCTTTGTATCCTTCTCCCCCTTAGATTCGAGATATGGGACTAGGATGGGGTGAAAGAGCGTTTCATGGTGGTTTTGGGGTGTTAAGGTGGAATGCTGGATCATGGTTTGGGTGGTCGCCGGCTAGGGTTCCGGCGATCGGAGTTTCAAGAACTAGGAGACCTAATGGGGTATTTGGTCGTGGTTAATGGGGTAGGTGTTGTAGAAGAAGAAGAGGGGTGTTCAGGGTGGTGATCTAAACCGGAGAAGACGACCGGGAGGCTGACCACTGGTAGGGTTCTGGTGGTCTTTAGTGTCGAATGACGTGTTACATGTTCCTAGTATCCGAGCCAATTTGGTCTCTATGGGATTATTAGGAAAAGTGAGGGTGAAGGTTATTTTTGAATCTGATAAGGTCGTATTGACCAAGAATAATAATTTTATTGGCAAAGGATATTATAACCATGACTTGTTTGTACTCAATGTTATCAATGAAATGCTAATACTTTGCTTGCTTGGTTGATTCTTTTAATTTATGGCATGCTAGATTAGGACATGTTAGTTTATCTTATATTAAAAAAATGCATTCTGAAGGTCTTATTTCAAATATTAATTTTTTAAATATTGATAAGTGTGAAGTTTGTGCAGAAGCTAAACAAACTAAGAAATCAAGTGCTTCAGTATTTAGAGAATCTGAATTGTTAAGTTTAATACATACTGATTTAGGAGACTTGAAACAAACTATGACTAAAGGAGGGAAAAATATTATGTGATTTTTATAGACGATTTTTCTAGATATACAAAAGTTTATTTGTTGAGAAATAAAGATGAAGCTTTTGATAAGTTTTTAATTTATAAAGCTGAAGTAGAAAATCAATTGGATAAGAAAATCAAAAGAGTTAGATCCGATAGAGGTGGTGAATTTATTTTGCTGAATGATAATTGTGAGAAAGAATGCAAAATTCACGAGATAACTCCGTCATATTCTCCACAATCAAATGGTGTAGTGGAAAGGAAAAATAGGACTTAAAAGGAAATGATGAATAGCATGCTTGTTAGTTCTGCTACTCCGAATAATCTTTGGGGTGAAGCCATTTTATATGCTTGTCATTTACAAAATAGAATTCCTTATAAGAAAACGGGTAAAACTCCTTATGAGTTGTGGAAAGGGTATCCACCTAATTTGAAATATTTGAAAATGTGGGAGTGCATTGCTAAAGTTATGTTGCCTGATCCTAAGAAAAGAAAAATATGATCTAAAACATCTGATTGTATGTTTATTGGGCATGCTGAAAGTAGTGCAGCATATAGATTTTTAGTAGTCAAAAGTGATGTACTTGAAAACAATACTATTGTTGAAACAAAAAATGCTGAATTTTTGAAAGTATTTTTTCTTTAAAATTTGAGAAAATTTCTGATGCTCCTATATTCCAAGCGATAATATTTCACATGTTCCAATCGCACAAAATGATTTTGAAAGCGAGGAATTAAGAAGAAGCAAAAGACCAAGGAAAGAAAAATCTTTTGGTAATGATTTTTATACTTATCTAGTGGATAATGATCCTTCAATATATTTTGAAGCTATATCTTCTTCTGATGCATCATTTTGGAAAGAAGCTATTGATGTAGAATTAAATTCAATTTTACAAAAATAAAACTTGGATTGTAGTTGATTTACTTTCGGGAGCTAAACTCATTGGTTGTAAATGGATTTTTAAGAAGAAACTTAATCCGGATGGTTCAATTGATAAATACAAAGCTAGACTTGTTGCAAAAGTTTTACCCAAAAGCAAAATATTGATTATTTTGATACGTATGCTCCTGTAACTAGAATTTCCTCAATTCGTATTTTACTTGCGTTGGCTTCTATTTATAAACTTTTTATTCACCAAATGGATGTTAAAACTGTATTTTTAAATGGTGATTTGGAAGAGAAAATTTACATGGAGCAACCCGAGGATTGTGTAGTGTCTGGCCAAGAAAATAGAGTATGTAAATTGCTAAAAGCATTGTATAGTCTAAAGCAAGCGCCTAAACAGTGGCATGAAAAATTTGAACAAGTATTGATTAATGATGGTTTTTCATCAATTGAAGTAGATAAATGTATTTATACAAAATGTGTGGATGGTACATGTGTTATTATTTGCCTTTATGTGGATGACATGCTTATTTTTAGTTCTAGCCTTGATTTGGTACATAAACCAAAAATTTTCATATCTTCTAATTTTGAGATGAAAGACATGGGAGAAGCTAGTATTATTTTAGGCATGAAAATTATAAGAGATGGCAATAGTTTGATGTTGACTCAAGAACATTATGTTGAAAGAATTCTTAAAAAATTTGATAATTTTGATGTGGTACCTGTAAACACTCCTTATGATGCTAGTAGTCAATTAAAAAAGAATAAGGAAGATGTTGTAGATCAAAATAAATATGCTCAAGTTATTGGTAGTCTAATGCATTTGATGTATTTTACTAGACCTGATATTGCATATGTTGTGTGTAGATTGAGTAGATATACTCAAAACCCGAGTCATGATCATTGGAATGCATTAGTAAGAGTAATGAAATATTTGAGAGGTACCATGAACTATGGTATTAAATATAGTGGATTTCTCACTGCACTAGAAGGATACAGTGATGCTAACTGGATCTCTGATTCAGATGAGATAAAATCCACTAGTGGTTATGTGTTCACCCTTGGTGGGGGTGTTGTAGCATGAAAATCAGCTAAACAAACTATAATAGCTAGATCCGCCATGGAATATGAGTTGGTGGCATTGGAATTAGCTGGCAATGAGGCCGAGTGGTTAAAGAACCTTTTGGCGAGTATTCCACTAGAAATTAAACCGACACATTCTGTGTCACGACCCAAATACGGTCATGATGGCGCCCAACCCTAAAGCTAGGCAAGCCAAACCAACAACTATTTCCATAGTTAAAGACCAGTCCCAAAAGGACAAATTTCAAGAAGAATATAAGAGTCAATAATAATACTCCAATAATGATAGTATAATTAAATCCTGAGAAGTGCGAACATCGAAATAACACTCCCAAAAGATCTAGGGTCACGAGTCTAGAGCCTCTAAGCAAAACTGAATAGTAATAGGAATACTAAACAAAATACTCAAGCATGGAAGTATATAGATAATAAACTGAAATAAAGAGAGAAGTTAGGTCCTGCGAATGCCAGCAGCTACCTCAGCAACTTGAGTATACTCTGAAAATAAGCTGGAATGCTTGTCTAACCCTCATGTGTACCTGGATATGCACACAAAGGTGCAGGGAGTAGGGGTGAGTACTAAGTACTCAGTGATTAAAAAGTATATAAAATAACAGAAAGCAAGAAATCCACAGAAGACCACAGAGCAAAGCTAAAACTACAGTCCGATACCTACCACGAACTAACAACAATAACAAATCACAAATATCACAGGTAATTTACAAACAAGAATGCAATGTAATGCACATGACCGCTACGGGGCGTAGCCCGATCCGTTTAATGTCGACGACGCTCATTAGGGGTGTGTATAGACTGCGGAGGGGCTCCTTCAGCCGAAGTACAATATTCATATCATCCGTTGCGGCCTGCAACCCGATCCTTACTCAGTCCACAACATGAATATGAGTCACACAACAGTTCAATTTATATATTTCCAGGTTCCAATTCATTAATAATGAAAAATACTTTTATTTTATTTAATTTTCCAAGAACAGGTGACTTAGCATTTCATAACAGTGATTTCAAGCCGGGACTGAGATCAATGATTTTACGAATCATGTTATCACATAGATATCTATCCCCTAAGGATACTACTGGTCGGCACAAGGCCCCAAACATGGCTTATAGCCCACATATATATACTTAACACAGACTACGTTTCAACCGCCAATATAATATTATTCATAATCAGGATGGATCAAGTCTCAATCCCCAGTCATAACCAATCCCGCACCTGCCATGGGGTGCGAGCCACGCCCTAATAGCTTCATAATGTGATAAGCCAGGGTTTCAAACCCTCAGGCTATCATATACACTAACTACTCACCTCTAACCGGCCGTGGGCT
The DNA here is from genome assembly GCA_032618575.1 of Nicotiana noctiflora. NCBI lineage: Eukaryota > Viridiplantae > Streptophyta > Magnoliopsida > Solanales > Solanaceae > Nicotiana > Nicotiana noctiflora. The sequence goes on along the minus strand of JASVEL010013505.1, from coordinate 171,792 downwards.
CGTCCACGATGTCTTTTCCCTTCGAATTTGCCGCCTCGTGCGTCGAATCTAGTCAAAACCACATCAATTACATAAATATGGGTCAAAGAAACATAACCCAATCAAATTACTCAAAAAATGCAACAATTCACGAAGTTGGTAAAACCGGAGCACCGAGCCCACTTCTCGAAAAATTCTAAAAATCATACCAATAAATTCCTCGTCACGCCACGAGTCCGTGCATATAAAATATATCGAAATCGGAGTTTGAATGGCCTTTCAAAACCCCAAACCTCGTTTTCATAATTTAGGTCCTAGTTCTTCACAAGTTCTACCCAATTTCATGAATTTTGTTGCTGATTCTAGTATAAAATCATGTTTTTGAGTCAAGAAACTTACCTCCAGCGATTACCCATTGATTTCTCTCTTTAAAGCTCTCAAAACCCTCCTTTGACGAAGTAAAAGTGGTGTAAAAATAACGGGGTTCGCGTCTGAAATTATAATTTAACTGTTCTGCCCAGCTATTTTGCCTTGTGCGATCGCGTCCCTAAGTCACGCGACCGCGGAGAACAAAGTTCCAGCTCCTCGATTTTACCTTACGCGATCGCAGGAATCAGTATTCGATCGCAGTGAACCAAATTCCCTTTCTACGCGATCGCAGGGACTCCTACGCGACCGCAATGAACATTTACCTAAGCCTATGCAATCGCAGACCACTTCACGCGATCGCATAGAGCAAATTCTAGCTCCTCGAAATCTCTTCTATGCGATCGCAGCCACATGCTCGCGATCGCAATGAACAAAAATCACTGGTACAACTGCTGCAATTTCTGCTGCACTATTTCAACTCAAAAATTCCCGTTGGGCATCCGAAATCACCCCGAGATCCTCGGGACCTTAACCAAATGCACATACTTGTTATTTTACTTTATTCAAACTTGCTCGCAACATAAAAACACCATTATAAACATCAAAATCATCAAATTCTCACGGATTCAAGCCTAAGTTTCACTAAAACTTCCGAAACTAACACTTGATCTAAAACCCGACCTAAACACCTACGAATGATCTAAAATTTTGCACGCATATCCAAAATCACCTAAAGAAGCTACTACAACTCTCAGAATTTCATTCCGAGCCTCGGATCAAAATCTCGCCTACCGTCCGGAATTCGGCAAAATTCAACCTTAGCCAATTCAAGCCTAAATCTACACCGGACCTCTGAATTCAATTTCGATTACTCTCCTAAGTCATAAATCACCCCCGAAAGCAGTCGAATCATTAGAAATCCATTCCGAGCTTCTTAACTCATCGGTCAACATCCGGTTGAATTTTCTAAACCAACCTTTCCATAAAGAGGTTTATGGCCTCATTTCTAACCGGATTCTATCCGATTTACTTCTAACTCTCCAAACACATATAAATGAACATATTAAAGTATAAAATGGAGAAAATGGGGTGGTAACTCCCGTAACGACAGGTCGGGTCATTACATTCTCCCCAACTTAAACAAACGCTCGTCCGCGAGCGGGTTAAGAAACATACCCGGAGTCTCAAATAAATGTGGATATTTGCTCCGCATCTCCTGCTCGGTCTCCCAAGTTTCTTCCTCCATGGGACGACCTCTCCACTGCACTTTCACCGAAGCTATATCTTTGGATCTCAACTTATGAACATGTCGACCCAAAATGGCTATCGGCTCCACATCATCGGTCAAGTCCTCATCCAGCTGTATTGTGATAAAGTCTAATACATGAGACGGATCTCCAACGTACTTCCGAATCATGGATACATGGAACACCAGGTGAACTCCCGACAAGGTGGGTGGCAAAAAAAGCATATAGGCCACCTCCCCAACTTTCCTAAGCACCTCAAAATGTCCAATGAACCTTAGGCTTAACTTTCCTTTCTTTCCAAACCTCATAACGCCCTTCATAGGTGAAACTTTCAGCAACACCTTCTCGTCCACTGAATAAGACATATATCGGACCTTACGGTCCGCATAAATCTTCTGACGCGACTGAGCTGTGCGAAGTCTCTCCTGAATCACCTTCACCTTGTCCAAGGCATCCTGAACTAACTATGTCCCCAGTAATCTAGCCTCGCCGGCCTGAAACCAACCGACTGGAGACCTACACCGTCTCCTATATAAGGCTTCATACGGCGCCATCTGAATGCTGGACTAATAGCTATTGTTATAAGAAAACTCCGCAAGAGGCAAGTAACCAGTCTAAGAACCTCCAAATTCAATGACGCAAGCACGCAACATGTCATCCAGTATCTGAATTATACGCTCGGACTGCCCATCCGTCTGTGGGTGAAATGCTGTGCTCAGCTCTATCTGCGAACCCAACTTTCGCTGAAATGTCCTCCAAAACTGTGAAGTAAACTGAGTACCTCTGTCTGATATGATAGAGACTGGGTGTCACGACCCTAGTTCACCAATCGTGAACATGTCGTGATGGCACCCAGTCCCCACGACTAGGTAAGCCTAACACGTAGCGGAATATACAAGCTATGAACACTTAAATAAGAAACAACGGAAAAATAGGATAAAAGATATGTAATCCGTGCCGCTTGGCACATACATCCGTCAACACAATGAATAAAACGCTACCAAGATCCGGAATCCCACGGTAACATGGACTAAAAGAGAATATACAACTGTGGCTCTATGTGTAAAGAGTATCTATCAACGAAATGAAGGAAAAATGCCAACTAGTACTACTAGAATAGAAGGAAAGCCTCCGGATCCGCGGACGTAGCGGATCATACCTCGAGGTCTCCCTGAAAGCTGCGAAATCACCTAGTATGAGCCTGTCCTGATGTACCTGGATCTGCACAACAAAAGTGTGCAGAAGAGTAGCATGAGTACACCACGTCGGTACTCAGTAAGTGCCAAGCCTAACCTCGATGGAGCAGTGACGAGGAAGGTCAGGGCCCTACTGAGAAAACAATAGTATAATGATGATAACTATAATAAGCAATTTAAATGATAATAGTTCCGAAATAACAACAATAAAATGATTACTACAACCGTCTACAATTAAGCTAACAACAAGTAACCAACTCAATAAAACAAGTCCAGGACCTGTGGGAATTGAACCCACAGTCCCATTGACAGAACCTAAGGGTCTCCGGGAATCGAACCCGCAGCCCATGTCTCAGTAAATCTCAGGATCTCCGGAAATCGAACCCGCAGTCAACATCTCAATAATTTTTAGGATCTCCGGGAATCGAACCCGCAGTCCACATCTCAATAAAATCTCAGGATCTCCGGGAATCGAACCCGCAGTCCACAACAATATCACTCCGGGTCTCTGGGAATCGAACCCACAGCCCTGGGATCTCCGGGAATTGAACCCGCAGTCCACAAACACAGCAAGTAAAGGAATACACAGAGAGAATATATTATGCTAACTATAACTTCACCGATAAGTAGTGCCAATAATTATCAAGAAATTCAAGTAAGACAATTAGGCAACTAGACCGTTAAATACTACCTAATCATGCTTTTCTAACTACTACCGGGTAAGAATATCGAATTAACAACTAAAAGCAGGAATATCACTCGTCGAACATTTTAAATAAAGTATGTGTTCAACAACCGGCGCATGTACACGCCCGTCACCTCGCGTACACGTCATTTAAACTATCACATAATATCCTAGGGGTGAAAGTTCCCCCACACGAGGTTAGACAAGCCACTTACCTCGACTCCGGTACAAAACCGCTATGAAACAACTCTCTTGCCGCAAATGTCGGCCTCCACAGGTGTAGAATCTGATAAAAATCAATAGAATCACATCAAAATAGGCCAATTGGGCATTACCCAATCAAATTAACTCAAAATACACCAAAACCCACAAGTTGCCAAAACCCGACTTCCGGTACGCTTATCGAAAAATCACAAAAATTATATATTCGGGTTCCTTATCTCAATACGAGTCTAGGCATATAAAATTTACCAAAACCGAACTCCATTTGTCCACTCAAATCAGTGTTTTTCTTCAATTTAGGCCTAGGGCTCAAACCCACCTTTAATCTTCCATTTACAGAAATTTAACTAAGGATTTCATGTTAAAATGATGTAATTAAGCCACAAAACTTACCTCCGACGAATCCCCGATGAATTCCCAGCAATTCCCGTGAGTTTCTCTCTCTAGAACTCAAAAATGGCGTTTTGGGGTATGAAACCCGCGACTGGTTCTGTTCTGTAATTAAACTCACTGCCAGCCTAATTTCTTCATCGTGTTCGCGACGCCTCTCACGCGAATGCGATGCCTTATTCCAGTCCTTCATCGCGAACGCGGCGTGAAGTCACGCGTCCGCGAAGGTCAACTTCCCAGCCTCCGGACTTTTACTCTACGCGAACGCGTCCCAGTCCACGCGAACGCGATGCCCTGCCTTTTCCTCTTACGCGATCGCGGCCTTACTCCACGCGAACGCGATGCGTTCCAGCTTCCTCATATGCAAACACGTTACTGTCCCTCGCGAACGCGATGGTCACCCAGCCCCAGCCTACGCGAACGCGGCGTAGCCCTCGCGAACGCGAAGGCAAAAATTTCGCCCAGTGATCTGCAATTTACAGCAGATCATTTCTTGCTTCCAATTGCCGGATGATGGTCCGGATTCACCCGGAGGCCCCCGGGACCCCAACAAAAACCACCAACATACCCCAAAACACGATACGAACTTGTTCCAATCATAAAAACACCATCCTAAACATCAAAATCACCAATTACACATGGATTCAAGCCTAAGTTTCTTAAAACTTTCCGAATTGCACATTCGATCAAAAACCCGACCAAACGACGTCCGAATGACCTGAAAATTTGCGGACATATCCAAAGTCACATAACGAAGCTACAGAAATTGTCGGAATTCCATTCCGACCCCCGGATCAAAATCTCACCTATCGTTCGGATTCGCCAAAATCTCAAACTTCGGCATTTCAACCCTAATTGAGCTACGGGCCTCCAAAATACATTTCGGACGCGCTCCCCACCCCAAAATCACCTAACGGAGCTGATGAAACCATCGAATTTACGTTCTGAGATCGTCTTAACACTGTTCCGACTACGGACCATTTTCTAACTTTAAAGCTATCATTTAGGACTAAGTGTCCCAAAATGCTCCAAATTTCAGAACCGACTCTCCCGGCAAACCACAATAGTAGAAATGAACTTAGGGAAACAGTTAAATTGGGGATTGGGGCGTAATTTTCTAAAACGACCGGCCGGGTCGTTACATCTTCCCACACTTAAAAGATTCGTTCGTCCTCGAACGAGCATAGAAAACATACATGGAGTAGTGAAAAGATAAGGGTACTGGCTGCGCATATCCTGCTCGGTCTCCCAACTCGCCTCCTCGACCGGCTGGCCCCGCCACTGAACCTTTACCGAAGCGATGTTCTTTGACCTTAGCTTTCTGACTTGCCTGTCTAGAATGGCTACTGGCTCCTCAACATAAGACAGATCCTTGTCTAGCTGAACAGATGTGAAATCCAACACATGCGACGGGTCGCCATGGTATCTCCGAAGCATGGAGACATGAAATACGGGGTGAACTCCGGCAAGGCTGGGAGGTAAGGCCAACTCATAAGCAACCTCCCCAACACGCCTCAAAATCTCAAAAGGGCCAATAAATCTAGGACTCAGCTTCCCTTTCTTCCCAAACCTCATAACGCCCTTCATGGGCGAGACTCGAAGTAGAACCCGCTCGCCAACCATAAAAGCCACATCGCGAACTTTCTTGTCCGCATAACTCTTCTGTCTAGACTGGGCTGCACGAAGTTTGTCCTGAATCACCTTGACCTTGTCCATAGCATCCCGAACCATATCGGTACCTAGCAACCTGGCCTCGCCCGGCTCAAACCAACCCACGGGAGACCTGCACCTCCTACCATATAGGGCCTCATACGGTGCCATCTAAATACTAGACCGGTAGCTGTTGTTATAAGCAAACTCCGCCAGTGGCAAGAAGTGATCCCATGAACCTCCAAACTCAATCACGCACGCACGGAGCATATCCTCCAAAATCCGAATAGTGCGCTCGGACTGCCCATCAGTCTGGGGGTGAAATGCTGTGCTCAGCTCCACCCGAGTACCTAACTCCTGCTGTACAGCTCTCCAGAACCGTGAAGTGAACTGAGTGCCTCTATCTGAAATGATGGAAACTGGAATACCATGCAGCCGAACTATCTCCTTGATATAGATCTCCGCCGGTCGCTCCGATGAATAAGTAGTGCTCACCGGTATAAAATGGGCGGACTTGGTCAGCCGATCCACAATAACCCAAATGGATTCAAACTTCCTAACGGTCCGTGGAAGTCCAGATACAAAGTCCATGGTAATGCGCTCCCATTTCCACTCTGGAATCTCAATCTGCTGCATCAATCCACCCGGACACTGATGTTCATACTTCACCTGCTGGCAGTTGAGGCATCTGGAAACATATTCGACTATATCCCTCTTCATCCGCCTCCACTAGTAATGTTGTTTCAAGTCCTGATACATCTTCGCGGCTCCTGGATGGATGGAATACCGCGAGCTATGGGCCTCTGCTAGAATCAGCTCTCGAAGATCATCTACATTGGGCACACAGATACGCCCCCGCATCCTCATGACTCCATCATCCCCGATGGTAACATCTCGAGCATCATCACGCCGAACTCTATCCTGAAGGACAAGCAAATGAGGGTCGTCGAACTGACGCTCCCTGATGCGATCAAATAGAGAAGACCGAGAAACCACACAAGCTAGGACCCGGCTGGGCTCCGAAAGATCCAGTCTAACAAACTGCCTGGCCAAAGCCTGAACATCCATCGCCATAGGCCTCTCCGAAGCTGGTAGATATGCTAAACTCCCCAAACTCTCTGCCCGACAACTCAAGGCATCAGCAACCACATTCGCCTTTCCCGGATGATAGAGAATAGTAATATCATAGTCCTTCAGTAGCTCCAACCATCTCCTCTGACGCATATTCAGGTCCTTCTGCTTAAGCAAGTGCTGCAAGCTCCGGTGATCAGTGTAGATCTCACAAGGAACCCCATATAAGTAATGACGCCAAATCTTTAAGGCGTGAACAATGGCAGCTAGCTCCAAATCATGAACAGGGTAGTTCTTCTCATGCACCTTCAACTGTCTCGACGCGTAGGCAATCACCCTACCGTCCTGCATCAATACCGCACCGAGTCTAACTCGTGAGGCATCACAATATACAGTATAGGACCCCGAACTTGTAGGCAACATCAATATAGGGGCCGAAGTCAAAGCTGTCTTGAGCTTCTGAAAGCTCGCCTCACACTCATCTGTCTACTGAAAAAGGGCACCCTTTTGGGTCAATCTGGTCATAGGTGCTGCGATCGAAGAGAACCCCTATACAAAATGACGGTAATAGCCCGCCAAGCCAAGGAAACTGCGAATCTCAGTAGCGGAGGAGGGTCTAGGCCAACTCTGCACGGCCTCCACCTTCCTCGGATCTACTCGAATACCATCACTCGACACCACGTGGCCCAAAAATGCCACCGAACTCAACCAGAATTCACATTTAGAGAACTTGGCATAAAGCTGCTTCTCCCTCAGAATCTGAAGCACTATCCTCAAATGCTGCACGTGCTCTTCCCGACTCCGGGAATATACTAGAATATCATCAATGAAGACAATCACGAAGGAGTCCAGATAAGGCCTGAACACACTCTGCATCAAATGCATAAAGGCTGCTGGGGCATTAGTCAGCCCAAAAGACATCACGAGGAACTCATAGTGACCATACCAGTCCTGAAGGCAGTCTTCGGGATATCTGGCTCCCGAATCTTCAGCTAGTGATACCCAAAGCGCAAATCAATCTTAGAAAACACTTGTGCGCCCTGTAGCTGGTCAAACAAATCATTAATACGGGGCAAAGGATACCGGTTCTTCACTGTAACCTTGTTCAGCTGACGATAGTCAATACACATACGATAGAACCATCCTTTTTCTTCACAAACAATATAGGAGCACCCCAAGGCGAAACACTGGGTCGAATAAAACCCTTGCCCAATAACTCCTGTAATTGATCCTTCAACTCCTTCAACTCAGGAGGAGCCATACGGCACGGTGGAATAGAAATGGGCTGAGTGCCCGGTAACAAATCAATAGCAAAATCAATATCTCTATCGGGCGGCATGCCCGGGAGATCGGCTGGAAATACATCAGCAAAGTCACGTACCACAGGAACAGAATCAATAGAGGGAGTGTCAATACCGACGTCCCGCACATAGGCTAGATAAGCAGCACACCCCTTCTCAACCATACACTGAGCTCTGAGAAAAGAAATAACACGGCTGGGGGTGTGATCTAGGGTACCACTCCACTCAATACGTGGAATGCTTGGCATAGCCAGCGTCACGGTCTTGGCGTGACAATCAAGAATAGCATAATGGGGCGACAACTAGTCCATGCCCGGAATAATATCAAAATCGACCATCCCGAGCAACAATAGATCCGCTCTGGGTCTCAAAATCACAAATGGTAACCAAACACGACCGATATACACGGTCCACGACCAAAGAATCACCCACCGGAGTGGAAACATAAATGGGGGCACTCAAAGAATCCCGAGGCACACCCGGATGAGAAGCAAAGTAAGAAGACACATATGAAAAAGTGGAGCCGGGGTCGAATAGAACCGATGCCTCCCTGTGACTAACCAGAATAATACCTATGATAACAGAATCGGATGCAACAGCCGCAGCGCGATCAGGAATAACATAGAATCTGGCCTGTCCCCCCTCTCGAGGGCGGCCTCTAGAACCCTGACCCCCGCCCCTGGCTAGCTAGGCAGGTGGAGTAGCAGCTGGAGCTGGAATGATAGCCTGCTGACCCTGAGAGCCACGCTGATGCTGTGATGACTGATGGGGGGCTCCTCTCCTGCGTCTGGGGCACTCCCTAACCAGATGGCGAGTATCCCCGCACTCAAAGCAAGCTCTGGGAGGACGCGGTGGCTGTGACTGACCGGCCTCACCCCCACTAGTATGACCCCTGGAAGGACCCCGCGCAGGAGGTGCACTAGAAACTGGGGGGAGCATAATAAGGCTCCTGTGGTGCTGGGAGAGCTGGAGTGCTACCGGCTGCTGGCAATGCTGAATGAACTGGACGACCGGAATAACCCCTGCCAAAACGACCGGCTGCTGAAGTGCGGGCTCTAGAGAAATGGCCCGACTCACGAGACCTCTTGGCCTCCCTCTCTCCCCGCTCTCTAGAGATCATACTCTCGATCCTCCTGGCGATGCTCACTGCCTGTTGATAAGATATATCTGTCTCCAACTCTCTGGCCATGCTGGATCGGATCGGCGGAATCAAGCCCTCAATAAATCTCCGTACTCTCTCCCGAACCGTGGCTACCAAGGCCGGTGCATGCCTGGCTAGACGGGTGAAACTGATAGCATACTCCGATACTGACAAGGAACCCTGTCGCAACCACTCAAACTCCGAGCGCCAAGAATCCCTAAGGCTCTGAGGAACAAACTCTCTCAAAAATAGATCTGAAAACTGCGCCCAGGTCAATGAAGCAGACTCCTCTGGACTATCCAACTCACACGTGCGCCACCAATCATAAGCGGCCCGCGAAACTGAAAAGCAGTGAAGGAAACCCCGCTGGTCTCCACAATCCCCATAGTACGAAGAGTACGATAACACTCCTCCAGAAAACCCAATGCATCATCTGAAGCCAAACCACTGAACACCGGAGGGTCATATTTCTTGAACCTCTCCAATCTACGCCGCTCGTCCTCGGAGGCAGTTGGTCCACCTCCGGGCCGTGCTGGGGGCGGCGGGAGGCATAACCAAAATATCCGGAACCCGTCCCACCGGCACACGCTCGCTCCGGTGTAACGGCCGCGGGAGTCCGGGCCCCTCCCCCGACCTGGGATGTAGCCGCGACGAGAGGAAGCGGTCCTGCCCGAGCTAGAGTGGTATACATACTCGTGAATTGGGCCGGGGTCTCTTGTAGTGCTCGGAGTAGTAGCAGCTGTAGTCGGTGTACCGGTGCCCGTGCTCTAACCTCGGTCTACCGTGGCACCTCGGCCGGCGGTGCGCGCGGGTGCCGTGGCCGCACCTCGGGCACGTCCTCGTCCTCTACCTCGGCCCCGGCCTCGACGGCGGCAACAGGGGGCGCGGGTACCCGATCGTCGCGAGTAGCTCGTGTCCTCACCATCCGTGAGAGAATAGAAAGCAATAGTTTAGATTTTTGATGCCAAAAATGTCGCACGACAAGGAATCCAAACGAAATGAAGAGTTTCCTAAACAGTTACATAACCCCTCGTAGATAAATACAAACGTCTCCGTATCGATCAGCGAGACTCTAAGTAACCGGTCTGTGTCCCGTGACTCCTATGAACCTAGAGCTCTGATACCAACTTGTCACGACCCTAGTTCACCAATCGTGAACATGTCGTGATGGCACCCGGTCCCCACGACTAGGTAAGCCTAACACGTTGCGGAATATACAAGCTATGAACACTTAAATAAGAAACAGCGGAAAAATAGGATAAAAGATATGTAATCCGTGCCGCTTGGCACATACATCCGTCAACACAATGAATAAAACTCTACCAAGATCCGGAATCCCACGGTAACACAGACTAAAAGAAAATATACAACCGTGGCTCTATGTGTAAAGAGTATCTATCAACGAAATGAAGGAAAAATGCCAACTAGTACTACTAGAATAGAAGGAAAGCCTCCGGATCCGCGGACGTAGCGGATCATACCTCGAGGTTTCCCAGAAAGCTGCGGAATCACCTAGCACGAGCCTGCTCTGATGTACCTGGATCTGCACAACAAAAGTGTGCAGAAGAGTAGCATGAGTACACCACGGCGGTACTCGGTAAGTGCCAAGCCTAACCTCGATGGAGTAGTGACGAGGAAGGTCAGGGCCCTACTGAGAAAACAATAGTATAATGATGATAACTATAATAAGCAATTTAAATGATAATAGTTCCGAAATAACAACAATAAAATGATTACTGCAACCGTCTACAATTAATCTAACAACAAGTAACCAACTCAATAAAACAAGTCCAGGACCTGTGGGAATTGAACCCACAGTCCCATTGACATTACCCAAGGGTCTCCGGGAATCGAACCCGCAGCCCATGTCTCAGTAAATCTCAGGATCTCCGGGTATCGAACCCGCAGTCCACATCTCAATAATTTTCAGGATCTCCGGGAATCGAACCCGCAGTCCACATCTCAATAAAATCTAAGGATCTCCGGGAATCGAACCCGCAGTCCACAACAATATCACTCCGGGTCTCTGGGAATCGAACCCACAGCCCTGGGATCTCCGGGAATTGAACCCGCAGTCCACAAACACAGGAAGTAAAGGAATACACAGAGAGAATATATTATACTAACTATAACTTCACCGATAAATAGTGCCAATAATTATCAAGAAATTCAAGTAAGACAATTAGGCAACTAGACCGTTAAATACTACCTAATCATGCTTTTCTAACTACTACCGGGTAAGAATATCGAATTAACAACTAAAAGCAGGAATATTGTCACGCCCCAAATTGAGGAACATGACCGGCGCCTGACCGGGTTGCCCCAGTCAAGCGGACCTGGGTGCCTTTCATTCCCACGCGTTACCCCTGTGATGACCGTTTCTCATTAACCAAATATATTACTAATCATAATTGATTTCACATTAAACAAATAAAACGATACGAGTGATTCATTAACAAGATTTCAATTTTTACAACGCCCGACATAACACAATATATACATAAGACTGGAGTCCCACAGTTTACATGTCTACAGAGCCTCTAGGATACAAAAAGGGAAATACAATACTTGCCGGTAACAAGGCTCCGGCTATACCTTACAAAACCAAAATGAAATCTAAACCGAAGTGGCATGAACCACACAAGGCCCCGAGGAAGAAAGGGGCTCACCAAAACGGGCAGTGGAAGGAGAAGGATACTACTGCCGATGAGCTGAAGTGCCTGCTACTGATCCACCTACAATCATAACACGAATGTAGCGTCCCCGGCAAAAGGGACGTCGGTACACTTGAATTGTACTGGTATGTATGGACAAACTTTGTCCCAAGTAAACTCAAGCCATTAAATTACATCAATAATTAATTAAGCCAACCAACCATGTTTCCACATTTTTCCTCATTTCAAATAATTCTCAACACAAAGCACTTCCTACGATCAACCAATTTAACAATTACCAATCAATCACATAAAGCACAAGTAGTCAAACAAAGGGGCAATCGGTGCCCCACAGGTTGCAAACTCTCCTGCTGTCTCCTTTCACAATTTCACATTATTGATTTATGTATCAATTTTCAATAGCGATTTCGATCGCTTTCCATCCTTATTGCCCATGACCACCCTTATTACCTCGGCCACCCTTATCACCCCAACCCACACCTTATTTCACCACGTTGCGGCGCGCAACACGACCCCACCTTACAATTGAAAACACAACAATTTCAAACAGCAGATAAGGTACTACACACAATTTCAACGAGTTCAAATAAGCCACTTACACATTGGTTCATGTTCTCAATTTCTTCTCAAGCCAATATCAAAACCAAGTTACAAGTATTCCAAAATCGAAAATGCCCACATAATCATGTTCAACAATTTACCACAATTAAGGTGTTTCAAATTCCTTCCACAATAGGCCAATTATGCCATCACAATGGTTGTTCCCAATTCTTTACCAATCTCGATTACCTTTTTATCTTTCCATTCATATATCATACCACACCACACGTAGTTCAACATCAATCAAATGCTCAACAAGGAAATTAAACAATTACGTAAAACTTCTCAATTTGACACATGCCAAAACAATTTGCACACATTTTGGGCGATTTTACAAGAATCAAAATTAGCCATACATACCGGTGATGATTTTTCCTCCTACTTTATGCTTACCCAAGATATCCTACTCTTGCCAACCTTGTTCTTGAAGACTCTTACTTCTACTCACTTCTTTTTACTAGAAATCAAGTTCAATAATCATGCATGAGTGTAAAAATTCTATTTTCAAAAGCTATTATATGCAAACCTCTCTTTACCCAATTAAAGCTGAAAATCAAAGAAAATAGTTAGGGTTTTTACCTTGAAAATATTGGGGAAGTTGAATTCTTGCCCTAGAATCCCTTGGAATTAAGTAGTTGGAACAATCTTTGAAGATGAAGAACTTCTCTCTCTAAAAACCCTCTCTTCTCTCTCTAATTTTGGTGAGATGATATGATAAAAATGAAGAAGAAAGGTGTTATATTAAAGAAGAGATCGGGTCAAAATGTTACAAAAATCTGGGCCGGGGTCAAATATGCGGTCACTATGCGACCGCAGAATCCACATGCGGTCCGCAAAGCGACCGCAAAAATGGCCTCAAAGTTATGCAGGTTCTGTTAAGGAATGCGGTCACTATGCGGACCGCATGTTGATTCTGCGGTCGCAAAAGTGCACCGCGGATTTGACATGCGATCGCATATCGACCGCACTTTTGACACGATTTTGGGCAACTCTCTGGAACGATTTGCGGTCAGAATGCGGTCCGCATGTCAGGTTTGCGGTCGCATTCTTGACCGCATATTTGACACTTTTTCGGAAAAATTATTTCTCTACATTTTTGAAACTTAAATCACTACCAAGGGTCCGAACCGCGGCTCGCAAGCTCGCCGCGAAGAATTCTACGCATTCCTAACACATCATTCGGACCATGACACCACATCTACTAGGTTTTATGCACAAAAATTTTTACGGGGCCTTACAAATATCACTCGTCGAACATTTTAAATAAAGTATGTGTTCAACAACCAGCGCATGTACACGCCCGTCACCTCGCGTACACGGCATTTAAACTATCACATAATATCCTAGGGGTGAAAGTTCCCCCACACGAGGTTAGACAAGCCACTTACCTCGACTCCGGTACAAAACCGCTATGAAACAACTCTCTTGCCGCAAATGTCGGCCTCCACAGGTGTAGAATCTGATAAAAATCAATAAATTACATCAAAATAGGCCAATTGCGCATTACCCAATCAAATTAACTCAAAATACACCAAAACCCACAAGTTGCCAAAATCCGACTTCCGGTACGCTTATCGAAAAATCACAAAAATTATATATTCGGGTTCCTTATCTCAATACGAGTCTAGGTATATAAAATTTACCAAAATCGGACTCCATTTGCCCACTCAAATCGGTGTTTTTCTTCAATTTAGGCCTAGGGCTCAAACCCACCTTTAATCTTCCATTTACAGAAATTTAACTAAGGATTTCATGTTAAAATGATGTAATTAAGCCACAAAACTTACCTCGGACGAATCCCCGATGAATTCCCAGCAATTCCCGTGAGTTTCTCTCTCTAGTACTCAAAAATGGCATTTTGGGGTATGAAACCCGCGACTGGTTCTGTTCTGTAATTAAACTCACTGCCAGCCTATTTTCTTCATCGCGTTCGCGACGCCTCCCACGCGAACGCGATGCCTTGCTCCAGTCCTTCATCGCGAACGCGACGTGAAGTCACACGTCCGCGAAGGTCATCTTCCCAGCCTCCGGACCTTTACTCTACGCGAACGCGTCCCAGTCCACGCGAACGCGATGCGTTCCAGCATCCTCATACGCGAACGCGTTACCATCCCTCGCGAATGCGATGGTCACCCAGCCCCAGCCTACGCGAACGTGGCGTAGCCGTCGCGAACGCGAAGGCACAAATTTCGCCCAGTGATCTGCAATTTACAGCAGATCATTTCTTGTTTCCAATTGCCGGATGATGGTCCGGATTCACCCCGAGGCCCCCGGGACCCCAACAAAAACCACCAACATACCCCAAAACACGATACAAACTTGTTCCAATCATAAAAACACCATCCTAAACATCAAAATCACCAATTACACATGGATTCAAGCCTAAGTTTCTTAAAACTTTCCGAATTGCACATTCGATCAAAAACCCAACCAAACGACGTCCGAATGACCTGAAAATTTGCGGACATATCCAAAATCACATAACGAAGCTACAGAAATTGTCGGAATTCCATTCCGACCCCCGGATCAAAATCTCACCTATCGTTCGGATTCGCCAAAATCTCAAACTTCGGCATTTCAAGCCTAATTGAGCTACGGGCCTCCAAAATACATTTCGGACGCGCTCCCCACCCCGAAATCACCTAACGGAGCTGATAAAACCATTGGATTTCCGTTCCGAGATCGTCTTAACATTGTTCCGGCTACAGACCATTTTCTAACTTTAAAGCTCTCATTTAGGGACTAAGTGTCCCAAAATGCTCCAAATTTCAGAACCGACTCTCCCGGCAAACCACAATAGTAGAAATGAACTTAGGGAAACAGTTAAATTGGGGATTGGGGCATAATTTTCTAAAACGACCGGTCGGGTCGTTACACTGGGACTCCATGCAATCTCACGGATGAATATCTCTACTAACCGCTCCGAGAAGTATGTAGTACACACAGGAATGAAATGAGCTGACTTGGTCAGCCTATCCATAAACTGAATCAAACTTCCTTGTTGTCCGACGGAGTCCACTAACAAAGTCTATAGTGATCCTTTCCCACTTCCATTCGGGAATATCAATGCGCTGGAATACACCACCGGGCCTCTAATGCTCATACTTGACCTGCTGACAGTTTAGGCACCGTGCTACATGACTCACAATATCTTTCTTCATCTTTCTCCACCAATAATGTTTCCTCAAATCCTGATACATCTTTGCGGCACCTGGGTGAATAGAATACCGCGAGCTGTGGGCCTCCTCCAATTTCAACTCACGAAGGCCATCAACATTGGGCACGCATATCTGGCCCTGCATCCATAATACACCATCACTATCAATAGTGACATCTCTGGCATCATCATGCTGAACTCTGTCCCTAAGGACAAACAAGTGTGGATCATCACACTGGCGCTCTCGAATATGGTCATATAAGGAAGACTGAGATACCATGCAAGCCATCACCCGATTGGGCTAAGAAATATCTAGCCTTACCATCTGATTAGCTAGAGCCTAAACATCAACCGCAAGGGGCCTCTCCCCAATTGGAATGTACGCCAAGCTGCCCATACTAATAGCCTTCTGGCTTAATGCATTGGCCATTACATTGGCCTTCCCGGGATGATACAAGATGGTAATATCATAGTCTTTGAGTAATTCAAGCCATCTCCGCTGCCTCAAATTGAGATCTTTCTGCTTAAACAGGTGTTGAAGGCTGGGGTGGTCTGTATATACGTCACAAGATACACCATATAAGTAATGCCTCCAAATCTTCAAGGCATGAACAATAGCAGCTAACTCTAAGTCGTGAACATGGTAGTTCTTCTCATTAGGCTTTAACTGACGAGAAACATATGAAATAACTTTACCATCCTACATCAATACACAACCGATCCCAACTCTCGAAGCATCGCAATACACTGTATAAGAGCCTGAGGTTGATGGCAACACAAGTACCGGAGCTGTGGTCAAAGCCGCCTTGAGCTTCTGGAAGCTCTCCTCACATTCATCGGACCACACAAATGGAGCATTCTTCTGTGTCAACTTAGTCAAAGGTGAAGCAATAGATGAAAAGCCCTGAACAAAACCGGCGGTAATAGCCTGCCAAACTGAGGAAACTCTGGATCTCAGTAGCTGAGGATAGCCTAGGCCAATTCTACACCGCCTCGACTTTCTGTGGGTCAACCCGAATACCATCACTGGACACTACATGTCCCAGAAAGGTCACAGTGTCAAGCCAGAACTCACACTTAGAAAATTTTGCATACAGTTTTTTCCTCTCTCAATCTCTGCAATACCACCCTCAAGTGTCGTGCGTGCTCCTCCTGGCTGCGCGAGTACACTAGGATATCATCAATAAATACGATCACAAACGAATCCAGATACGGCCAAAACACACTGTTCATCAAGTGCATGAATGCGGTTGGGGCAATAGTCAGCCCAAAAGACATCACCAGAAATTCATAGTGCCCATATCTCGTTCTGAAAGTTGTCTTCATAATGTCTGAATCCCTAATCTTCAACTGGTGATAACCCGATCGAAGGTCAATCTTAGAGACTACGCTTGCTCCCTGAAGTTGATCAAACAAGTCCTCAATACAAGGTAACGGGTTCTTATTCTTTACTATCACCTTGTTCAACTGCCTGTAATTAATGCACATTCTCATTGTGCCATCTTTCTTCTTTACGAATAATACTGGTGCACCCCAAGCTGACACACTCGGGCGAATGAACCCCTTATCTAAGAGTTCCTCAAGCTGTTCTTTCAACTCCTTTAACTCAGCTGGTGCCATATGGTAGGGAGGAATAGAAATGGGCTGAGTGCCCGGCACTAAGTCAATACCGAAATTATTATCCCTATCAGGCGACATGCTCGGCAGGTCTGCTGGAAATACATCCGGTAAATCCCTCACAATGGGGACCGAATCAAGACTGGGAGTCTCAGCCTCAACATCTCTAATGAAAGCCAAATAAGATAAATAACCCTTCCCAATCATTCGTTGGGCTTTTAGGAAGGAAATCACCTTGTCGGATACATAATCAGTCACGCTTCGCCACTCGATCCTCGGATTACCTAGAATAGCTAATGTGACTGTCTTGGCATGACAGTCCAGAATCACATGGTAAGGAGATAACAAATCCATGCCTAGAATCACGTTGAAATCCACCATGCCCAACAATAATAAGTCAACTCGGGTCTCCAGACCCCAATAGTAACAAGACGTGATCGATATACATGATCCACAATGACTGTATCACCCACTGGGGTAGACAAATGCACGGGCAAGGCAAGAATACCACGGGTCGTACCTAAATGATGCGCAAAATATGAAGACACATAGGAATAGGTAGATCCGGGATCAAATAAGACAGAAGCATCCTTGTGGTAGACTGAGATAATACATGTGATGACTGCATATGATGCACTAGCGTCCGTCCTATATGGAAGAGCATAAAAATGAGCCTGACCTCCGCCAGCACGGTCCTTACCCCTGGGGTGACCTCTGGCTACCTGAGCACCACTCCTAGCCGACTAAGCGGGTGCCGAAGAAACAGGAGCAGATGATGAGGGATGATCCCTCTTCTGGGACCATTTACGGAGTAACTGGGGACAGTCCCTCCTCATATGGCCAAACTCACCACATTCAAAACAACGGCCTGAAGCTAGAGAAAGGGACTGCTGCGAACCCCTCGCTGCGGATGAACCCTAAGTTGAAGGATCAGGAGCAGAGCTCCGAGCTAGAAGGGCGCTTAGTGCGGGCTGGCTCGGGTGACGACCCTTCTGGCCCTGATGACCTTGACGACCACGGTCTAACGAAGCTCCACTAGATTCTGCACGGCCTAACTAAGGAGATCTGAAGGAACGACCTCTGATGTGCTGAGACTGGCCCCTAGATGGAGCACCACTGTAACTACCTGCACCACGAGGCCTCTTAGCCTCCCTCTCCTCACGCTCTCGACGACGATCTGTCTCAATCTGATGAGCCGCATCAACCACCTCCTCAAAAGTAACTGTTGTAGCCCTCTCTCTAGTCATCAATATGCGGATAGGATAATTGAGACCATCCACAAATCTCCTGATCCTTTCACGATTTGTCGGAATCATCCACATGACATGCCGAGCTAGCTGTGTAAACCTCAGCTCGTACTGAGACACTGTCATATCTCCCTGCTTCAACCACTCGAACTGCCGACGCAGCTCCTTCCTCTGTGACTGGGGCACATACTTCTCCAGAAATACCGTGGAGAACTGCTGCCAAGTGAGGGGCACTGCCCCAATAGACCTACGCCTCTCGAAGTCCTCCCACCAATTAAATGCAGGCCCTGTGAAATGGAAGGTAGTAAACGCAACACCGCTAGACTCCGGAATACCCATAATACGAAGCATACGCTGCCACTTATCCAGAAAATCCTGGGCATCCTCGCCCTCAACACTGCTGAATGTCAGAGGCTGAAGTCTACCGAACCCTTCCAATCGACGCTGCTCGTCATCAGGCATAGCTGGGGCCACGTGAGCTGGGGCTGGTGAGACTGGTGTAGCTGGTTGAACTGGCTGAGCTGGAGCTGCCTTAGGTGCTTGTAAACCCTGAACTACCGGCTCTGGTGTGCGAGCAACAGGGGTCTGATTTCCTCCCCCTTCATGTAAAGAAGTTGCTGCAGTAGAGGCCGCGACCACCTGGGCTAAACCAGTGCACATTGATATGATATGTGCTAAGGTCTCCTAAAGACCGGTATCTCAATAGGTATTGCTGGTGCCTGAACCTGAGCTGCTGGAATGCCTGTCGCTGGAGCCTGATCCTGAACCTGATCCACTGGCGCTAGGATCTAACCCTGAGTCTGGTCAACTTGTGGGTCAGCAGGTGCTGTCACTGCTGCCCTGCCTCTACCACGGCCACGACCTCTGGGTGCCACTGGTGATCGTCCACCACGTCCGTTAGCATGGGTTCTCGCTATCTGTGAGAGAATAGAATACGGAAAAATTTAGTTTCATGATAACACAAACCGCACAATATGAATCCAAGAAAGTGAAGTGTTTCCTAAAGTTTTGTAGCCTCCCGAGGATAGATATGGACGTCTACGTATCAATCCGCGAGAGCCTACCAAACCGGCTCATGACTCTCGAGGCCTAGTAACCTAGGCTTTGATACTAACTTGTCACGACCCAAACCCGGTCGTGATGGCGCCCAACCCTAAAGCTAGGAAAGCCACACCAACAACTGTTTCCACAGTTAAAGACCAGTCCCAAAAGGACAAATTTCAAGAAGAATATAAGAGTCAATAATAATACTCTAATAATAACAGTATAATTAAATACTGAGAAGTGTGAACATCAAAATAACAATCCCAAAAGATCCCGGGTCACGAGTCCAGAGCCTCTAAGCAAAATTGAATAGTAATAGGAATACTGAACAAAATACTCAAGTCTGGAAGTATATAGATAATAAACTGAAATAAAGAGAGAAGCTAGGTCCTGCGAACGCCAGCAACTACCTCAACAACTCGAGTACACTCTGAAAATAAGCTGGAATGCTTGTCTAACACTCCTGTGTACCTGGATCTGCACACAAAGGTGCAGGGAGTAGGGGTAAGTACTAAGTACTCAGTGAGTAAAAAGTATATAAAATAGCTGAAAGCAGGAAATCCACAGAATACCACAGAGCAAAGCTAAAACTACAGTCCGATACCTACCACGAACTAACAATAACAACAAATCACAAATATCACAGGTAATTTACAAACAAGAATGCAATGCAATGCACATGACCGCTATGGGGCGTAGCCCGATCCGTTTAACGTCGACGGCGCTCACTGGGGGTGTGTACAGACTCCGGAGGGGCTCCTTCAGCCCAAGCACAATATTCATATCATCCGCTGCGGCGTGCAGCCCGATCCATACTCAGTCCACACATGCATATGAGTCACACAACATTTCAATTTATTTATTTCTAGGTTTCGGTTCATTAACAATAAAAAATACTTTAATTTTATTTAATTTTCTAAGAATAGGTGACTTAGCATGTGATTTCAAGCCAGGACTGAGATCAATGATTTTATGAATCATGCTATCACACAGATATCTATCCCCTAAGGATACTACTGGTCGGCACAAGGCCCCAAACATGGCTTATAGCCCACATATATACTTAACACACGGTGCGTTTCAACCGCCAATATAATATTATTCATAATCGGGATGGACCAAGTCTCAATCCTCGGTCATAACCAATCCCGCACCTGCCAAGGGGTGCGAGCCATGCCCTAATAGCGTCACAATGTGATAAGCCGGGGTTTCAAACCCTCAGGCTATCATATACACTAACTACTCACCTCTAACCGGCCGTGGACTCGTCCGCGATGCCTTTTCCCTTCGAATTTGCCACCTCGTGCATCGAATCTAGTCAAAAACATAGCAATTACATAAATATGGGTCAAAGAAACATAACTCAATCAAAATTACTTGAAAAACACAATAATTTACGAAGTTGGTAAAACCCAATCCCCAAGACCACTTCTCGAAAAATTCCGAAAATCATACCAACAGATTCCTCATCTCTCCATAAGTCTGTGCATATAAAATTATCGAAATCGAAGTTCTATGGCATTCCAAAACCCAAAAACTCGTTTTCATAATTTAGACCCTAGTTCTTCACAAATTCTACCCAATTTCATGAATTTTGGTGTTGATTCTAGCATAAAATCACGTTTTTGAGTCAAAAAACTTACCTCCAGCGATTACACGTTGATTTCTCTCTTCAAAGCTCTCAAAACCCTGCCTTGACGAAGTAAAAGTGGTGTAAAAATAATGGAGTTCGCGTCTGAAATTGTAATTTAACTGTTCTGCCAAGTTATTTTGCCTTACGCGATCGCATCCCTAAGTCATGCGATCGCGGAGAACAAAGTTCCAGCCCCTCGATTTTACCTTACGTGATCGCAGGAATCAGTACGCGATTGCAGTGAACCAAATTCCCTTTCTACGCGATCGCAGGGACTCCTACGCGATCGCAGTGAACATTTACCTAAGCCTATGTGATCGCAGACCACTTCATGCCATCACATATAGCAAATTCTGGATCCTCAAAATCTCTTCTACGCGATTGCAGCCACATGCTCGCGGTCGCACTGAACAAAAATCACTGGTACAGCTGCTGCAATTTCTACTGCACTATTTCAACTCAAAAATTCGCGTTGGGCATCCGAAATCACCCCGAGACCCTCGGGACCTCAACCAAATGCACAAACATGTTATTTTACTTCATTCAAACTTGCTCGCAACATAAAAATACCATCATACACATCAAAATCATCAAATTCTCATGGATTCAAGCCTAAGTTTTACTAAAACTTCCGAAACTAACATTTGATCTAAAACCCGACCTAAACACCTTCAAATAATCTGAAAGTTTGCACGCATATCCAAAATCACCTAACGGAGCTACTGCAACTCTCGTAATTTCATTTTGAGTCCCGGATCAAAATCTCGCCTATCGTCCGGAATTTGCCAAAATTCAACCTTAGCCAATTCAAGCCTAAATCTACACCGGACCTCCAAATTCGATTCGATTGCTCTACTAAGTCATAAATCACCCCCCGAAACTAGTCGAATCATCAGAAATTCATTCCGAGCTTCCTAACTCATCGGTCAATATTTAGTTGACTTTTCCAAACTAACCTTTTCATAAAGAGGTTTATGGCCTCATTTCTAACCGGATTCTATCCGATTTACTTCTAACTCTCCAAACATGTATAAATGAACATATTAAAGTATAAAATGGAGAAAACAGGACGGTAACTCTCGTAACAACGGGTCGGGTCATTACATTTTGTGTCGATGCATTGTGATTGCCAAGTTGCAATAGCCATTGCTAAAAATAAATCATTTAATGGGAAGAGTAGACATATGCGATTGAGACATAATGTAATAAAGCAACTGCTGAAAGATGAAATTATTTCCATAGATTATGTAAAGTCAGAACTGAATTTGGCCGATCCTCTGACTAAACCTTTAGGAAGAAAATATATATGTGAAACATCAAGGGGAATGAGACTTTTGCCAATTTGAGATATATTAACTATGATGGTAACCCAACCTATGTGATTGGAGATCCCATGAAGTAGGTTCATACGGGTAATAAAAAATCATTAGTTGATCAAATGTGCACTATTAAATTATATCCCTTCCTATGATGTATGTATGTGTACATAGTGCAAGACCGCAAGGAATGAGAGGCTGAGTTATTAAACTCTTAATCTAATAATCCCTAGCCTTTATAGGTGGTGTATTGCGCTGCAGAATACACTTGATTAATGGACCTATATGAGTGTGGAGTGAGGCCGCTCCTATGAAATTTGTGGCGAAATTTCTAGAGCACTTATGAAAACCAGCGCGCGCATGGCCTATTAGCGCAAAACCGCGACAAGCAACAAAGTGTGTGCGGGTATAATGTGATAGATAAGACACTAAACTTACAAAAGAATTCTTGGTTCATAGAAGTTCTGAACTTTACCATTTGTTATGTAAGTTTAATCTTGTTTTATCTAGGTCTGGTTCATAATCCAAGAGACACCAGATTTGACGCATTATACTCATTTGTGGAAATCCAGCGAAATTATTTTTTTTCATTATGATATTCTTTTTGAGCTATGTGAGGGATTGTTAAAAAATGCAATATTTTAGTAACTCAAAAAGAATGAGTATTTTAATTTTTTTTATAACTCAATGTTTATTAACATTGAATGGGTATTGCAATATTTTATAACTCAATGTTTATTAACATTGAATGGGTACTGCAATAAGTTATATTTTTTAAACTGTTAAAACTGATATCTTTACCGTTTGCAAATATTAAAATGATAATAATTTTGTTTAGTCTTGAATAGTAAATAATTATAACAGTATCCTCTTTTCTTTAATTCATTGCCTATTTATAGTGATACGTTACAAATTCTTAAGCAACAGTTTTCTTATTGAATTCATGACGTTAATTCACTGCCTTACGTTTTCTTATTGAATTCATGGTATTGACTCTTCTTATTGAATTCATGGTATTGACTTCTTTTGTGATTCTAAACGTTCAGAATATTTATGTATTTGGTTTATATATAAACCTATCAACTTGTATTCATGGGCAGTGGAAAAAACAAAAAGTTAAAAATCTTTTTTTCCTAATTCTCTTTGCTGGGTTTTCTTCTTGTTAAACTTTGTTGTTTCTACCCCTAGTTATACTAGAAGAGCTTGTTGAATCTTGGGGTTTACTCCTAATATTGTTTATCTCGGTGTGGGCGAAATATCCTTAAGGACAATGTCTTTGATACGCCTCAAGCTAAATCGTTTATTTTCCATATTCATCAAATTTTTCCAACACTCTGATTACATAAGGTATATTGTTGCTGTAATTCTATTCCTATTATCTCAAGAGGACATATAATTCCTAGTTACTCATTTAAGGAAGATACTCAAAGACGATGATCATTAATTAAACTAGAATATGTTGTAATTGTTTTGTAGGTTTCTTTAGTGAATTCACGTAACACCTGCGGTAGTTAGTGTAGTATTAAGTAAGGGTGTATAAATATTAGCCAATCAACTGGTTGTAAGTGAAGAATAAAAAATTAAATTAATCTTTAATTTGTCATAATGTATAATCACCAAATTGAATATCAAAAATACCCTATACTACTTCTAAGAAACTCATAATAGTGAATAAAGTTCCTGAAACGTATTTCTCTAAATGTTTTTCTCAAACTGTTATGACTGAGAAATAGTGATGGAAAAAGGTTCATCAAGGCTTGACATGGAATATATCGTGGGGATTTTATTGTAGGTTGTGCCAGAGAAATGTTTCGGAATGGTGAGATTTATAAGATTAGTAAATACTTCTCCATTTACAGTCCAACCAAACAGAATTAAACTTTCAATGACAATAAAATGTTGGAAAAATTTGTAGATATTGGATTATGGAGAATAGAATTCAGCTTGAGGCGTGTCAAAGACACTGGTCTTTAAGGATATTTCGCCCACACCGAGATGAATAATATTAGACGTATCCCCCAGGATTCAATAAGCTCTTCTAGTATAACTAGGAGCAATAATAATAAAGATTAATCAAACACAATCCAGTATAACGAAAAGAAATTGAGAAAGAGAAGCGTTTGCCTTTTTCACTTTTTCATATCTTCTTTAAACTGAACATAATATACATATATATTGTCCAAAGTGGACATATGATTGTTAAAAAAGAATTGTTACAAAATCAAAGGCAAGAAACGTTACATATTTAAGAAACCATTAAGCTTGAAACGTTATCAGATTGATGGATTCAAAGACTAATTGATTTTGATAGTCATAACAAAGACTAATAATAATATACCATTTCCAACATCCTCTAAAAGTCAAGTTGATCTTTTTTATTCTCCGGTTGCCTCTAATGGGTACTACCTTATCAATTTTGAGAATACTTTTAATATGTAGTATATAATAAGCTTATTGTTGGAGAAATGTAGGACTTGATTGAAGGCAACATAGAGGCGGCGTCTGACTTGTTTGGCTGGTTCCTAACATATGTATCAATTTACAAACTAAGTTAGATCATTAGCTTGATTTTATTGTATGTTCTTTTTATTGTACAGTATGTACATAGAACAACTATTAACTTTAAAGAACACTTAGAATAAATATAACACAAAATAGTTCACTCACTTGTATGGACTCCACTAATTGTTTTAACTTGAACACCATCCTTAGCTAACTCATTAGAGACAGAGAAACTTGGAGGAGAGATGGTTTGAGTCACCCTCTAAGAGGAACGGTTCCATGAATACGCTCATAAAAACTAAAAAATATACGAAGAGCAGAAACATATTTGAGAATACGTATATTTGGTACACAAATACTTTAATCGGGTTTTTGGTGCTAATTACCCATGAATACGCGCATAGATTATATACGAATAGTAGAGAAAAAATATTCAAATTTGCAAATTCAAAAATAAAGAAGCAAATTGTGATGCGTCTTGTAGTATATCATGGAGAAACATAATTAAGGATACATGTATGGCGCACAAATTCTTCAATCGAGTTTTTTGCTACTGATTATTCCATGTGTATTCATATGTAAATTAAAAAATAGAGTTAGCAAGAAGAATTATAAGACAATAACAGATTTTAATATCTTTTCATTTTGTAGAACCAATTCAATCGAGAAAGCAACGTCTAAATTGTAACAATCTGCACTCCCCCCATATGAACAACTTTCAACTTCTATAGCAATTGTAAAAACCGTATGTTTTTATGAATTTTTGATAGTAGGAAGATTTGAACTTAGGAACCGATTGGAATAAATAGAAGTTGTCCAGTTTGAGAAATAGAAGTTGGCCGTCAGTTTCGTGAGTTTCAGTCATGCTTATGTTCCGTGAGTTTCAATTTAGAGGGACTCTTATCTTTGCATAGAAAATTTAGGAAAAGTGAGTCTTCATGGTCAAATAATTTTATAGCTCCTATTTTTTTTTTAAGATTGTCCTAAAGGTCATGTGGCATATTCTGATGATGACTTTTGGCGCAATGAGAAAATTTTTTCTTTCTCCTTTTAATTATAAATAGATAAATTATTCATTTAAGAAAGAGATAAAAGTAATCTAGTTAGATACATCTTATGATTAATAAATATGTTAAGAATCTTAAACAACATATAAAAATAACCATTAAATATTTGACTTAACTAATATTTAAAGTGAATATTTTAAACTGGATTATCAAATACCGTCACATAAATTTAGACAAAAAGAATAATAAAGTACTAGTTAGAATCTAATTAGTTTTCTAGTTCCGAAATGGACATGTGGATTTTAAAAAAAGAACAGAAGACAGCTGAAGAACTGACAAAACGCGGGCCTTACGTTTAACAAAACCTTTTTCCTATTCCATTTGTATTCGTCCTCCTATATCCAAAGTCCAAACCAAATTAGGAAATTGTTTTTTTAATTATTAATTTATTTTACTATTATTATTATTATTATTATAATAATTGTAAAAAGAAAGTCATAAAACACCACCTCATCCCCAATTCAACACAAATTCCCCCAAAAACCTCACGAGAAAAAACACACACATATTAAAAAGGGTAAAATAAAGTGTGCCAAATCAAAAGTCGCGTATTTTGAAACCTCTACGAACCTTCTTTGCCAGAAGAAAAATCCAATTGTAGATTTATCTTCACGCACACACACACAGAGTTGGTGTGGTGAAAATTTTGTGATCGTTTTGGGTTGATGAAACGACAGCGTTTTGGAATCTTAGAGGACTCGTGAATTTCCAGTTATTTTTGTTTTTTCCTGCTGGATTAGGGTTTTCATTTTATTTGATTGATCGGATTTGGTGAGAATTTTAGTGATATTATTGCGATGATGATGGCGGACAAGTCATCGCAGTATTCGTTACCATCGGAAGAATCTGCGGTCGAATTTGGGATGAATTTTGATGAGCTAAGCATGGATATTGACGATATATGGAGAATTATTGACGAGGACCCCGATCCTTCTCTACCGGTAAATTTTCAACGAATTTTTTGTATGCATTGGTAAAGATGGTAACCAATCTGCTAGTACAGGTTAAATTTCACAGGTAGTATACAGATTTTTTAGGCTATCAGTATATATAAGTTAAATCTTTTTGTTAAATCAGGGTTTTACTGTGAATTGAGCATGATCATTTAGTATAATTTTCTTAGTGGGTGATTCTCGATTCAGCCGGAACTGGACATGCACCTCTTAAACTTTTTTTGGTGTGTGCGTGTATATATAAAATTAAGATTATTGTATAGGGATTCAAAATTTGGGTTTGATTTGGATTGTAATTTAAGTTATATACACTTACAGTCTAATGCATGTTACTTGCCATTTATGTTAGACTAATGAGCAATGCTTATTGACTAAAGTTACCTATGATTATTTTTAAGTGACCGAATTGTGTAAATATTTTTTTACGCTGCCAGCGCGTGGAACTTAAACTCTCTAGATTTTGCTTTGAAAGAAAATTTTGTAAGAATTAAATGAATAATTGAGTGTTTACTTTTAGTAGTTTAATGTTTAAGCTTTTAGATGAGATGATTGTACAATTTGGTGATTTTCCATTTAAGTTGGATACGGTTGTTGATCAGTATTTATTACGCTCTCTATTACGTCTGACATTACTGACATTCCTTTTTAGTTTGTTGCGAAAAGAATAACATCATTATCTATTTGGAAACTATTTTAAGAGTTACTCTCCATTTACGCTTAATGACATGACTGGTTTGGTCTCACTTGATATAAAAGCTCATTCATTTACTAAGAGAGAGAAAATGTAAATACATGTAGAACTCACTTAATTATTGGTAGTACGGCGATAGTGGTACTTTGCATATATTTAGTTTTTGTGTCAAAAGTCTTCCCTTTATTTATCTAACTCAGTGCTTAGTCAAACACCTTCACATAAAATGGAACAGAGTGAGTGCATCATAGTGTTGTCAGCGCCAATCATTTTCTTCACATTGGAGAGTTTAGCTAAGCTGTTCGATCTTGCCGTGTCCCATTAGGTTGCTGGATAGAGGTCTAGTAAAATTGGCTTTACTGCCTGTGAAATAGAAAATATATTATATAACCTCAATAGATAATCATTGAACTGAAAGGATATTTATATGTTTGTAATGGAATCTCATATACCTGCCTCACATTATAAGATAATTTTGGAAGAAATAAAAAATTCAACATCTCAAATAAAGAATAATCTCGTGAAAAGACTTTCAAATAAAAGAATTTAGCACTTTTAGATGTGAACAACGAAATGTCAGTTTTTATCTTGCAAATTTCAGCTAGTGTCATCTTGAAAAAAATCTAATTGTATCTTATTTTCATTATATCTTACTGCGTAGGATCATGACTCATGAGCTTGCAAGTTGTGGTAATTAACTAGAATTTGTAGTTACTGGAGATGCATGGCTATGGAGGTGACCCTTGTTCTTTTTGTTGTGTCATTCAAGGTAGCATGAAAACTGTAAATGTCAAAACAGTATGATTATGCTAGTTGAAGGTCCATAACTATCAAATATTTCAAGACCACATGTATTATAAGACTGCATATTTTCACACTTCTGTGATGCCTGATTGAATAGCTTCTTTGACTAATGGGCCTTTTAGCGGCGCTCTGTGAAAAGAGAAAGGAAGAGAGAGACTCTTATTGAATTGAGTATTGACAATATAAAAGAGGGACTTCTTCTACGGGAGTCTTGATCTCTCTCTCTCTCTCTCTCGTTGGGATAAAATAGGGGTAGTAATCGTTATTACATACAATAATTTAAGTAATTTTTTAATTTATTGTAGTACTTTTTTTATTATTATTATCATTATCATTATTATTATTGTTATTTTTGTTTTCGATAATATTTGCTTGAGATGAGTTTATATGGAGTAACATGGTCAGTGAGGATTCATATAATCAACCCCAACATGTTTGGGAATGAGGCCTAGTTGTTGCAAGTATATAATACTATTATGGAATGGCCTATGGAAATAATCAATATAACATTTCCCTATGTAACCACGGATAGCATGTGCAGACTCTGAGTCATAATTATAGATGCTTCTAATAAGGTACCTACCTCACGTTTTTTGCCAGTGGTCCTTAATTGACCTTTAGGATAAGATTAATTGCTCTATGGGAAAACTGGGTCTACTGTGTGATTATTGCAAGAAATTAGTAATAGAAGACATATCAATGAAATATAGATCCTTTTTAGTTGATAGATTCAGACTCGGTATGTGTTGTCCCATTTTCAACTCGAGACTTGTAACTGTTGAGTCTGATTGGGATTGGGAGGGCGCATTGTGGAGCTAATTAGGTTGGGTGAACTAAGAGCTGCTGAAGTAATTTGGTTAGCTGAATCTTGAAATGTTAAGGATACTAACGTGTGATTTAATACTCGGTAAAACCTTGCTGAATTTCTTTAACACATTAGACTGTTTGAAAGAATACTCCTTAGCTGTTAGATGCTGAGAAATTTAATACCAATGGTTGGTAAGAATATGGTCAGAAGCATTAAGGATGTCTTGTGCATTTTCCAGTATCTGTGGATGGGGTTCTTTTTGAAGTATCTGCGGTACTTAAACAGACACATCACATTTGCAAATTTTCATAAATAAAGGACATGTTGGCAGAAATAATTTATAGATGTGTTTGACTAAATTGAACAAATGGAAGTACTAGATACACTTGAAGTCAGTGAATGTTTAGTAATACACAATAGAGATGTTTGGTACTATATTTTAGGAATGGGCTTGTCAAAATGAATAAATTTACTCATGGGATGACTCTTATTTATAGACATTACACCTTGTAAATTCGAATGGCTTGTTGATTAAGTACCAAGCAATCGGTTACATTATTGTGTCCAAGACCAAGACGTGTTGGACTTAGACCCGTAAACTGTTTAAATTGTCCATTAGATGTAGATGGTTAAAATTGATGTGAGGTCAGTTAAATTCCGTTGTTACTAAATTGCAGCAGAAAGAGTTGACGAAAAGCTTAATGATTGAAATTATGCCATCAGCTTCACGAAGTAAAAAAACAATGTAGGTTAAGTAAAGAATATACTGCAAAGTGCGTTGCTTTCAATCTTCGGTCTGGAGATACATATTGTAGATCTGTCATTGGATAACGCGAACAATTTGGTCTTACAATGCTTACCCAATTTGTCAGTGATTTTAATATTCGGGGTATCCTTTTGCAGAGTATGCCGGAGGTTTTTATGCCAAATGACATGGGACAAGGTTAGTTGGTTGCCGACTTGGATACTTATGGAATTTGATGTTGTTACTAACTTGGTGTGAGATTATGGTGCTTCTTACTCATTTTGATATTTGATTCTTGATGTTTATGCTATTTTAAGTAGGTTATTCAGATTTGGGGAGAGCTTCATCTTCAGGGGGTCAATTTCTTGAACAAATTGGAGTCTCCCCTTCTTCCAACTCAGAAGCTTCAGATTCTAGGACAGGTGTTTCAGATGGTTCATCTGATTCTGCAGGGAATTCAAATGTTGATGGTGGGAAGCTTCAGTTTCAATTAGGGATAGACTCTACGGTACACAGTTTCTGTGGAAACCTGACTGAACGGATGCCTGGTCAGGACAATGACTGGTCCACTCATAAGGATAATCTCTCTCGGTGTACATCTAATGTTCAACAAGAAAGTAAGGAAACTCAACCTTCAGATGTCCACTAGTTGTGACACTTGTAGCTTTGCTGTTAATACTGATCATTCCAATGATTGATAGAATTTGGACCAGCTATACCATATGTGAAACTCATTAATACGACTGGTTCTCCAGTGCGAGAATCTTGCACTGAATGTTTCTTGACCTTCTTTTTAGTCGGCATTTCTGTTATTCTCATCTTTGCTCTGAGGTCCTTTTCTGTTGTAAGAGCCCGTTTGGATGGGCTTAATTTAAGGGGCTTTAAAGCCAAAATAGCTTTTAAGCCATAAGTTAGGAATTCTAACTTTTGGCTTGTTTTTGTCATTTTAGCTTAAAAAGAAGTGCTTAAAAGCACTTTTTTACTCTATCCAAATACTACAAAATGGCTTAAAAGTTATTTTAGCTTAAAAGCACTCAAAATAAGCCAATCCAAACGGGTACTAAGTTTTCTATTTATTTATTTTTGTTTTTAATCACTTCAAAAAACGTCATTGACATTTTAGGGTTGCTGCTAAGCCAATCAACCGTAGAGAACAAGTTGAGAACCTCAGAAACATTAGCTGCAGAAGAAACATCAAGCATTGAAGTTGCTGCATCTCCAAATGATGAACCCTACGTTGGGTTTAGTTTATGTCAGAGTTCTGATACTTTGCCCGAAAGTTGGGACAAGTTTCCACAAACTTCCCATGCAGATCCTTTCTCGAAGCCGGCTGAACTAAATAACCTTGATTTTGAAATGCTGTCTCACAATGATAAGATGCTAAATATAATGGACGAACAATTGGACCATACAACTGGGATTGCAGACTCGGATACAATGGCATATGAGAATTGGACAAGAACAGGTGAAGGAGTTCAGCAGGCTCCTGAGTGTTATATGACTGAAAATTTTGGTGTTGGGGAGCTCAGTGCCTATCGTAGTGGTGGTATCCAAACATCATTAAAAAATGGCATCTTGTCCTCTAGATTAAGAGACAGCAATAAGGTGCAAAAGATGTTTCCTCAGCCTTTTCCTTTCAGTGGGTCAAGTTTCCTTATTCAAAACCACCAGTTACATAGAAGGAATGACAAAAATGAACTGATAGGTGGTGCTGATATACCTACAGTTTCTGGGCTCTCAAATTCATTTTTTCCTGCTCCTGCAACTCCCTTTTCAAGTAACAATTTTTTGGTTTATCCAAAGGTTGAAAATGATGTACTTCAGTTTGATAGGTCTTCTCATCACCTTGATAATTTCAAAGAAGCTTCTTTAGAAAAAACCATTCTGGTTCCTCAGGATCACCACAATGATGTGAAGGGTAGAGAACTGCCTGTCTCATTGTCATCAACTACTATGAAGCAGCAGTTCAGCTGTGCAATGTTAGAAAAGGGGCAAAAGCACAGTTCTTTAAAAGTTAGTGGTTCTCATCTATCTATAACCACTCATCGAGGAACTCGTCGAAGCTTGTTACCTCAAAGAAGCCATAGTGAGGAGGATGATGATCTGTGTATTCTCGAGGATATAAGTGCACCTGCAAAGGCAAATCCATGTGCTAATGGCAAGTCTCTTGTTGCTCTGCAGCGTACTACAATTACTAACTCTTTTATTCCAGCTGAAGTGGGACAAACGAGGCCGAAGTCAAATGACGAGCTTGTTATTTATCGAGCTGCCTTGCAGGTGAGGACTAATAGCTGTCACTATTTCAATACAGTATACACACATGTTGCAAGAACTGTGCTCTGAAATGTTATCATACTATTTTCGCTGTTTTTAAATTAATATTTATCTTTAACTGTTTCTCTGGTAATTATTCGCACCCACTTGAATGATTTTTTTTTTCTTGTGTATCTTGATTGATAATAGTTTTGTTAGTTACAAAGAAGGGAGTTGAAATCCTTTAAGCATGTGCAATTCAAGATCTGTTGGATTCTTTACTTTTATGCTGTCCACTTTATTGTTTCCTGTGTATGTGGATGATCAATACAGAAAATTCCTTCTCCTGACAAGCTGTCCGTGTTTAAAGTTCTTTTTGGTGGAACATGATGACACTACGTGGGTGCCATTTGCGCCCGTGAGAAAATCTGCCTTCTTTCACTTAAAGAAATAAATTCTGATTAGAGTGGTACCTGTTGCAGGATCTTTCTCAGCCGAAATCAGAAGAAAATCCACCCGATGGTCTTTTGGCTGTTCCTCTATTGAGACACCAGGTTCAGCTCTGTTTGATGGTTTATGTTTATAGGAATTATAAGTTTCGATTTTCTAAGTGCAGCATGTACCTGAATTTATTCTTCAAGATGTGGAGATCATTAGTATCGGGCGTCTACTTGAATTTTGGTGCAATTGCCCGGGAATTGAGATAATTAAATTTTACTAAAATAGTTCCGTTAGCGCCAAAAGAACTTAGCTGCTGACAAAATACATCAATGATATGTGAATTCTCTGAATTATTCTATTGGGTGAACATATTGTGTTGTCTGAAATGCAAAGATATGGTTAAAAATAGTTACATATAACTGGTACTAAGCAAGTACCCAATAACTCCTTTCGCTGAAAACATCCTTGTAGAACTTTGCATATGCTTGTGTATTTTACTGCCCTAGATTATTGTTCGGGTGTTTCATTTTCCTTTATCTGCTTCTCTATCTCTTTTTCTTTTTTCATTTATTCATATTGTAGTTTATAGCAGGCTGTTTATTAACAGGCTGTTTAGGTTCTCTATGCCTCTTCCTCCTCCGGAAGAAGAATTAACTAGGGGAAAAACAAGAGATAAAATGTATTATATATTGAATTGGTGTGAGGAATTATCTGAATTATATCCATTCAATTTACACGCAGCGCATTGCTTTATCATGGATGGTCAAGAAGGAAAAAGCTGGTGTACCCTGTTGTGGTGGGATTCTCGCTGATGATCAGGTAACTTTACACTTTTAACTTCTCAATGTTTTGTCTGTCTACATGAGAAGAATTGCCTTTGAAGTGGTCGCCCTTTTGTTAGTAATCTTTTTCCTTTGGGTTGTTGTAGGGACTTGGGAAAACTGTATCAACAATTGCACTTATACTCAAAGAAAGGTCTCCATCTTCGAGAGTTTCTACAGCCATGACCAGACAAACTAAAACGGAGACATTGAATTTGGATGATGATGATATTTCATCCGAGCTTGACAAGTCAAAGTTAGGTGCCTATTCTTATCAAGTCAATGATAATTCTAGCACAGGCAGTAAAACTTCTATGCATACAAAAGGGAGGCCTGCTGCGGGTACCCTTATCGTTTGTCCTACCAGTGTCCTTCGTCAGTGGTCTGAGGAGTTGCACAATAAGGTAACAAGCAAAGCAAATCTTTCTGTCCTAGTATACCATGGTAGCAATAGAACAAAGGACCCTATTGAACTAGCAAAGTATGATGTGGTGGTCACAACATATTCAATAGTAAGCATGGAGGTCCCTAAGCAGCCTCTTGTGGAAGATGATGATGAGACAGGAAAAGGAACTCATGAATCACCTTTTAGTAAAAAGAGAAAATCTCCTTCAAGCTCAAAGAAAAGTTCATCAAAGGCCAAAAAAGAAGTGGAGAAGGAATTGCTTGAAGCCGCTGCGCGCCCTCTTGCAAAGGTGGGATGGTATAGGATCGTGCTGGATGAGGCTCAAAGCATCAAGAATTACAGAACCCAAGTAGCTAGGGCTTGTTGGGGTCTTCGTGCTAAACGTAGATGGTGTTTGTCAGGGACACCTATCCAAAACGCAGTTGATGACCTTTACAGTTACTTCAGGTTTCTCAAATATGACCCATATGCAGTGTATAAACAATTCTGCGCCACAATAAAGTTTCCAATCCAGAAACATCCAACAACCGGGTACAGAAAGCTGCAAGCAGTGCTTAAGACTGTTATGCTTCGTCGCACTAAAGGTGAATATAATAACTTCAGCATGTACTTTTCCTCTATAAGCTGTATACCATTTTAGACAGGCTTGCTCCTTATATTATATAATATGATTCACTTGTGGTTGCATCTTTTTTTGACGCCAAACCATTCATGTCTATTTCTATTTCAATACTGATAAAGGGTAGAGGGTCTGCGAGCACTCTTTTAGCTCCTCATTGCCCCAACCTTTCTTTTTATACTTCCCGCATCAGTATATTACATGATTCCAAGTACTATATGGTGCCCGAATTATGTTCTTAGTTGCAGCTTATCTGGAAAAAAGCACTTATGTGCTGTAAGTTACAATTTCCTCCTCATCCTTCACTTTATTCTTAGTTTATCCTCAATTTATCACTCTCTTTTCAGATGGGTTTTGGTTGTCCTTCCAGTAAGGAAATTGGAGGTGAAATCTGACATCATGTGAGAGACACGTGATGTTCACTTGGGTAATTTTGATTGTTATTACAAAATGATTTTCTTGTAAGGAAATAGAAGTAACCAGGAAAAGAGAAAAAAAGAAAAGAAGAGAAAAACCTGATCTTTCTGACTGAGAAACAAGAGAGAAAAAAAAGAAAACGAACAGGAAAAGTAAAAAGGGAACATATGATTGCCACAAATCCAGGTCCTTTTCTCCATGCAAGGCTCCTCCATGGCTTCAACCACCTCTATAGTCAATTCTGACTCCAACATCTAGAGCAAGTCCTGCCCACTGTTTAGTCAACACCACTCCCTTGTGCCCCGACCTGGAACTCCCCTACCTGAGTTGAGCAATAAATATGCAACCTCCTCCGCCACCCTAACTTCAAAATCAAGAAACTTGCATCCGTCTAACACCCGCACAAATTCTTAATCGAGAAAGCCAAAAGTGATAAGCAAGCAAAAAATGTAGAGTATATGGGAATTCCATGAGTATCAGACCCCCCACCATCACAGGTGCTGGGGGCTACTTGTAGATGTTTGTTGAGTGGCTGCTGCTGTGGTGATTCGGGCAGGAGAGTAGGGGTAGGTGCCCGGGAGAGGGTGGAAACAAAAAGCTTGAAGGAGGGGGGGGGGGATGGAGTTGTGGATGCTGGGATTTTCAAAGCCATACAGCTAAATGGGATGGGCGAAAAACAGGTGGGTTTGGTGGGACATAGAAGAAAGCGAATTTTTGTCTTTTTCTTTCCTTTTCACTTCTTTTAGTTAACTGTTAAGATATACTGTTTTTTCAAAGTTACACTTGTAAATCATCATGTTTTACTATGATTTAGCACCAATTTGGCTTCTGGCTAGGATCATCTAAAATTAAAAATGTTATATTGATGATGCTATGGGGACAAAGTGATAGGTAAGGATGAAATTGTAGCTTCCAACATAAGTTGGGAACATGTAAGTGATTTACTCCAAATTTCCTTGTATTCTGTGCATTGTGCAGATGTTAGTAGGGACCTTTTGTCCATATTAAATTTTAGAGATGCGTCCTAATAGAGTTTGTACATTAAGGACTTTCTTGGTGCGTTACCATTTGTTTGCGGTATAAGGTAGTCCTCCATTCCCTGTTTGCTCTCCTATGTGTTGCGGATTCATTCTTGGAATTATGCTTATTTTTTAAAAATAATTTCAAAGTTTCTCTTTTTCTTCTTCGCATAGAAAAGGATCATATGGTCTATTTGGTTCATCTCAGCCCAATAATTGTTCTTATCCTTAACATGTTACGCACTAATGCTTGCTTTGTTCGACTTGGTTTGGCTATGTGTGCGTAGATTTTCAAATGAAGTACTCAAAGTCATATGCTAGTCAGCTGTTTGTATCTATGAGGTGCTCGTTGTAATGTACATGGCAAACTCAACTTGGTTTTCTGGTGGTCATTGTCCACTTTTACGGTTGTACTGTTTGTATGACTGACTTGTCACTTTAAGTGCACAACTCTTAAATTTCTATATTGAGGATTGACGCTGTCATTATCTGATCAGGTACATTTATTGATGGAGAACCCATTATCAACCTTCCACCGAAACGAATTATACTGAGAAAGGTTGATTTTACTGACGAGGAACGAGATTTCTACTGCAGACTTGAATCTGAATCACGTGCTCAGTTTGCTGTATGTTTAGACGATATTTTATACCCAGTCTTCAAGAACTTTGGCTTTTGAATTCTTCTCTTCTCTTAACATATCAATTTATGGGCAATTCAGGAATATGCTGCTGCCGGGACAGTCAAACAAAATTATGTCAACATACTGCTGATGCTTTTACGCCTGAGACAAGCTTGTGATCACCCTCTTCTTGTTGGAGGGTCCAACTCTGGTTCTGTTTGGAGATCATCTATTGAGGAGGCCAAGAAATTGCCGCGAGAGAAATTAACTGATCTTTTGAATTGTTTGGAAGGTTCTTTAGCAATTTGTGGCATTTGCAGTGTATGTTATCACTTGACTCTTCTTTAATATATGTTTATGTCAATCTTATCACTCCTTTTTTTGTTGCTGCTCCTTATTTGGCAATTTTATACTTTAGGTGGTGTTTTTAAATTGTCACCTCTAGTTTTTGCTCCCTGATCAACTGTAATCCGCCCCAGCTTTTCCCTGAAAAGAAACAACCCCATTGAACTTAAATGTTTTTACCAACTCTCTATTTTTTGATGATACTTCCTTGTCTAAATTGAAGGAAGAGTGAACCAAAAGTATTGGGGTTTTAAGCTACTACTTTCAGGTTCTATATTAGCCTAAGGATAAATTTGAGTGTCGCATGTTCAAGCATTCACAAGCTGCTAAATGCATGCATGGTTCAGTTTAACATTGAAGCTGATCCACAACTAGAAAGGAGGATTTTTACAACTTAACTTCCATGTAGAAGACACTCAAATCGATGATGCTTTGTTGCATTTAAGTGGAGAAGAGTAGAAGGGCTGGTATTTAAGTTGAGAGGGTAGAGAGGCATCCACCGAGTTTCGAACCGTGCACCTCTGGGACTCGGGTTTTTTTTTGGTTTTTTTCCATGCAATTTGCAAACATCTACACCAAAAGTATCATTGTTATATTTAATGGGTTTTTATCCTTATGATTGTAGCATTTTTAATATCTTTGTTCCCTATTCTGGGTCGTCTATTAAGAATCTACAATGTCTGAGGTTAATGGTGAGATACAACCAATAGTGGTGCTTGCCTTTGTTAAGCTAATATAACTTGTTGCCATT
The DNA here is from genome assembly GCA_032618575.1 of Nicotiana noctiflora. Taxonomy (NCBI): domain Eukaryota; kingdom Viridiplantae; phylum Streptophyta; class Magnoliopsida; order Solanales; family Solanaceae; genus Nicotiana; species Nicotiana noctiflora. The sequence goes on along the minus strand of JASVEL010013505.1, from coordinate 133,988 downwards.
TCTAGTTACAAACTTGAACTTGCTTTGATAATGCTCAAGTGATTTGCTCTTTTCAAGGCAAAATAGAAATAACATTTGGAAAATAGTGCTTACAATTTGGTTGATCATACTACAGGTTATCAGAGAAATGTTCAACAACAATTGCTTTTAATATGTCATACCAGTTTTAAAGTAATCATTTCAGCCTATAAAGTTTTCTAGCTGTCTGCAACTTTACTATTTTGATCTATCTCTTACTACAGTACTCTTCATTTCTCTTGTCTTGGATTTCTCTGTTATGGATCTCCTTGTTTCTTCCTTGCCTCCTTATGCATTTTGGTAACAATCTTGTAGGACCCCCCTGAAGATGCTGTTGTAACAGTTTGTGGACATGTCTTTTGCAATCAGTGTATTTGTGAACATCTAAGCGGCGATGACACTAAGTGTCCTGTATCAGCTTGCAAAATCCAGCTGAGCGTTTCTTCAGTTTTCTCTAAAGCAATGTTAAGTGATTCTCTATCTGATCAGCCCAGTCTGCAAAAGAACCCTGACGGTGCTGGCTCTGATGTGGCTGAAAGTTCAATTTGCAGCCCATATGACTCATCCAAGATTAAAGCTGCTCTTCAGATGCTGCAATCTCTGTCTAAACCGAAGACTTGTACTCTGAGGGACTGCATTTCAAGATCAGATGATGATGAAACTTCTCCGTCAGAAAATAAATGTGATAATCATACAGGAGAATCTAGGATGAATACAAGTTCCAAAGATACAACCACAATCGTTGGAGAGAAAGCAATTGTCTTTTCTCAGTGGACAGGGATGTTGGATTTGCTTGAAACTTGTCTGAAGAGTTCCTCAATTCAGTACCGTAGACTTGACGGAACAATGTCTGTTCTTGCTAGAGATAAGGCTGTGAAAGATTTTAACACACTTCCCGAGGTTTTAGCATTTCCATCTTTTTGGTGTTGAATATTTTTTATCTTTTTAAAATCCCAGGACTAAAAGATTGAAGCTTTATGCAGGTATCAGTCATGATTATGTCTCTGAAAGCTGCAAGCCTTGGACTGAACATGGTTGCAGCTTGTCATGTTCTTCTCTTGGACCTTTGGTGGAACCCTACCACTGAAGATCAAGCGATCGACAGGGCGCATCGGATTGGACAGACCCGTCCTGTTTCAGTTTTGCGGTTGACTGTAAAAGATACAGTTGAAGATCGCATATTGGCTCTTCAGGTATTACTTTATTTGTATTTTTTTAAAGCTTTTTGCTCGTACTGCATCGTAAATTTGCAGCAGGCCTAAAGTGTTTGTATCAATACAATGATAAACATGGATAGTCATGATCTTCTGCTGAAGGACTCAGATGTCAACATATGCTATTACTGGGTTTCATTACTTGTCGTAATTCAAACATAGTCCAGTTTGCGGTTTCCTTTTGTGCATCTTTGCTGGTTTCTGACTTCCTATACATGTGAGAATTCTAATGTGGTGTCACCGATTTTCACAGCAAAAGAAAAGAGAGATGGTTTCTTCTGCATTCGGAGAGGATGAGACTGGTAGCCGACAGACTCGTCTCACTGTGGAGGACTTGGAGTACCTTTTCAAGATTTAATCAGCATCTCATTTTTTGCAGTAAGCTGACATTTTAATGCAGCCAGCTTGGGCTGTCTCAAAATTTTTTATTTGGAAACTGGTTTAGCAGCATATTCTCAAAGCTAACATAATTGAGGCTTTGGCTCTTAGGTCCATAGTATTGACACAAAAGATGACCTTACTAAACAATGATTTTGAGAATACCTTCAAAGATTCATATGATCCATTTTTTATAGCTATTGGTTACGCTGTGCAGAGGTTGGATTTTAGTCGGCTACACCCAAATGAGGATGAGACTTTAGATGAGTCTCTGTAGATTCTTTGCTTAGAAGATGTAAATGATAGTTCCTGTGGCTTCTGCCATGTTTCTTTTTTCTAGGATAGGACACTTAGGAGTACAATGTATTAGTAGCTTAAGTTCTAGACAGTATATTACTTCTAGCTTTTTGGGTTGTAAATTTTCCCCTTCAAATTTAATTTAATACAGAACTATGCCGTCAAGGGCAATTCTTTTTCATTTGAAGTTTGTAACTTCCTATAAATTATTTGTGTTACTGTGACTTGTACCTTGGATGTAAAGTTCTAGGATCCTGCCAATTCTATTCTATAACATTGTGGTTCCTCCCTGTGCTGAAAACTTAAATGGCTGACGGTGTTTAACAATCAAGTCAAGGTAGGGGACACAAACATGCTGGTCATGCGAAGATTATAATACAAGCCTGTGTTTAATCAGTCTTTTGAATAATTGTTTATGCATTAATAGCAATGAAAGAATTGTTTATGCGATAAATAGCGGTATGTCCCCCCCACCCCCCACCCCCCCAACTTTCAAAATAGAAAAAGAGCAACCTTTTAAGAATTCAATGCGTCACCATGTCTAATGGAGGATGGTTAAGATCACAGTATGATACCAACACGGTACGATCGCTTTAACGATCCAAATCTCTACTTTGTATACCTCTTTTAATTGTGGGCCGATCACAATATATAAGAAAGTAACATTTGTAGGGTAAGATCGCATACAGTTGATTTTTGTGGTCTGACCCTCCTTTGGACTCTTCACATAGCGGAAGCTCAGTGCAGCGGACTGCCATTTCTCTAACATTTATATCATTAGACATTTAAACATTTATAAGAAATGCATTATAGGACGATAAAACCATGTGGAGTAATTGCAATGGACAATTTGGAAATTGTTTTCCTTTCTGTTTTTTGTTTTTTGTTTGGGGGTGTATTGGTGGGGTCAGGGGGGTGTGGTGGGTGGATTGAAGTGGGGTAGGAAGTAATTTATAATTTTAAGGCGAAATATGCGGACAAACATGGTCCCATGGTCTAGTGGTTAGGACATTGGACTCTGAATCCAGTAACCCGAGTTCAAATCTCGGTGGGACCTTTACTTTTTTGCAAAATTTGCACAGTAACTTTTTTGTCAAGTGCACAAAATTATGTTTCAGCCATAAAAGTAACAAAATTAAGGCACACAAAGGGTATGTTACCCTCTTCCCCAAAAAAGAAAAAAACGGAAATTCAATACTTTTCTAAGTTGTAGCGCAAGTGTAGTATTTAATCTCGAGCCACAGATATGGATTAGATTGAAAGTACACATAACTCTTTTGCTTCAAAAATAGTCAGAACCATTAAGCATAAACGTGTTTGGGCTTCTCCTAGATACCTGCTATATACCACCAAGGAACCAGCCCTACCTTTTTAAGAAAGCTTTGCTCTATAGGTGCTGCTTACTCACTAGAACAATGCTCAATACGAACCCAATCTCACAAGTGGGGTTTGGGAAGGGTTGGATGTACACAATTTTACCCCCACCCTGAAGAGGTGGTGACTTAGAAGGACAAAGAGGCTATTTCTGATAGATCCTAAGATAAAAAAGATGGAAGTCACTAGAACAATGTTCAGAAAAAATGCAATTCCACCCTCTTTTCCAATGCTGAGTCACAACCAGCCCCCGGAAAAGCATGAACGAGCCAGATACAACGAAACTTGCACGTGTGACTCTGGCTGGGGATCCTGGTATACTGTACTAGTATGTGTAAGTTTCCGTGCTAATATGGAAGCACTCGAACAATGTTCAGAACACAAAAGTGTTTGCAGTTCCATCTTTTTCTCCAATTCTGAGTCACAAACCAAGAGCCTGAAAAGCACGGACGAGCCACATGTAACGAAATATGCACGTGTGACTCTGGCTGGGGTCCTGGTATACTGTACTAATATGTGTAGGTTCCCGTAATTCAAAATAAATAGGAAAAAATGATTGAGCATATGATTCATCCAAGATTTATTGATAAGCAAATATGCAATCTTGATATCTGCTCTCTATAGAAAGCTTTGCCATCTGAAAAATACTGATAATCCAATCTAAATCAATCTTAGACAAAATATTTCTAAAGTTTGCATCTACCACAAGTATGTCACAAACTAATGAACTAGAAATATTATAAATATGAATTAGATATAAATAGAACTCAAGTACAAATTTCTCAGCACCGATCATTCAACCAAACCAATATGTCACTACGAACAATCTCAACATTTTCATCAGTCTCTCCAAACAACAAAGAATGCATCATACCCTCATAAATCTTCAATGTCTTGTCTTTACTTTTAGCCAACTGATACAATTCCCTACTCACTTCTGGATCAGTTACAACATCAGCACTTCCATGTAAAATCAAGAATGGTAAATTCACATCGCATAATTTGCTACTAACATAATCTGTCACACGTAAAAGTTCAAGTACAGTACCTAATCTTGGTTTTCCAACATACCTATTAGGATTCATCCCACCAATAATCTTTTTTTCTGGGACTTTTACAGATTTGTCCAATAAATCAGCTGTTGGTACAATAGCCAAAGTAGGTGCAAATTTTGCAAGAATAGTCAAGAATTGCGGAATTGGCCATCTTGGTCTAACTTTATCAGAAATTTTACACATGGGGGCTATCAAAATTGCACCATTAAACATACTAGGACTTTTTAAGTGAATCAAAAGGCAAATTGCACCACCCATTGACTCACCATAGAGGAATTTAGGCAAATCTTGAAATTCAGGATTTTGGGTTAGTACAAAATTGTAAAAAGACAAACAATCATCAATAACAAAGTCAACATTAGGTACATAAGCTTTAAGACCTTGTGATTGGCCATGACCTTCAAGATCAAGGGCAAAACAGGCAAAACCATTTTGGGCTAAGTGAATTGGGGTTGCTTGAAATGTCCAACTGATATCATTTCCATAGCCATGTACCATAAAAATGATGCCACGTGGAGGGTTTTTTGCAGAGGGTAGCCATGATCTTGTGAATAGGGTTAAGTTTCTTGGTGAAGTGAAAAAAGATTTAGTAGATTTGATACCTTGGAGATTATAGTAATCTTGTTCTGTTGGACTATTTCCCCAGTAATAGAGTTGTGTTTGAAGAGATTCGTTGTTATGGTTTTCCTCCATTATAGGCAGATAGGGTTCTTGATCTTACCTTTGTGTGGAGGAAATCTTTGCTTGGTTTGAGAAAAGACTCAAAAAGGAGAGGCCAATTTTTTTTTGTTCTCTTCCTTTTTCTTTTTCTCTATAAATAATGTCCTTTTACTTTAATCTATTCTTTTTTCAAACAATTAGTTGCCACTAATAAGACGAAAACGTCTTAAATGCACGTGAGAAATAGGACACAAAAATTATATTTGCACTTAAGATACACCTAAGACGTAAGCTCAAATAATTTTTTGGATGCACTTAACACGTAAGTTCAAATAATATTTTGGATGTACTTAAGACGTTTCTGTTAAGATGTTTAGTTGATATTTTTCTTTTCTAACAATAAATCTTTTTGTTTTAAATTTTAATAATCCAATATATTATTCAATGCCCAAATCTATTCGAAATAAACTCAAATTTGAAACATAAGTTTCAAATATAATAAAGGAAAAACTACCCTCTATAGCCCCTCAAAATTTTAATAGCTCATGTTTTGACCCACTTTCAAAAAATGGTCATTCGGCCTAAACATATTGCATACAGTAGCCGAACAGAATGAGTAAGAAAACACAAGTGCTTGTAGCTCAGTGTGTAGAACGCTTATTTCCTAAGCAGATGGTCGTAGGTTCGACCCCTACCTAGCGCAATGGAGAAATGTTTTTTGCAATGTATAAATATTGTATCCTAAGTTCGATAGTGTATCATTGGTGTACATTGAGCCTATCTCAACTGCGCTTGTGTATCTAAAGTGTATATATTTGTGTATCCCAAATATAACTTTCTATCGTGAATGTATAATCTGTCTAAAAATGTATAAAAATTGTGTATAATGTATATTTTCTAATATTTTGGACTGTATCATGTATTTTTGTATAGTGACAGTCATTTTGTATATATTTTGTATAGTAACATCTATTTTGTATATTTTTTGTATAGTGACAATCTATTTTGTATATATTTTGTATAGTTACATCTATTTTATATATATTTTGTATAGTTACATCTATTTTATATATTTGCTGTATAGTGACAATTTATTTTGTATATTTTTTGTGTAGTAACAATCCATTTTGTATATTTTGTATAGTAACTATCTTTTTGATGTAAGAATATGTCATTACATCATAGGCCTTCATTTCTTGAATATTGGTTGAAATTTTTTCTGGGTGCCCGAGTTTTTGTGTAGAGAGTCATCAAGTTGTTATAAGGCAGGGAGCTTAAACCTAAGTAAAGTTCTTTCATTTTCTCCATCAGCGCCTCAGCATTTTTAGTCATTAATTCCTTGCAGTAGCAATTCAGAAGAGCAGAATAGGTGAGAAGATTTTTCGATGCGTCTGGGAGATTCGAAAAATAAGTCTCTGTTGCTTCAATCGCTTTAGTCTTGTTCATGCCCCTTTTTTCATTGTTTCTGATAACTTGAGTGCTGGGGCGTAAAGCTTGCGTTGGCATAAGACTTTGAGGGATTTTCCAACTTCCTATTTGTAAGCATTTCTGTGGGATTTCAAAAATTGATTCAGATTTTTCCTGATGTGGTTCTCTTCGCCTCCTTCCTTGAACAGATTCTTTTAAAGTGCATCTTCCAAGTAATTCTTTTAAGAGTTAAGAAACTCAATATCGGAGTAATTTATGGCAGCTTGCGCTGTGACTACAATGGAAGGGTCTAAACTGCAGGAGTCGTGGCATTTTGAAGTCTCAAATGTCAATTTATTTTATTCTTTATTGTGGGCAATATATGTAATTATTAGAAAATCACGGGGCCTAACTCACTTTTTAAATTAAAATTTTCTTTCCACGTTGGTAGCTATTGTCTTCTAATGGAACAGAAGAATATGTAAGAAAGCATTTAATCGTTCCCGCAGGTCAAATCATTTATGCTATGATTTGTTAGGGTTAATTTGTGGGCTACTGGATGAAATTTATTTTGCCCGATGGGCTATAAATGATATTTGCTCTATAATAAATAGCAAACTCCAATCACTAATTTACCAAAACAAAGCCCAAAGTAATTATTTGTGGCTTTGATTAAAGGCCCAAGTTTTTGACTTTCAAAATTAGAAGTAAAAATAGCATGGGATAGTCAGTTTTCGGACTTATAATTGAAAAATAGCGAGCGTTGGCAAAGTTATTGAAAAATAGTCACTATCTTGCTGCAACATGGAAAGTTCCAGCATAATATACTGTAGATTGGAGCACCTGTGTATGCATATTATGCTGGAACTCTAGTAAATTATGTTAGAATATTTTCCGTATTTTAATGAATAATATTTTTATTCAGGTTTATCTTTACATGAAAACTGATTATATTTCGATTACTTTTAAAACAGTAACTATTTCTCAATTACCACTTGTAAATTTGGTTATTTTTGAATTTCACCCGAATAAGAAGGGGTATTTGCATCTATACCCGCTTTTTGTGTCACGTTTTAACTTGTGCCTGCTTTGCAAAAATAATTTACAAGCGTACCTGTTTTTCGCATAACTTTAGTATACGGGCCTGAAGTAGCAAAGGCATCACGCAAAACTTCAGCATTCTAGTAGCCGGGCCTGAAGTTGAGGTCTAGAGATGAAGTTTTTGTTTTATAACTTGCGAACTTCAGCTCTAAAACTGAAGTTTTTGTTTCCTAACTGGCGAACTTTAGCTCTAGATGTAATGGCCCGACCGGTTGTTTTGAGCCCTAGTGCGTCGTTCAGCAGTCTGAGGCTATGCGCAATTTCATTTCAGGTGTTATGACTTGTACGCATTGTCGAAATTGAATTCCGGGAAGTTCGGAGTTAATTTGGAAAGAGGATTCTCATTTCGGAAGCTTAAAGTTGAAGGAATTGACTAAGACTGGATTTTTAAGTAAACAATCATGGAATCAGAATCTGAAGGTTCCATCATATGATAATCGGACTTGGGCGTATGCCAGGTTCGGGTTTTGGATAACCCGGGAATGTTTTGACATCTATTGTGGAAGTTAGCATTTTAGAAGAAATTTCATGAGTTTGGCTTGAAGTGCTGTCGACGCCCCCTTTTTCTCGCGAAATTGGGTTTACGACATTTGGGAAGACAACTCTATTCCCGTTTGGGATTTGGATTTTTGAATTTGAAGAGTCACCACCTAATAATTAAGTACATTAGGATACTAAAGATTTTTTGAATTGGAAAATCAAAGTTCGGGTAAGGTCTAGAAATTATCTCGAGGGGAAGGTGTTAGGCACCCCTTAAAATCCACTAGTGTAATTCCCGGTCATGCTATATTGTGACTTTAACAACAAGTGGACAAACAAGAATTACAAATACCAAGGGTTTTTCACATAACAGTTGCAAGAGATTAAGGAAGTTAAAGAAACTGAATTTTTGATAGAGGAAGCAGTTTTGAAATCTTGAATAAAACAAAGAAATTACATATAGTTGTTGCAAGCTGTTTAAAAGCTGCAGTTTTTGGCAAAAAAACAGTTGAAGTTTTGAAAAATAAAATGGACAAATGCCGGAAGGGGTCCTAGGTTTATACATAATATGGATCACTCCATACAACTCCCGATAACCATTTATACATGTGGTGTTATCGCGTGGTCATCATATCCATATCTACCCTTTCCCATCCCGTTAAGGTAATAAACACGGAATGGTCTCATTTTACTTATTGCATGCTGTTACCCGCCCCCATCCTATCAGTCATGGAGGCACTTGGGACTACTACTCCTAAAGGGTAGGATATTAGGCCCGTGGGTTTCAAAGGATAAAAATCCAATGCGATATACAAAACATATATATTGCATATTGGGGGGGGGGGGGGAGCATGTAAACATATAAAGGCCCATGTATACCTCCTCAAACAAAAAACACATAAATAGCATGACTTAAACACAATTAAGGTCTCAAAAAATAAGAGCAGTTAAAACTTGGTTTTAGAAACGAAGTAGTAATAGTAACAACACGATTCTAGGCAGAGATGGGTAACCCGGGAATTTGATGACATAAAAATCAGATGCACAGTAAAAGTAAATAGGTGCATCGTTTCAAAATTATTTTTTCCAGTAGAGTTTTGTTTTGATAAAAAAGCTGAGTGAACTTCAGAAAATCAAAACAAGGATAGGAACGACAGAGTTTAAACTTGAAGAAGTTGGTTGGCTTTAGGCTAATAGAAACACAATTGATCAGTTCTTAACGGGCTTAAGGTTTGCCTAGGTGTCTTCATACATTGTCTAATTATTTAAAGGAATGGACATGCATTTTTTCTTTATTCTGATTTATAAGGGTACGCGTGGTAAGGTGTTTGCAGAAAGATGTTTCAAACCGCTTAGACATATTTTAACAAGGTTATTAGACTAACATGAATTAACCACTACAACTCGAACAAATGAGAAGTCCTATGGGCAGGATATCTAATGCACATAAGAGTTCCTAAAAAACATGATTTCTAATATGCTGATGCAGTAATGACGAATTATTTGGCTTGTTGTTAATTATTTGTTGGTTACTAATTGATCGTGGTTGCTTGTTAATTATTTGTTGGTTACTAATTGATCGTGGTTGCATGATAAGCATATTGATAGACTGAAAGTAAAGAATCTAAAGCTGGATCTCTAATGAATGAGATGCATGTCCTGTGCAAGTTGTCTATTGCACAGATAAATAAATAAAATTTTATAAGCATGTTTTCTACCCATTATTATACTAAGCATGCACAGTCCTCCCCCATATTCACTATTCCCCCAATTGTTTGTTTACAAATTATTACAAACCAGTAGCATCTGAATTACTATACTAAAGAACAGAAAAATAAGAAGCTATGCTATAGGGAGCCTTCAATCAGGCTCAATCTTCCTACCTCAACCCCTTCGAGTTTACAGCCTTTGCCATGGTCTAGGTGCGGCAAAGCTCCCAAGGGCCCCATTGAGTCCCTGCCCAATACCAGTACCTAGACATTTCAGAAGAATGCAGGACATATGCAGTGTAGAATACCGACCTTTTGTGTCAAAGTTTGGTGATTACTCAGAGGTGCTCAAAACAATGCTCACACGAAGGGAGCAGAACCTATTTCTAAGAATAGTATGAAGTGTAAGAAGAAGTATTTAAAAGAAGAATTTTAAGAAAACCAGAGGTTTGTTTAGAAAGAAACAACAGAAACAATAGAATAAGATTACATAGAATGATCATGGGAAAGAGAAGCAAATAGATCACACAATGCTAAAGAGGATGCATGTTTAATGAACATGACTACATAGAATGAGGAGATTCAGGGGACTAGGGGGCAGTAAAGTTTAGGCGTGCTAATTCATAACAACAGAACATAAGCATAGCAAAGAATAGACAAAGGCAGACTTAACATGTTAATCAAACAATATAGTGAAGTATTAAAGCTAAGAGTCAATCACACATTGAGCAAGAGAAACATAAGTAGAAGAAAACTACAAATATAATGAACTGAAAGAAAAATAAACACATTGGTGTGAGACTTGAAAATTAATTAGGGCATACTAGTAAAAGAGCAAGAGCATGATGCAAAGACAAAGGTAGTAACACTATATTAGCCTTGGCTTTCAGCCGGGTAATAATAAGCAGGAGCAGAGAATAGTTATAGAGCAAAAGAGCAAAAGAGAATGCAGATTTGAAAGTATTTAGTTTTTATGGTGTGTTAGTCTGAAGACTATCGTATATTTGTGTAAAAGACTTAGGGTATTTATAGTTGAAAGTAGGGGGTAAAATAAGGTAAAAAGCACAAAAATATGTTAATCTAAGCACTCGAAATTAATTAATTAAAGAATTAAGGAAGTACTCTCATTAATTAAGGGAATCAAAATCAAACGAAATATTCATCACCATATAAGGCAAGTAGGGAAAACCATTGTATGAATAAATATGGAAAGAATCGAGATTTAGTATTGCACATAGTAGCCAATTAAGACCAAATCCAGAAAAATCCTAATTAAGTAAAGGCTTAAAATAGCAGAGTACTATAACAAAAAAGGTAACAAAACCAATTAATTCAAACTGGTGGGCAAAATGCTAGGATTTTAAAAGAAAGTTTTTTGAATTACTAGTCAATCAAGGAAAAACAAAATCAATCATGTGAAGTCATGATTCTGCATTTTAACATATAAATAGAGGTGAAAATACACAAGTAGCGAGCAAAATTAGCTATATAGATAGAAGCGGAACAAGAGATGAACAAACACAATCACTCAGAGATAGTGAAAACAAGTTAAGATTCAGTAGGACATATTCGAAGCATGGTGACCATGAAACAGTAGCAAGAGTAAAAAAAATCGGCTAGCAGACAAAACCAAAGCAAGTAAAATCAAGCTAATACACCCAATCAAATGAAAAAACAAGCTAACACATAGAGACAAGGCAAAAGAAATTAGGCTAACACATATAATCGAAGCAAAGAAACATGCTAACATACATAATCAAACAAAGAATACTTTTAGAAATTAGGGGTTTTAGCAGAGTCAAATTAAAATAGGTAAGAGCATAGAAATAGGTTAGAATAAACAAAGAAAAGATTTAATCATAAAGAAAATCGATTGAAGCATGCGTAAAGAAATCCAGGAACCCTAATTTTCAAAGACAATGGAAAAGTGATTCAAAGTAGAAGATCTTTCAGAATAAACACGAAAATAAGCAGAACGTAGAGGAAAACATGAAAATATCATGAAATAACACTGTTTTTGAGAGATTCAGGAGATAGTTAGGTTTCAAAAAGGGGAAACCCTAATAAAAGTTGAGAGAACCTGTCGAAACTTCATAGATCATGACATATAGGGTGTGATTTCGCCTGAAATCACACCGGAGAACCCACAATTAGCAGGACCAAGAACCCTAGGTGTCAACCACCATTATCCATAAACCTCAAAGGTACTAGAGGTGTTGAACACGACGGTGAGAGGCCCATCGGAGCCTTTGTGAAAGGGAGGTGGCCGGAACACAAATCAGGCGGGTTTTTTTAGGGACTGATTCATATGGTGGGGGTTTTGGGGTGTCAAAAATAGAGAGAACCAGTGATCTAGGGTTTCATGGTGGTTGATGGTCGAATGGGGTGAGATTGAAGGTAGCTAGAGAGGTTGTAGGGTTTACGGAGAAGAGAGAACCAAAAGGTTCTAGAGAGAAGGGAGAGGGAGAGACGATATAGAGAGAGAGACGATCTCAAGAAAAATGAGAGGTTGGGAGGGGGGGGTTAATTGATTTTAATTATGGGAATTCAATCTGGGCCGTTGATCTCATTTGATCAACGACTCAGATAAAAAACAAAATTAGACCGGGTTATTTTGGGGATTGGGCTAGGCTGGTTTAAATAGGGTATTGGTCCATTTAAAAAATCTGATAGGGGTGTGGCCAATTTGGCTATAATTAAAATAATAAGGGCTATTTGTTAAATAGCCAATTTTCCCCTTTTATTATTTTATAAAATAGTAAAAAATGATTTTAAAAAAAAATTAAAGGTACTGAACTAATTAATAACATGTAAATATTAATGTAAAAATACTAAAAGTGATTTTATAATTAATAAATTCTATTAATGGTAAAGTAGGCTATAATTGCAATTATATGCGATTTAGCTTTAAAAATACCAAACAAATGTATAAAAATATGCAAAATTTACCTTAGTTATATCTTAGTGTAAATATGAGAACGAAATAAATTATTTACTAAAAAATGCTAGTTTGAGAATAATTTTTTATTTTTGTAGTATTAAAATATACAATAAATTGATTTACAAATCTTAAAAAAATAAAGAAAAAATATCAAAACTTTTGGGCATGCTTATATATGCATGTGTATGCTATTTTGAGAATAAAAATATGTAGGGAGAAATTAGGTATCAACAAGTACATTTCAGTGTTATCGATGTCCGTTTGGAATTCGAGTCTATGAATAGCTCCGTATGGTGATTCTGGAGTTGGGAGCGCTATCAAAAATGAATTCGAAGGTCCGTGGGCCATTTTGAAGCCATTTGGCTAAAGATAGAAATTTAAAGGTTTTTCAGAAGTTTGACCGGAAGTGGACTTTTTGATATCGGGGTCGAAATCCAATTCCGAAAGTTGGAGTAGGTCTGTAATGTCGAATATGACATGATCGCAAAATTTGAGTTCAATCGGACGTGATTTGATAGGTTTTAAAATCAGAAATAGAAGTTGAAATTTTAAAGTTCATTAAGTTAGGATTGGAGGTCGATTCATGAGTTTTGTGTTTATTGATGTGGTTTGAGGACTGGAGCAAGTCCATAATGTTTTGGGACTGGTTGGGGTCTCGGGGGCCTCAAGTAGATTCCGAGTGGTTAACGGATTGAAATTGGGGGTTTTGGACAACTAAAGGATCTGGTTGCTGGTATTTTCTCTTCTGCTGTGGGTTAACCGCACAAGCGAAAAGGTAGACGCAAAAGCAATTTTTGGTCAAGGGCTCGAAGACTGCAGATGTGGTCAAGGTTGCACAGAAGCGGGACAACATCTACAGAAGATTGGTCGCAGAAGCGGAATAGGGCGACTTGGAGTGGACCGCAGATGCGGTCAGAGTTCTGCAGAAGCGGGAACGCATCTGCGGGTGGCTTGGTGAAGAAGCAGAAAAATGGACTAGGGAGGACCGCAAAAGTGGTAATTTAACCGCACCTGCTGAACCGCAGAAACGGTCAAGGGGCCACATGTGCGGAAATTGCTGGAGGCAGAAGGTATGTTTTAAAATTGAGGTTTGAGTTCATTTCACCCATTTTACTCTTGGCATGGGAGATTTTGGGGAGCTTCTATAATGACCCGACCAGTCGTTTTGAGTCCTAGCGCATCGTTCCGCGATTTGAGGCCTTGAGTAGCTTTATTTTAGGCATCACGACTTGCACGCGTGGTCGAAATTTAGTTTCGGGAAAAATCCCATGTTGATTTTGGAAGAGAATTCCTATTTCAGGAGCCTAGCATTGAAAGAATGAACTAGGATTGGAATTTTTGAGTAAACAACCTTGAAATAGGGATTTGAAGGTTCCAGCAGGTTCGTATGATGATTTCAGACTTAGGCATATGCCCATATTGGGTTTTGGATAACCCGAGAATGCTTTGGTGCCTATTGTGGAAGTTAGCATTTTAGAAGAAATTTCATAAGTTTGGCTTGAAGAGAACTTTAGTGTTATCAATGTCCGTTTGGGATTCCGAGATTGTGAATAGCTCCGTATGGGGATTCTGGACTTGGGGGTGCGATCAGAAGTGAATTCGGAGGTCCGTAGGTCATTTTGGAGCCATTTGGCTAAAGATAGAAATTTCAAGGTTTTTGAGAAGTTTGACCGGAGGTGGACCTTTTGACATCAGGGTCAGAATCCGATTTTCAAAGTTGGAGTAGGTTCGTAATGTCAAATATGACTTGTGCGCAAAACATGAGGTTAATCGGACGTGATTTGATAAGTATAAACATCAGAAATAGAAGTTTGAATTTCTAAAGTTCATAAAGCTTGAATCAGGGTGTAATTCATGGTTTTAGGGTTGTTTTATATGATTTGAGGCTTCGAGCAGGTCCGTAATGTGTTTTGGGATTGGTTGGTAGGCTTGGTTGAGGTTCCGGGGGCCTCTGGTGGATTCCAGGTGGTTAACGGATGAAAATATAATTTTTGAAGGGCAAAGGTTGTTGGTTTTAGGTATTTCCGCTTCTGCAGAAAAGGGACCGCAGAAGCGGCCCCACAGAAGCAGTAGAGGGAGCCATAGAAGTGGAATTAGTCGAAGGCTCGTAGACTGTAGATGCGGTCAAGGATCCACAGAAGTGGAACCCCATATGCGGAAGGGATTATTGCAGGAGCGGAAGAGGAAGCCAAGGGTGAGACTGCAAATGCGGATTATTGGCCGCAACTACGGAACCACAGAAGTGGCAGAGGAGCCGCATGTGCGGAAGTCACTGGGTAGATTGTTTTAAAAACGGGGTCAAGTTCATTTCACTCATTTTCTTCACTTTGTTAGGCAATTTTTGGAGAGCTTCAAGGAGAGATTTTGTCATCGAGGTTAAGGTAAGTTACCCCTACTCATTTCCAAGTTAAATACAAGATTATATCATGGAATTAGGCATGAAAATTGTGGAACAATTTGGGAATTTTGGAAGAAAACCTATAAACATGATAAATTGGATTTTACCACAAATTTGTGCATGGAATTAGGAGTAAATTATATACATGAGCTAGTGAAGCTATGGGTAGAGTATATCTTTGTGAAATTTCGGATTTCGGGCACGTGTGCCCGAGGGCATTTTCGTTAACTTTTCGTTCGGGGTTAGGAATTGTTACAAATTTGGTTGTAAAGTTTAATTGAGCATATATTAATGGATTTTATAATCATTGGCTAGTTTTGGAGAATTGTGCGTTGAAGCAAGTCTTGGGAGGAATGTAGAATGCCGGCTATGAGTCTTCTGAGCAAGGTGAGTCTCCTTTCTAACCTTGTAAGAGGAAACTGTCCCCATAGGTGAAATAATTGATTATGTGCTCCTATTTGTGGGGGCTACGTACGCACGAGGTGACGACAGTGCGTGCGTAGCTACTATTATGCTATTGTCCGGGTAGTTAGGACCCAAAAGCATGTTATACTTGAATTATTTATGAACACATCGATAACTTGAATTTCTTAAATCATATTGAATTATTAAGGGAATTACTAAAAGGATTAAACTTAATTTCTTAAAAATTGTTAAAGGAAAATTGGTTTTATTTGGATAATTATTCCCTGATAAAATTCTAATTGGCTATTTGAGCATGTATATTATATTTACCTCCATCGCATGGATGATTTGTGAGCAGGGTGATTGTGTATCTTATGTGTACCTGTGTCGCATGGATGATTTGCGATAAGAGTGATTGTTTATTTTATGTTGACCGCGTCGCATGGATGATTCACGAGCGAGGTAATAGATGCATCTATGGGTTGTGCTATGCGACCCTCGGCGGTGCACAGTTTATATTTCTGTTGGATCGGGCCGTCACTCCGGTGTGATTTGTGCATGTTATTTGTCGCTTGAGAATTTTAAATGTGAAATTGCCCTTCGTGGCTTGATATAAATTGATAAGATAATAGAAAGTAAACTTGAAAATCCTTGATTATTTGTTAAAGGTGTTTACTTGTTTTTCTGCCTTGCGAGATAGAACTGCTATAAAATCCATGTTTTCCCCACATTTTTATTACACTATCATTGGACCTCTAGTAAGTGTCGAAGTTGACCATCTCGTCTCCACTTCTTCGAGATTAGGCGGGATACTCATTGAGTAAATATTATTTACGTACTCATACTACACTTCTGTGCATTTTTGTTGCACAAGTACATGTATCTCTAGCAGACGTAGCAGCGCGGATGATTCCGGGACTAGGTGAGTTGAATTATTCGAGGCAACCCACAGCTAGTGTAGTCCCTTTCAGCATATTGTATTTATTTCCTATCCACTATATTTCAGACGGATGTTGTATTTTATTTCCCTATCAGTAGATGCTCATGCACTTGTAACACTGGGTTCTGGGATGGTTTTTGAAAGATTTATACTATTAATTTATTATTTAATTTGAATTTAAGTGGTGGTCTTTTTATTTATGAAAAATGGAAGGACAATTCCTAGATTTCAAAGATATTAAAAAGAGAGGTTAATCGATTTATTAAGTTGGCTTGCCTGACAGCGGTGTCCGGCGCCACCACGACCCTTAGTGGATTTTGGGTCGTGACAACATGGTATCAGAGCACTAGGTTTATAGGGTCTCACGAGTCATGAGCAAGTCTAGTAGAGTCTCGCGGATCGGTACATAGATGTCTGTACTTATCCTCGGGAGGCTGCAGGACAGTTAGAATTACTTCCCTTGATTCCTTATCGTGCAATTTGACTTTATGTGAGGGTTATGAATTTGTTTCTTTCTTACTCAAGCTTATGCGATGTGAAAAGATTGATGTAAATCGAAAAATTGAAAAGCCGTAATGGTACTACAGATGTGATACGAGATGTTTCTCTCGGTATAGCTGATCAGATTATTATCGTCGCCATAGGGAAGAATATTTTATTTTCTGCCAGTAGCGGTATTTTAAGCGCTTATAGGCTAGGCACAAGTTGCCGCAATGTTTATGAATAACTATTATGCACTAGTGATATAATGGTAAGGTGTTGCCCACGTGTCAAAGCAGTGAATGATTTCAAGGGAGGTTTACTTAGTGCATAATCAAAAGATTTAGTGTTTTACTTCCTGGCAAGAGGGAGGGTAATCGAACTAAGGATGGTCAGGTGTAGACTGGTGGAAGTAATGAGACTTGGTAGTTTCAGGCGTGGTAGAGTTTTCTTCTATATCGGGGTGATGTCGTCCTAATTGAACGTAATAAGTTTGTCAGTGTTATAATCTTCTACGATTCGCCCTTGGGGCAAGGCATTATGAAACAGTATTGGAGTTACGACTATCAGATGTCACATGGTGCGGTGGTTTAGGATTGAATCAGTATTTCTAGTGTTGGTGTTTCAATGAAGAGGACCTTTGAAAAAGTTTAAAGTTAGTAGAAACTTGTGGATTCGGGTGCTATGAAGGTAGATGTTATTTAAGGTAACAATTGAGCAGCAAAAGACGAGAAAGGCATGTGGGAAGTTTCAGACGGAGTCTTAAACTTCTAAAGGGCCATGCTTAGGAAGTGTATGCCGAGCAATTGATTAAAGAAGTGAGTGTGCCCACAGTGGGAGAGTGGCAGAGCTATGTAGGGGCTTGGTAATAAGACGACTATGCGCCTTAAGGAGAGTTGGGAACGATTTGAGAATATTGGTGCTTAGTTATTGGGGTCTATGGATCTAATTTGAAGTAGGGATTCTTGTGCGGCCGGAGATTTAATATGACGGAAAGGAACTACTTAAATGAAGAAGGATATAGCACGACTTTGAATTGAAAGGACATTGTCGCACGCTTAATTGATGTCCACGAGGGGTAAATGGACCTGTGTAGTTGGAGAGTGAGCTCAAACTCAAGAAGTGTCATTGATGTCGTAGTGATTGCACCATGTGCAGCGGTGTTGGAAGATGTCAGGGAGAGCCTTCTATAGGTGGATTACCCAAGTGAGCAGGTTAGCACTTGCGTGGTTGGCGAGGCTTTTGCGAATAATTTAATCAGTTGTGTAGAAAAGAGATCGGTCGTGCGAATATAGTGGGTGAATCAAAGTATAAAAGAATGGGGTTTTTCGGAAAGAATATGTGAATTTATGCGGTTGATCGCGAGGTTATGTCGATGAAATCTAGGGAATCTTGGTGAATTCCAAAGTTGTGGAGTAATGGCTTCAAGCTAAGTGGGAGAGCCCCACCACCTATGATTGGGTTTCATGGTTAACAACTTGCGATATTTCTAGTTATTGGCATATTGATGGGCTATTTCAGCTATGGGGAAAGACCATAAGTGGTAATTTGAGCGAGGGAATTATTAAAAGTGGGCTATCGTTGGCCTTATTGGCCCATGTTCAAACTTGGGGAATGGTTCAGATTTTGCTTTTTAAATATGTGGGTTCCCAAGGAAGTGATTCTGCCAGTGCTTCACCAATGGGGCATCCATGTGTTGGAAGATTTATGGAATTGATTATATTCGGGGCCAAGTTAGAGCGGGTGGCTCTCAACAGCGGTCCCAGTGAAATTCAAAAGATAAAGTGTGGTACCTAATGATTTTGAGCCTATAAGTACGATTGAGAATCAAACTTTGTAGCAGCTTATGAGAAGGTGCCCAGAATGTTCTATGATATTTTAACTTGCGGTGTAGCATTTGAGAGATATGAAATGGTTTGTGGGATTTGAGGAAGTATGGTCTCGTGGTTCAATGCCACTCAGAATAAGTTCAAATGGAGTATGCTATGTATTGAATGGAGTTGGTACTATTTCTCAGGCAATCAAGGATAAATTGAAAGGATATAGATTGGTTAGCCATAATTTAGTTGTCATATTGGCGGCAGAGATCAGCTCCTTCAGCGTGATTAAGTTATGCAAGTGATCTATGGTAGTGCGTATGAGGCTTGTAGGTCGCCATAATTGATTTTGTTTAGAAGCATTCATCTGTTATGGCTTGTTAAGTGAAATCGGATTACAAAAGGGTTATGGTGGCTTGGACCACTACTTAGAGATTTTCACATCCTACGGTTATGGGAACTTACCTGTGTGTTGCTATGATTCTCCTCAAATGAGTTAAGTGAAAAGTTTTTATATGATGAAGTGTTAAAATAGTAATTATGAAGTGTTAAAATAGTGTTCTATCATATGTTGGCACATTGGGTGCAATGAGTAGCATGGAAATTCGAAGTGAGGATCAATGTTGCATCTTGGTGCTGGTAAGGATGTCACGAGCTCAGATGAGCAAGAAAAGGGTGGAATGTTTGAAGTAAATTGGTATTGTCTTCAGCGTTGTCACACCTCCTTTTTTACTACCCCAAATGTATGTGTATGCCTGAATAGAGGCTTTTGTACCGATCCGTTTGGAAAGATACATAGGGTATACCTCGATGTTCAAATACCCGAGACGGATATAATTACAAAGAGGAAAGAGTTTTTCCACTTAAAAGACAATCGGTTTGGGATTTTTGTTAAATTATCAGAGTCGCCACTTGAGAAAATAAGGGTGTCCCAAGTCACCAATTAATCCCGAATCCGAGGAAATTGACTCTGTTATTGTGGTCCGCGAAACAAAGATCTGGATAAGGAACTCTGTTAACCCGGGAGAAGGTGTTAGGCATTCCCGAATTCCGTAGTTTTAGCACAGTCGCTCAATCATCGTTCTCGAATCTTGTTTGACTTGTATTATAGATTTTAACAATACGTATGTGCTTTTACTTTAATATTTTACAGAATTGCGACATCGTGAAAATGCACCTCGAGTCACACCGCAACCAGTACGCCTGTGACTTTTGGTACATTTAGATTTTGCCGGGATTTGGATTTGAGTCGCACCAAGTGCACACTCGTTTATAGGGAAAGTATATTAAATCGTGCCTAGTAAGTGTCTAACGACTTTAAATCTTTGGGAAAGGTTGTGAAATTTTCTATCAACCTTCACGAATCTATGATTAAATTAAAGGGGGCCCCGCTATTTAGTGTTGTGCGAGGATCATCCCAATTATTTTTAAAGTCCAATCCTATTGTTTAACTACATTTTTCTATACATGTTTTTTTCTTAGCCAAATTATTATCTCATTTCAACCTCGGGCCCAGGCCATTGTCATTGCTTTGTTGGGCCTGGCCTCTACATGCATACTTAAACAAGTGCAGATCTTGCCCAGGTCTTAAACACCCGGGCTATCTTCGAGCTTCCGATTGACAGCCCAATTGGTTTCACGCAGAAGTTCAGGCACACGTTATCTCTTGGGCCCAAATTAAATCGGAACAACGACAATGAAAATAAGAAACTCACAACAGAATAAACAAGAATTAGTAAGATTGAACTCAATTGCATTTTATTCATCAAAATAGAGGAAAATCAGTACATGAATCACTAACTCTGAATCAATTATATATTGTACACGAAGCTTTAACTAATAGACTATATCAAACTTTGATCTCTATTAGTGAGTTTACACTATCATTTGAATTACATTCTGGTTCTAAGAAAATGGTTTGACTATATATGAGGCTTGACCGAATTGAAATGATTTAACTAACTACTCATGGCATCTATGTTATCCAAAAGCTACATTGTGTTATTTATAGTTACAACATCATGCCGCTGATCTAGTAGGAACTTAGCCTGTCAAAGTTTAACAAAACCAATCTATTTCCAATTGTTACTTCAGCTAATCATTTCCCTTTTTAAAACTTAACCAAATCTGAACTTCTGATCCTTGAAATTAGCTAACTACACGAGCAACGACTACACAGCCTAATTACTCGACTATACAACTCGAGTGTCTCAATTCAAGTGGCTCAAAGACTTAAACATAATTAAACTACTGACTTTACTATGACTTGGGTCATTACACAGTTATTAGCCTAGTTATAGATGAATCACAGTTCGATCTAGCTTTTCTGCTTCAAAATCTTACCTATGTCTAAATGCAGATTCATGACAGATGGTTAGCTATGTGATTTTAGTTTACGAAAAATTACTGTGAAGATCCATTAATAGTTTGAAACTATGATTAATTAACTTGTCTTAGGGTTTTACCTATTTAAACTAGGTGATTTACTGCTACGATTATACTACTACTACATTACTAGCTATTACACTGTTTTTGTCTTTGTTTTTTGGCTATCACACGCTATACTACAATTAACTATAGATCTATACTAATACTAGGTAACTAAGGACTATATCAAAATAAAAATACATAATAACGCAAGTATTTAAGCTGGGACTTCATTTTATTTCAGCAAATCATCAATACAGCCTTATTTGGAATAGAAGTGTACCTGGATCAACAAGTAATAGCCAATGAGTCTAGGGGTTAAGGCAAGTAAGCAACAGCAATAACTCGAACAGCAAATGCAACAACGAGATTGAATATCCACGAACCACAGCAAGAGCAGGTAGAAATCCAAACCACATTCGAGCAAAAACCCACAAGATCAGATGAATATCCCAAAGTTCTCAATCGAAATAATGCAAGAAAAAGCCTATTGCTATATTACTCCTATTTTCTCTGAACGTTTCTTCAAAAGCTAGCCCCTAATTCACTCTTTTAGGGGTATTTATAGTTGTGAGAAGAGCTGATGACTTGGGGAGGAAGAATGGGATTAAATCCCACTTCTCCCCCTTTTAAAAATATTAAACTTACACTTAGACCCCTGATTCAGTTATCAAATCCCTTCCAGCATGTGCTGGAAGGTTCTAAAAGATTCCTTTTGAGGCTTTTTACCATGGTATCCCTAGGGGTTAAAGATTTTTACAGATTTCTCTTTTTAGGGAAACCATTATACCCTTAAACTTCTGTAAAATTGTAGAAATCAGGGGTAGAAATGACTCCCTTAACCCTATATGTTCTATACAATTCACCATTTTACCTTTTTGGTTTCCTTTTATGCCCCTAGTGGTTTTGCTGTTTTACCCGACCTACCTAGGTCTGGTATTCAGCATTTAGGACTTATTTAACCTATGGTCAGTCCTTGCATTGGGATTTAAGGACTGGCCAGTTCTACTATTTAGAACTTAGCCTCTTTTTGTTTCATTTTTAGTTAACTAACCATTTATTTCAATTTTAAAGCTAATTGCAGGACTAGCCTGCTTTATTACTGTCTTAATGCTATTTAAGATCTAGCCAGTCTCAAGTTGAGACTTGGCTTGGGTACTTTGAACCCATTTGCTGAACACAATTGGGCCCAAAGCCTTTGCAGGCTTAGCCACTTGTGGTTCAGGGCTCAAAATGAGCCCGGGCAAGTCTGAATTTGCAGACTTAGCCAATCTTTTGCATAATCTAGCCTTTTAACTAATCACAAGTTGGGCTAAGGTCTTTGCAGACCTAGCCACCTGAGATTCAGGGCTCAAATGAGCCGTGGTGAGTCTGCATTTGCAGACTTAACCAATTTTGCACAACTAGCCCTTTTTGAGGTGGACCAGTATGTTTGGACCTTGTAGAGTTGGTCAATTTGTAAAATTGACCACTCTTTTGGTCACTTATTACCTAATAACCTATGTTTGTTTGGTTTTCAGTCTTAGACCTATTTCAAAACTAACCATTTTTTGAGGAACCTAGCACTAGCAGCTATAACCAATCCCCTAAAGTTAATGAATGTTAAACACATGCTCATGCTAACAAGAACTACTAAAAACTCAGTCATTTTAAACATGTATTGTACACATAGCCACACAAGGTCAAACAATGTACATCAATCAACCAAAACTCAGAAAGGGAAATTTGATATGGTTGAATCTTAGTTAATCAATTAACATTATCCAATTTCATGTGACAAAGTGTCAACCCATGTCAATTTAGACTTAGTTACTACTAGCTCAGGTCAGATGACAGTTGAGAAACTTCACAACTTTAATGGTTCATGGCATAGACACATATAGAAGTTAAATTCTAACAAACAATCAGTAAGAGATGAGGTATTGGCTTAATCAGACCTAAGAATCACAGAATAAGTACTAATTCTAACTTTGGTATATAAGAATTAAGCATAAAAAGAGTCATGGGAAAGCAGTGAAGAAGAATCCTAACATCTGACATGCCAAGTAGCAGAGAAAGAAGTGAATCAGATTAACATGCTTCTAGGAATAGAAGAGGTGGTATAGACCAACTATTAGAGTCAAATCATGGTTTTGATCAGGAGATGTAGGGGAAAAGATGAAGCAGAACAAACTCAGATATGAGGCTAACAGTTAGTCCTAACGCTATAACTAAACATGAAAAAGACCAGAATAGAAGGCTCATTCAAACTTATTGAGAGCTAATAAAGATGGACTAATGCAGACTAAGAGTCAAAGCTTAAACATGTAAAGGAGATGTCGAAGACCAACAAAAATGTAGGAACTAAATACTGACAGAAGACCAAATACAAAGACAAAAGAGAAATATTCAAGTCAAGTCTCCGAGTCAGAACAAAAATCCAAACCAAGAATCACCAAAAGATCAGAATAGACATGCTGTTGAAGCCTTAAAAGAAAGAACATGATAGACAGAACAGAAGAACCAAATCAAAACAAAACGAACAAGATGAACAAAAACCCTATGAATCAGAGAAGCCAACAACACTAAAACCAATATAGATGATAAGCAAGTTAAGAAACCTAAACTAACAGATGTAGTCATGGGATTTCAAGATCTAAAGAAAAACAGAAAAACATACAAGAATATACAAGATGAAAGATATGAAACAAGAAAAGATGAACAGACGAACAGGCAAAAGATACGAAAAATGAGCAAGTTGAAAAAAACCTAAACTAACAGACATAACACAAGATTTCAAGATCTAAAGAAAAGAAAAGCAGGCAAAGAAAAAAGTAAAAGAAAATATGAACAGACAAGCAAAGAAAGCGAATAAAGAACAAAAGGCGGGGGTACTTAGCTTAGCGGGGCCTGTCCCCCGAGCTTTCCCCTTTCACTGTTCTTGCTCAAGTTTTTCAGTCTTTTCCAGACCTTTGTTTCTTTTTTTTCTCATTTTTTTCTCACTTTTTCTTTCTGGTTTTTCTTTTAGACTTCAAGGTGAAGTCTTTTTGGGTTTTGTTTGGAATGGGGTGCTTGGGAGGGTAAAACGATTGGATCTTTGAAAGGTTTGAGTTTTTGAGTCGCCAGAGTTAGGGTTCCGACGACTTTTTTTTGGATATTCGAAGAGCTCCGAAGAGATTCGAGGGAGGTGAGTGGTATGGTTGGATAGATCAGACCAAGACGGTCCTTTTGGCATTGGTTTGGAAGAGAGATTCATTGTTTGGTGGTCACCAGAGGTAGGTTCTGGTGACCGGCTTATCAAGAACAGAGGTGTTTTCTTTGCTTTTCTAGGGTTTTGATGGAGAAGAAGAAGAAGAAGAAGAAGGAGAAGAGGAGAAAGGGAGGCGAGGGGATGGCCGAAGACCACCGTGGGAGGTGGTGGCCTCCATGGCCGGCTAGGGTTTGACGGTGATGACGGAGAAGACGAAGACGGAGAAGAAGGAGGGTTTGGAGGCGGCTAGGGTTAGAAGAGTTTGAGAAATGACCGTCTCTCTCATACATAAGCCTTTTATAGGTGAGGGGGTTGAGGAAATCTGAACCGTTGATCTGATGAAGATCAACAGTCATTAGGGGCGTTACTAAAACGACGTCGTTCGATTGCTAAAGAGACCAAAGGTCTCGACCATCAGATATTTTGAACGGACGGGCGAGATCAAACTTATTTATTTTAATTAACTAATTAATTCCGCTATTATTCCAACCGTTGGATTCATCAAGATGGACGGCTAAGATTGAGTCTCACATCTCAATTAATTAAATAACTCCAGATTGATTCTCAGCAGTTAGATTAAACCAGATGAACGGCTGAGATCAGATCCACTGGTGGCCTGGACCGGATCCCCTTGGGCCAATGTGTTTGGGTCTTTTAATTCAATTCCTTTTGGCCCAAAACAATTAAACCCAATGTATTTTTTGTATTTTTTTGATTGTTTTAATTATTTTATGCACTTTCTTTTGTATTTTTGTTTTCTTTTCTTTTGTATTATTTAAATTATTCAATTCCCTACTTGCACTAATTTTCTAATATTTTTTTGGCAATTTTCTACTATTTTTCCCTTAATTTCCGCTATTAATGCTCTTTTTTTTATTTTCTTTTAACTAAATTCAAAAATGCATGTATTGAACCTATTTTTTTGATTTTTCTAATTTTAACTATTTAAACACATAAAATGCATTCAATTTCAAACAAGACATGCAATTACACTCAAAAATATTATTTTATTTTAATTTTGGAATTTTGTTTACCTTGTGCAAAAATCATGTACTCACAGCTGCCCCTCTTTGCTCGGAAACACGAAGAGTTTCAGTGCAAAGACAAGTGAGCAATATTGAGAGATTTTTGCACATTGGCATATTCCGTGAAAGCATTTTGGAAAACCTTTTGTCCGCACCCTGCTTTAGAGGCTGCCTACATATCCTGGGCTAAACAGGAATCAGGTCAGTGTGGTTCGGGAAGGTTTGGCAGTTAAAAACCACCAGACTCACTGTCGCATTGACACTATTGAGATTTGCTGACTTACTCCTTATTACACCGGGGGGAGGGGTGAAATGAAAAATGAAGAAGATATTCTAAGCTATGATTCCACAATTACAATTGTTCCTATCTAGCTTCCGGTTTGCTCTTCCTTGTCTCTTTTTCTTTGATTTTCTGCGATGCTGACTCTCTTTTTTGTTGATTTTCTTTTTCTTGCTTCCCCCTCTTTTTTTTTATTTTCAATGATACTTCTTGCTCTCAAGCTAATGCCTGCTCAAAACAAAACAAAACAACAAACTTTTCTTCTGCCCCAGTATGGGCTTTTATGTTACGGTGTTACTCATGTTAGCTAACACAACTAGAGTTGCAGAAATAAAATTGCGGAAAAGTATTCCCTTGTTATCTAGGAGGGTGCCTGATGCATCAAAATTAAAGATTTTTGCATAAAAATATTCCCTTGTAATCCAGGTGGGCGCCTGATGCATGAAAATTAAAGATTTGCAGAAAAATATTCCCTTGTTATCCAGGTGGGCGCCTGATGCATGAAAATTAAAGATTTGTAGAAAAATATTCCCTTGTTATCCAGGTGGGCGCCTGATGGATGAAAATTAAAGATTTACAGAAAAATATTCCCTTGTTATCCAGGTGGGCGCCTAATGCATGAAAATTAAAGATTTGGAGAAAAATATTCCCTTGTTATCCAAATGGGCGCCTGATGCATGAAATTAAAATTTGCAGAAAAAGTATTCCCTTGTTATCCTGGTGGGTGCCTGATGCATGAAATTAAAAATTTGCAGAATAAGTATTCCCTTGTTATCCAGGTGGGCGCCTGATGCATGAAATTAAAAATTTGCAGAAAAATATTCCCTTGTTATCCAGGTGGGCGCCTTATGCATGAAATTAAAAATTTGCAGAAAAATATTCCCTAGTTATCTAGGCGGGCGCCTGATGCAAGAAATTAAAAATTTGCAGAAAAATATTCCCTTGTTATCCGGGTGGGCGCCTGATGCAAGAAATTAAAAAATTTGCAGAAAAAGTATTTCCTTGTTATCCAGGTGGGCGCCTGATGCAAGAAATTAAAATTTTGTTGAAAAATATTCCCTTAGTTTGATAACTGGGGAGTGAATTTTAAAGATGGTACCCTCCTCTTGTTTTTGGTATTTTCTTTGACTGAAGGTTTTTCACCTGTGAATTCCTTCACTTATTGCTGAACTTTCTCTTTTTGGTATTTTTCTATCTTTCCACATTGGTCACATTCACTGTAAAGTGATTAGTGACAATTTGTTCCTGTCTAAATCACAAACAAAAATTTATCAGATATAAACTGCTGGCAACTGGCATCTGCCGTCCCTGCCTCTTATCGCTTTCTTCTTTTTGCTTTTTCTTCCACTGTGTTGTCTTTCGGTTGACTATCTCCTACGAGCTCTTTTTGTATTTTCTTGTTTTTCACTTTTTGTTTTTCTTTTTCTTTCAGCTCTGTTTGCCAAACTTCTTTATTTTCTCCCCGCCTCTTTTCCTTTTCTTTTCTGATCTAGTATTATTTTAGCTCTGATCGTCGGAGCTGGTAGTTAGCTCTCAAAAAGGCAAACAATGAAACGCAGAAAAATGAAAGTGGCTAAGGGTGTTTCGGAGAAGTGGTAGAACTTATATGGGTATGTTGGCTGATTTCGTTGACCATGCCATGTATTTAAACTCTGACCCAGTTCGTTCAACCCATTATTCTGTCTCCAGATTGTTCTCAACCCAAACCGATACTATTTTTTTTGTTGCCTTTTCTTTTTCCATAATAATCCTTACGATCGCCTTATGGTGCCTTGAAAGGTTTTCACCAATAAGACTCTCTCATTTATTCTCTCTCGGCCTCACAATCGCCTTGCAGTGCCATTAAAGGTTTTCACTGACAAGACTCTCTCATTTTATTTCTCTCTACCTCACAGTCGCCTCGCGGTGCCGGTTAAGGTTTTCACCGACGAGACTCTCTCATTTTTTTCATTTTTCATTTTTCCTTTTTGTCTTTTGTTTTCTATACCACGGATGTTGTCCAATGTCTCATTGCGTTTGTTATTCTCTTGGAATTGATCAGAAGGTATTTCTTTGGACTGTAACTTGGCTTTTGGATGGGTTAAGAAAGAAAGGTATAAAGGCTTAAAATCTTACGAGGGTTTAAAAATATTTACAACTCTCAGAATTATAAAACATAATTTCTGCCCCAGTTTCAATATGTGGGTGATTTTTGAATTTTTCCTTTATTGTGACTGAACCTAGTGAGGCTGCCTACGTACCCCTTCGGGATCAAGTCAAACGTAGTTCATTACTACGCCATCAATTAATGAATTTCTTTTTGACTTTTTCCCGATTTCTTTGTCTTTTTCTTTTCTTTTCATTTTTTTTCTTTTTTTTTTCATTTTTCTTTTTCCTCCTCTTTTTTTTTCATTTTTCATTTTCAATTTTTCATTTTCTTTATCGCCATAAGCAATTCCGAGAGAGGGGTATGAAAGAATATATCGAACATGGCTCAAAGGGGATGTCAATAGATAAAGTGTTTGGATAGAGAATAAAATGCCTTCTTCATTTCAATTTCAAAATCATAACAAAATACAATAATACAATTGAAAAGGAATCATACATAGTATCTTTTGACCGCATCTGAATTGATAGCAGTCTCTACGCACTCCCCTTCAACGTCTGTCAAATATAATGCCCCATTGGACAACACCCGTGATACCACAAATGGTCCCTGCCAGTTTGGCGCAAATTTGCCCTTTACTTCGGCCTAATGCGGTAAGATACGCCTCAATACGAGTTGCCCAACTTCAAACTTTCGAGGACACACCTTCTTATTATATGATCTGGCCATTCTTTGTTGATACAACGGCCCGTGGCAAACTGCAAGCAATCTCTTCTCGTCGATTAGACTTAATTGTTCT
Source organism: Nicotiana noctiflora (assembly GCA_032618575.1). Lineage (NCBI taxonomy): Eukaryota > Viridiplantae > Streptophyta > Magnoliopsida > Solanales > Solanaceae > Nicotiana > Nicotiana noctiflora. The sequence continues at coordinate 105,468 of JASVEL010013505.1, read as the reverse complement.
AGCCAGGCTTTTACCCATTCCTCATTATCTATTCCAGCTTTAGTTATGATTCGCAATGACGGTATCTCTATTTCTGCGGGTATAACAGCCTCTGTCCCATACACCAATGAATAAGGTGTGGCGCCGATAGAAGTGCGCACTGTTGTGTGATAACCCATAAGAGCAAAAGGTAACTTCTCATGCCATTTCCTGGATTCCTCCACCATTTTCCTGAGGATCTTCTTTATGTTCTTGTTTGCAGCTTCTACTGCCCCATTTGCCTTTGGCCTGTATGGTGTGGATTACGATGTGTGATCTTAAATATCTGGAAAACTTCCGCCATGAGGTGACTGTTCAGATTAGCTCCGTTATCTGTGATGATTACCTTGGGAATTCTGAACCGGCATATGATATTTTCATGCACAAAGTCCACCACAACTTTCTTTATCACTACCTTGAATGACTTCGCCTCAACCCACTTGGTGAAGTAATCAATCGCAACTAGAATGAATCTGTGCCCATTGGAAGTTACAGGCTCTATTGGTCCGATAACATCCATGCCCCAGGCAATAAACGGCCAAGGTGCAGACATTGCATGCAATTCATAAGGCAGGGAGTGGATTAAATCTCCATGTACTTGGCATTGGTGGTATTTTCTTACATACCTGATACAATCCCGCTCCATGGTGAGCCAGTAATACCCGGCTCTCAGGATCTTCTTTGCTAGGATATACCTTGTCATATAGGGTCCACAGGCTCCAGCATGCACCTCAATCATAATCTCATCAGCTTGTTGCGCATCCACACATCTCAATAATCCCATGTCAGGTGTTCTCTTATATATGATTCCTCCACTGAGGAAAAATCCATTAGCCAAGCGTCTGATAGCTCTTTTATGATCTCCGGTGGCCTGCTCCGGGTATTTACCTACCTTCAGGTATTCCCTGATGTCGTGATACCACGGTTCTCCGTCCAATTCTCCTTCCACAGCAAAATATGAAGCATTCTAATCACGCACCTAGATCCGGAGTGGATCTATATAGGCTTTGTCCGGATGATGTAACATGGAGGACAGTGTGGCCAGAGCATCTGCAACTTCGTTGTGCATTCTTGGGATATGTTTGAATTCTATGGACCGGAATCTTTGGGACAACTCATGCAAATAATGCCAGTAAGGTATCAATTTCAAATCCATTGTTTCCCATTCTCCCTGGATTTGGTGTATCAAAAGATCCGAGTCACCCATGACCAAAATCTCTTGAACACCCATATCTATTGCCATCCTCAACCCCAAGATACACGCCTCATATTTGGCCATATTGTTGGTATAGAAAAATCGAAGCTGAGCAGTGACAGGATAATGTTGACCCGTTTCTAAAATGAGTACTGCTACGATACCAACTCCCTTACTGTTGACGGCTCCGTTGAAATACATCTTCCATCCTAGCTTCTCGTCCTGTTCTATTTCTTCGACATTCATTTCATCCTCATCCGGAAAATATGTCTTTAATGGCTCGTATTCATCATCCACAGGATTCTCTGCCAAGTGATCCGCAACTGCCTACGCCTTCATCGCCGTACGAATTACATAAATAATGTGAAATTCTGTGAGCAGAATCTGCCATTTAGCAAGTCTTCCTGTAGGCATGGGCTTCTGGAATATGCATTTTAGAGGATCCAACCGTGATATCAGGTACGTGGTATATGCTGACAAGTAATGTTTCAGTTTTTTAGCCACCCAGGTCAATGCACAACAAGTTCTTTCTAGCTGAGTATATTTAACCTCGTAAGATGTGAACTTCTTATTAAGGTAATATATAGCTTGCTCTTTCTTGCCCGTCTCATCGTGGTGCCCTAGCACACAACCAAAAGAATTGTTAAGCACTGTCAGATATAAAATCAAAGGTCTTCCCGGCTCTAGAGGAACTAGAACTGGAGGATTTGCTAAATATTCCTTGATTTTGTCGAAGGCTTCCTGACATTCGTCGGTCCATTTCACCGCTGCATCTTTCTTTAACAACTTGAAGATCGGCTCGCATGTTGATGTCAACTGAGCGATGAACCGGCTAATATAGTTCAACCTTCCCAATAAGCTCATTACTTCCTTCTTGTTCTTCAGCGGAGGTAGGCTCTGGATAACTTTGATATTTGATGGATCTAGTTCAATGCCTCGCCGACTCACTATGAACCCCAGCAGCTTCCCTGAAGGCACTCCAAAAGCGCATTTTGTAGGATTGAGTTTAAGATTGTACCTTCGGAGTCTTTGGAAAAACTTCCTTAAATCCCTCACATGATCATGTTGCTTCTTGGACTTTATGATGACATCGTCGACATACACTTCGATTTCTCGATGCATCATGTCATGGAACATTATGGTCATTGCCCTCATATAAGTAGCTCCGTCATTCTTTAGCCCAAACGGTATCACTCTATAGCAATATGTCCCCCAAGGCGTAATGAAAGCAGTTTTCTCTACATCTTCTTCGTCCATCAGGATCTGGTGATAACCCGCATAGCAATCTACAAATGAACCGATCTCATGCTTGGCGCAATTGTCGATCAATATGTGGATGTTTGGCAATGGGAAGTCATCATTTAGACTGGCTTTGTTGAGGTCTCTGTAGTCCACACACACTCTGGTTTTTCCATCTTTCTTTGGGATCGGCACAACATTCGCCAACCAGGTGGGGTACTTAGTAACTCGTATGACCTTCACCTCAAACTACTTATTCACCTCTTCTTTTATCTTTACGCTGATGTCTATTTTGAATTTTCACAACTTTTGCATCACTGGCCGGCATTCAGGATAGATAGGCAACTTTTGTACCACCAAGTCAGTACTAAGTCCAGGCATATCATCATAGGACCAAGCAAAGATGTCCTTGAATTCATGCAGCAACTCTATTAACTCTTCCCTGAGGGAGGTTTCTAAATGAACACTGATTTTCATTTCCCGGACATTATCTTCGCTCCCCAAATTGATGGATTCTGTCTCACTCAAGTTCGGTTTGGGTTTTTCCTTATATTGGTTCAGGTCCTTACTTATTTCCTCCAGGGTTTCCTCATCCTCATATTCTATCTCACTATCATTCTCAATTTCTTGTATGATAATTCGATTGTCAGAACTGAGCCGGGAATTCATGCATGACATGTCATCAGAATCAGCACATATGGAACAATACAAAGAAAAGATAAAACAAATAAGGCAAAAAATGAAGAAAGAAGAAAACTGCATTTCATTGATATCTCAAAGATGAACAAAGTTTTGGGTACATTTTGATTTCCATGGGGGATGTGGGACTACAGAAAGTAAAATTGCTTTATTCGGGGAAATGATGATGGATTTCAAGAGCTAACTACCAAGACTCCTTCCTGATTGGGAAAGGAGTGGCTTCCCAGTTGTTGAGCATAACACCAGATCCCACGAACTGAACGTCCATCCTGCTAGTACCTTCCCCAATTTCTACCATGTTCACCTCCTCAAATAACATTTCGAACCTCATCAAGAGCTCCTCATCAGGCCTGGTCTCAACATACCTAGATGCAGCAGATGTCAGATATTTTGTACCAGGCTTGGCAAAGGTGTCAGATAGTTTGGGGATGGGTTTAGGAAGGGTCCAGTTTTTCTTTTTAGTTCTCTGGGCTTTTTGGATGTCGGCATAGGTGGGATTGAATCCCAAGCCGAAGGTGTCTTTGTTCATTGGCAGATGGACAGGTTGAGTGATTCCTTGCAAAGCTTTCCCTAGCCCTTTCCCCGGTGTAAACCGATTTTTAATCATCTCCCGGGCTACCATCACATCGGCAGGTGCCACTGTAGGGATTGGCAATTTCTCACACTCAGCAATCTTGTTCACTGTTGTAGTATCTGTCACCTTGTATACCCAAGGACCTTTGTCTCCATCAACATCATCAAATGGCATTATGACATTGCAAGTGTCTCCCTCTCCATGCACTACGACTTCTTGTTGCTCCCATTCAAACTTGACCATTTGGTGCAAAGATGACGGCACGACTTTGGCTGCGTGGATCCATGGTCGACCCAGCAATAGATTGTAAGATACAACAATGTCCAGTACCTCAAACTCCATCGTAAAGTCTACAGGCCCGATGGTAACCTCCAAGACGATATCACCCAAAGTGTTCTTACTACCTCCGTCAAATCCTCTCACATTCACACTGTTTCTTCGGATTTTATCATGACTGATACTCAACTTTCCAAGAGTCGACAACGGGCAAATTTTTGCACTTGAGCCATTATCTACCAACACCCGGGTGACCACTGACTCCTCTCTCTTCACTGTAAGATAAAGCGCCCTATTATGTTCAGTCCCCTCAATGGGCAATTCACTGTCTGAGAATGTAATCTTGTTGGATTCAAAGATCTTGTTGGTAATCTTTTCGAGATGACAAACCGAGATCTTCTCAGGGACATGCGCCCTCATTCAGTTCTTCATTAGTGCTTTTCTGTGTTCCTCCGAATGGATAAACAATGAGAGCAAGGAGATTTATGCGGGTGTTTTCCTCAACTGTTCCACTATGGAGTAGTCCTGAGATTTTATCTTCTTTAGGAACTCCTCTGCTTCTTCTTCGGACACAGGCTTCTTCAAATGACTCTTTTTCACTACCTTCATTTTCCTCAACTCTTCCGGGGCAAAACACCTCGCGGACCGAGTTAGACCGTGCGTCTTGTTGATTTCTCAAGTCACTTCTTTCCCTTTGTACACTACTGCCACGTTGTTGTAGTTCCAAGGTACAGTCTTGGTATCTACCACCGGCATCTGTACTACTGGCCTTATAATTACTGGTTCCATGCTTGCACCTTTCACTGTCAACACTGGTTTTACACCTGGTACCACAACTTTCAAAGTTTCCACCGCTGGTTGCTTTCTCACTGGTTCTTCAGCTATCACTTTTCCTTTCTCAACTTCCTTTTCTACTTTGTTGCTGGCCTATATCATCATGACTGACTGGGATGGCTTCCGGCTGCTCTATTCTTGTGCCAACTCTATCATATGTGCTTCATGATGAGCCGGTAGTGGGTTCTAAGTAATGTTCGGGGTCTCTGGGGCCTGTACCTCAATCCTCCGGCTATCAATGAGATCTTGAATAGCGTTCTTCAAATGCCAACATTTCTCAGTGTCGTGTACCAGTGCCCCAGAGCAGTACTCGCACCTGACCGACTGATCGATATTCTTTGGAGGTGGGTTCGGAAGCTTTGACTCGATTGGGCTCAACATTCCCAATTCCTTCAATCGGTGATAGAGGCTAGTATAGGATTCCCTCAGCGGGGTGAATGTTTTCTTCGCCTGATTCCTGTTCCTCATCTCCGGTTCGGGCCTGAAGTTGGGTTTGTTCGGGTTTTTGTAAGCTCTAGAAGAGGGGTAGGCATTTTGTGTGTGATAAACATTCTGCGGGGCCTGGGCTCGCTATACCTGTGGTGGTGGTGGATAAGTTTGGGCTTGTGGATTATAGTAGTGTGGGTTAGTAGGTGGGTAGTATGGTGGAGGTGGGTTGTATGATGTTGGTGGGTTGTATGGGGTTGGTGGGTATGGCTGATATGGTCGTGGTGGGTGATGGTATTGGCTACGGTTCCAGGGTTTGCTCTCCACAACCGACACTTCCTCTTTCTTCTTTTTCCCAATGATTCCTTCACTCCCAGTCTGAATGGCCTGATTTGTGGCCTTGATTGCTGAAAAACTCATAATCTTGTTAGTTTTCAATCCTTCTTCCACGAAACTTCCCATTTTTACAACTTCATTAAAATTCTTTCCAATGGTTGACACAAGATGTCCATAGTACGTAGCCTCCAAAGCCTGCAAGAAATAGTCCACCATTTCACTTTCTTTCATCGGCGGATCCACCCCCGCCGCCTGTTCTCTCCACCTAAAATCGTACTTTCTAAAGCTTTCACCAGGTTTCTTTTCCATCTTAGTGAGTGACAACCTATCCGATATGATTTCCAAATTGTACTGAAAATAGTTCGCAAATGCTTGTGCGAGATCATCCCAGATAAACCATCAGGTGTGATCTTGGCGCGTGTACCATTCCAATGCGGAACCACTCAAACTTTGGCTGAAGTATGCCATCAGAAGCTCATCTTTTCCCCCTGCGCCCTACATCTTACTACAGTATCCTCTAAGATGGGCCATCGGATCTCCGTGTCCACTGTACATGTCAAACTTCGGCAACTTGAATCCGACAGGAAGTTGCATTTCAGGAAACAAACATAGGTCTTTGTACGCCACACTTACTTGTCCCCCTAACCCTTGCATGTTACGAAAGGCATGCTCCAAACTGTTCATTTTCCTGGCTATCTCATCATGTTCTACATTCTTGACAGGTTTCTCTTCGATTGCCTCCATCAATGAAGTGTGAGATTCATGCTTCTGGAAGGTTGGTTCAGGTGGGTAGTAGTGGGTGTCTTGTACATGAAACAACGGTTCACTGGATGACTTATGCAAGGCAGCAGGTGGAGGTGCTACATATACTGGAGCAACCTAGAGTGGCTGGGGTGGCACTTGTTTTGACAGAGGTAGTGGTACTTGAGAGGTGGAGGCATAGTAGTGATGATAGTCGGGATATGTAGAGGATGAGTTCATAGTGGGTGGCTCAGGGTTGGGATTGGTTGGAGGGATATATACGGGGTTAGCGGGATAAGTAGGCAAGGGTTGACCCCTCGACCAAGCCTGGTACATCTCAGCCATCTACTGCTTAAGTATGTACATTTCTTCTTTCGTTCCTGTCACGTCCACAACCTCATCCTCTTAGACGGGATCCATGACTGTTGGTTCAATCTCTTGTGACACGACCTTTGTCATTGTCTTAGATCTTGTGTTGTAGGGATGAGGAGCCAGAATGCCATTTGCCAACTAGAATCTGAATCTCATAAACAGCAACACACGTTAGTGGTTAGCACATAAAGAGATAAGATGCAACGATTTAGAATAAACACATTTTCCTTGGATCGTCATGCATCATCCCGACCTTCGTTTATTTTTGAACCAATCTCATCATTTTTTCTTTTCTTCTTTTCTCTTTTTCTTCTTTTTCTCTTTTTTTTTCTTTCTTTTTCTTTATTTTCTTTATTGATTTGCGTTCCTATTTATTTGCCTATCGTAAATAGAGAATTGACATAAAGCAAAAGGATTGACAACAACTCTTGATTTTCATTGATAGCTCAAAACATTGGTTTACAAGATGGTGTTGTAATACTAATGCAAAGAAATATAAATACAGAATGCATGCCCTAAGAATACATCAATGCTCCTAGTGCCCGCGAGACATCGTTCGGTCTTGCCGCAGGCCTATATGCTAATCCCTTTTGGAGCCTATCCAGGTCGGACATGACTTGCTGTACAAAAAATTTCACTGCTGACACAAAGGTTCCCCAGGACATATCTTCACATAGCTGGCTCTTCCGAGTGATGTACTGAGCAATATGAACAATTTTTTCTCGAATAACCCCTTTCTCTTGAAGCAATCAGCTGATCTGTTTGGTGCTAGCATCTAAAGTGCATTGCTTCTCCTTTTGCATTTGATGTAGCTCAAACTCTAGCCGAACCATGGTCGTGTAACAATGTTCTCTTTCTTCTTCGAGATCTTTGATGACCTTGTTACTTTTGACAGTGGCTGAAACAATCTTCTTTCTTAGTCGAGCTACCTCAGACTCATGCTTATCCTGTAGCTGCTGAACCAACTTGGCTCTTTCCTCGGAGTCTTTGGACATTTGCTTTTGAGCCCGGACTAACTCCTTTTTTGCTTTGTTTAAGTCGAAGGTGTAGTCATTCACCTTGCACCGAAGATTTTCAATCAATTTCTCATCTCGGGCTAAGCGAACGGGGGTCTCGGATGCAATTTTCATCTTAGCAACCTGAGCCTTCAGCATTTCATTTTCTTTCTTCAGTTGCTTTTTCTCTCCTTCGTCGGATGCTGCCTGCAAACCGCTCTCAAACTGGAGATCTCTCAACTGTTTTTCCAGCAAGCTGATCTTGGCCTTATATTCACTTTCTTTGGCCGCCCAATTCCTGTTTTCTTTAGATTGCTCCACCAGATCTTGCAAGTGAGGTCTTTTCGAAGGCCTGTTGTGCTCAATACCCCGTCGATACCATGCGGAATACCCCGACGACACTTCACCTTGAGCTCTGTTCTGCACACAAGTATCTACCTTCAAGTTCTGACATTCATTCCAAATCTGACGGCCCTTTGCTTCCGGGAATTGTCCATCAGGACTAATCTCTATCACTTGTGTAACTTGACATCTACCAAGCTGTCGCAGTGCCCTGTACGGGGCATAAGGCTGGATAATTTTTAAACCCATGATCAAAAAGTGTGACCCTTCTGTGGGCATATAAATCACCTCGTCGAGAGGTAACCAATCATATGTCCAATCAATCTGGCCGTCAGTCAATGATCGTAGATGTAAAATCCAATCCTTTACTCCTTCTGGCAATTTAACTTCTTTTGTTCTCGTGTAAAATTCTTCAAGGCACGTTCTTCCAGTCAGCCCATAGCTTGAGAACGAAGGATGATAGCATAGATGTTATATCAACCATATTTGCAAAATCAAGTTGCATCCCTCAAAGAAGTTGGCTCCAGCTTTGCATACAGTCAAGGCATGGTAGATGTCAGCTAAAATCATTGGAGCTAAAGTACAATTGTCTTGTACTACCAAAGTGCTTGCTACCCCGGCAACCTTTATATTGATGTGCCCATCTTTTCTCGGAAATATGATAACTCCGAGAAATGCCACTAAGAAAGCAAACCGTCGATGCTCCTCCCACTTTTCTCGGTTGGATTTGCTACATAGCTTGTTCGTGGAGTCGTTAAAACCCTCGATATGTCCATATCTGCTATAAATGAAGTTCAGGGAGCAAAATCCGTTGGCTAAATCCTCATTGTGGACATTCCTAGCAATTTTCAAAGAATCCAAAAAGTGATGCACTGTACTGCTCTCGGGGATACCGGGTATTTTCCTTTCAAGGGGACCTCGTTCTTCCCTATGTAGAAAGAAATCTTTTCCAGAGTGGGAGTGAGTTCAAAGTCCGGAAGATGTAGTACATTGTGTGCAGGATCCGAATATGTGATCAGTGCTCTGATTATGTCGCCCCGGGGAATGATGTCCAATAACCCAGTGAGATCCTTTAAGTAGCCTTTGATCCAGTTTTGATCCTCTATTCCCATGTCGTGCCACCATAATCTCAGCTCCAAAGGGATTTTATTCATTAAGGCGAAAGGTTCATTCAGTATTGTGCTCATCCTGCACATTTATTAAGGCGATTTTATTTAGAAAAGAGAAAAATCTTTTTCAATGCAAATTTTCATTTTTTGAAAGAGACATGACTCTCGAAGTGGCCATTTTTGCCAAAATAGCCTTCCGGCGTCCTTTGGAAACATTCGGCCGTTTCCAAAATAGCAATCACTCTGATTATTTGAAAAGAAACTCTTTTTGGTCTTTTTCTAAAAGGTGTGGTTTGACCCGTTCAAGGGTTGCCTACGTATCCCACCTAATGGCGAGAATCAAACCTGCGTAGTTCGGTCAGATTAGTTGACCAATTATTTGAACAACAAAGCCATTTTCAAAATTTTCAGACTTTCCGGATACACTCTCTTTTTCATTAGTTCCAATTTCTCTCTTTTCTTTTCAACACCTTTCTATCCTTGGGAATTTTGCCGGTCCGCACAACGATCAAGGACAATAAAATGCAACACATAATATGCTCGGTCTTTTTAAATACCGGGTCACCTGTCCTAGACGGACCCAACCCCTGTGTTGAGTCCCCTAAGTCAGATATGATGCAAATAATTGTCCTAGACCTATGTTCAACATCTTATAGTTTCATAGAAAGCTAGACCGTGTATCCGAGCGGACAACTCGAATCGAGGAGGGGGCTACGTACCGGTGACTCGTGAAGTCAATCGGCTTTGTAACTTATCCGGCCTCTATTTCTTAAATTTGGGGTAACTTAACAAAAAGGGGAGTCTCAACCAGTAAGCACATCCCCGGGGGTGAAGAAGATAAGGGTTTTCGGCACAGTTTTATATACAATCCACGGAGTATCAAAGCGATAAAACACATAGCATGTTGTTCAAATCATATAACGAAGTCAAATAATATCAAGAATGGCAATTCTAAGGAGCCCGAGTTCTTAAACCCTGAAACGGAAAGTTCTGGGTTGGATTCCCCAGCAGAGTCGCCAGAGCTGTCACACCTCCCTTTTTACTACCCCAAATGTATGTGTATGCCTGAATAAAGGCTTTTGTACCGATCCGTTTGGAAAGATACGTAGGGTATATCTCGATGTTCAAATACCCCAGACAGATATAATTACAAAGATGAAGAAGTTTTTCCACTTAAAGGACAATCGGTTCGGCATTTTTGTTAAATTATCAGAGTCGCCACTTGAGAAAATAAGGATGTCCCAAGTCACCAATTAATCCCGAATCCGAGGAAATTGACTCTGTTATTGTAGTCCGCGAAACAAAGATCAGGATAAGGAACTCTGTTAACCAGGGAGAAGGTGTTAGTCATTTCCGGATTCTGTAGTTTTAGCACGGTCGCTCAATCATCATTCTCGAATCTTGTTTGACTTCTATTATAGATTTTAACAATACGTATGTGCTTTTACTTTAATATTTTACAGAATTGCGACATCGCGAAAACGCACCTCGAGTCACACCGCAACCAGTACGCCTGTGACTTTTGGTACATTTAGGCTTTCCCGGGATTTGGATTTGAGTCGCACCAAGTGCACATTCGTTTATAGGGAAGGTATATAGTAAATCGTGCCTAGTAAGTGTCTAACGGCTTTAAAATTTTAAGAAAGGTTGTGAAATTTTCTATCAACCTTCCCGAATCTATGATTAAATTAATTTGTTACTAAAGGGGGCCCCGCTATTTAGTGTTGTGCGAGGCTCATCCTAATTATTTTTAAAGTCCAATCCTATTGTTTAACTACATTTTTCTAGACATGTTTTTTTCTTAGCCAAATTATTATCTCATTTCAACCTCGGGCCCAGGCCATTGTCATTGCTTTATTGGGCCTGGGCCTCTACATGCATACTTAAACAAGTGCAGATCTTGCCCAGATCTTAAAGACCCGGGCTGTCGTCAAGCTTCCGCTTGACAGTCCAATTGGTTTCACACAGCAGTTCAGGCCCACGTTATCTCTTAGGTCAAAATTAAATCGGAACAGCGACAATGAAAATAAGAAACTCACAATAGAATAAACATGAATCACTAAGATTGAACTCAATTGCATTTTATTCATCAAAATAGAGGAAAATCAGTACATGAATCACTAACTCTGAATCAATTATATATTGTACACGAAGCTTTAACTAACAGACTATCTCAAACTTTGATCTCTATTAGTGAGTTTACACTATCATTTGAATTACATTCTGGTTCCAAGAAAACGATTTGACTATATATGAGGCTTGACCGAATTGAAATGATTTAACTAACTACTCATGGCATCTATGTTATCCAAAAGCTACATTGCGTTATTTATAGTTACAACATCATGCCGCCGATCTAGTAGGAACTTAGCCTGTCAAAATTTAACAAAACCAATCTATTTCCAATTGTTACTTCAGCTAATCATTTCCCTTTTTAAAACTTAACCAAATCTGAACTTTTGATCCTTGAAATTAGCTAACAACATGAGCAACGACTACACAGCCTAATTACTCGACTATACAACTCGAGTGTCTCAATTCAAGTGGCTCAAAGACTTAAATATAATTAAACTACTGACTTTACTATGACTTGGGTCATTACACAGTTATTAGCCCAGTTATAGATGAATCACAGTTCGATCTAGCTTTTCTGCTTCAAAATCTTACCTATGTCTAAATGCGGATTCATGACAGATGGTTAGCTATGTGATTTTAGTTTACGAAAAATTACTGTAAAGATCCATTAATAGTTTGAAACTATGATTAATTAACTTGTTTTAGGGTTTTACCTATTTAAACTAGGCGATTTACTGCTACGATTATACTACTACTTCTACATTACTAGCTATTACACTATTTTTGTCTTTGTTTTTCTTCTATCACACACTATACTACAATAAACTATAGATCTATACTAATACTAGGTAACTGAGGACTATATCAAAATAAAAATACATAGTAACGCAAGTATTTAAGCTGGGACTTCATTTTATTTCAACAAATCATCAATACAGCCTCATTTGGAATATAAGTGTACCTGGATCAACAAGTAACAACCAATGAGTCTAGGGGTTAAGGCAAGTAAGCAACAACAATAAATCGAACCGCAAATACAACAGCGAGATTGAATATCCACGAATAGAAAACCACAGCAAGAGCATGTAGAAATGCAAACCACACTCGAGCAAAAACCCACAAGATCATATGAATATCCCAAAGTTCTCACTCAAAATAATGCAGGAAAAAGCTTATTGCTATATTACTCCTATTTTCTCTGAACGTTTCTTCAAAATCCAGCCCCTAATTCACCCTTTTTAGGGATATTTATAGTTATGAGAAGAGCTGATGACTTGGGGAGGAAGAATGGGATTAAATCCCACTTCTCCCCCTTTAAAAATATTAAACTTACACTTAGACCCTGATTTAGTTATCAAATCCCTTCTAGCATGTGCTGGAAAGTTCTAAAAGATTCCTTTTGAGGCTTTTTACCATGGTATCCCTAGGGGTTAAAGATTTTTAGATATTTTCCTTTTTAGGGAGACCATTATACCCTTAAACTTCTGCAAAATTGCAGAAATCAAGGGTACAAATGACTCCCTTAACCCTATATGTTCTATACAATTCACCATTTTACCTTTTTGGTTTCCTTTTATGCCCCTAGTGGTTTGGCTGTTTTACCCGACCTACCTAGGTCTGGTATTCATCATTTAGGACTTATTTAACCTATGGCCAGTCCTTGCATTGGCATTTAAGGACTGGCCAGTTCTACTATTTAGAACTTAGCCTCTTTTTGTTTTATTTTCAGTTAACTAACCCTTTATTTCAATTTTAAAGCTAATTGCAGGACTAGCCTGCTTTATTACTATCTTTAAGCTATTTAAGATCTAGCCAGTCTCAAGTTGAGACTTGTCTTGGGTACTTTGAACCCATTTGCTGAACACAATTGGGCCCAAAGCCTTTGCAGGCTTAGCCACTTGTGGTTCAGGGCTCAAAATGAGCCTGGGCATGTCTGAATTTGCAGACTTAGCCAATCCTTTGCATAATCTAGCCTTTTAACTAATCACAAGCTGGGCTAAGGTCTTTGCAGACCTAGCCACCTGAGATTCAGGGCTCAAATGAGCCTTGGTGAGTCTGTATTTGCAGACTTAACCAATTTTGCACAACTAGCCCTTTTTGAGGTGGACCAGTGTGTTTGGACCTTGTAGAGTTGGTCAATTTGTAAAATTGACCACTCTTTTGGTCACTTATTACCTAATAACCTATGTTTGTTTGGTTTTCAGTCTTAAACCTATTTCAAAACTAACCATTTTTTAGGGAACCTAGCACTAGCAACTATAACCAATCCATTAAAGTTAATGAATGTTAAACACATGCTCATGCTAACAAGAACTACTAAAAACTCAGTCATTTTAAACATGTATTTCACACATAGCCACACAAGGTCAAACAATGTGCATCAATCAACCAAAACTCAGAAAGGGAAATTTGATATGGTTGAATCTTAGTTAATCAATTAACATTATCCAATGACAAAGTGTCAACCCATGTCAATTTGGACTTAGTTACTGTCACACCTCATTTTTACGCACCCGCGAGGGCACGAGAGAGTTTTTCCGATTAAAGGACAATCGAAACGGGATCAATTTATTTAATTCAGAGTCGCCACTTGGGAAAATAATGGTGTCCCAAGTCACCGGTTTGATCCCGAACCGAGGAAATTCATGACTTTGTAATATAGTCTGCGAAACTAGAAAACTGGATAAGGAATTCTGTTAACCCGGGAGAAGGTGTTAGGCACTCCCGGATTCCGTGGTTTTAGCACGGTCGCTCAACTGCAATTTTTGTTTCTATCTGATTTCTTTATATATGTTATTTGTGTGCTCTTATATTCCGCTTTAATTCTTAGAAGAATTGCGACGTCACGAAAAACACATTTCGAGCCGCACCGCAACCAGTACGCCTGCGACTTTAATGTATTTCAGTTTTGCCGAGAATAAGATTTGGGTCACATAAATGCGCACCCGTAATTAGGAAAGTATTTTATTTACAAATCGTGCCTAAAGAGTCTATCGTGTTGTTAACTTTGTGAAAGACCGTGAAGTTCGATAAACGGCCTTCCCGAGTCTACATTTATTGCAATTAATTGAAGACCCCGTGTGTTTGTTTTCTAACGGGGCTCATTTCACTTTTTACTTGAAGGTCGACCCATAGATACTACATTCGTACATGTTTCATCTCTAATCATAAATTGAGAGTGAAACCTAGTGACTAATTGTTGTTTAAGCATTATTTGGTTAAATCTTATATTTGAACTTCTCCTTTCTAGCTACTTTGATTTCTGTCAATGACTCGTGCAAATCGATTAAACTAATAAAATTTTATACTGTCAAATGTACGACTACTTACACTAACGCGTTAGTTGAATTTTCAGAGTGACTGGTATCAATTATCCCTTTAAACTACTTATCCTAATTTAATTAACAATGTGAAATTCGAATTTCAAGTTCAAGTCCAGATCCAAACAAGAAGGGGTAAACCTCTTAGTTCTCACCACTGCCTAACTCGGAAGCCCAAGCCCATGCTATGTCAAAATATATATATCAAAATCCTTAAATTGAACCCAATTGCCGACAAGTGGACCTAGTTTTTGTTTTAACAACTACCGAGCTTCACATTGCCAAAACAGGCCCAGTTACTCATGCGGAGCACTCGAGCACACAAAGAAAGGAGAAAACTGGGCTCACTTGAAGCCCAAAAATGCAAGTGACAAAACTGTATTTCTGAAGCAACTAGGCCACACGCTATAGCCCAATTGCATGATTCAACATATAATTGATTGTTAATTACATTGCTTCAAGAAGTTCCAGAAAATTTAAATGAAAACCGATTATCTTTAAGGAAATACAAAATGCATCCTAATGTCAATGCATATCCACGATGAAATATAATCCTACAGTAACTTATTCACAATCACCTGGTGATTTAAAATCCAATACCATTCCTCACTTTTAGCTACACAGCACAACATGATTTCCAAATAGCGGAAAAACACTTCCTAACATAAATTTTAACCTGCAATTAAACATATACTAAGGCTACCAACATGATTTTTCATGCTTCTGGGAATGAGTTGAAATGGATAAACAGTCCACAAAGGTATACATGTATGTCTATTATCCGTATGGCATGAAATCTAAAAATTAGCATTCACTACATTTGCTTAACTACAATCTATCCATTTCGATAACAGAAAAGCCATTCAATACATATGAATCTGCGAGCATTTCATTTTTAGACTTCTCTTCCCAGTTACATCAAAGTGAGCTCATGAATGTGTACCTGGAAATTGACAAAAGTAGAGGACTAAGGGATCAGCTATGGCAATGAAGCAACAACAGCAGTAGACCAGCAACAGCAACAAACAGCAACCAGACACTCAACCAAACCAGTAGTAGCCAAACACCACAACACTCAGCAAACAGACACAACACTCAGCAAACCAGTAGCAACCAAACACAACACCAAACATCAACCAGACACAACACTCAACAACAGTCGACCCAGAAATAGATGCAAGGGATCCGTGTGAACTTCAAACACAATCCAATGAAACAGTAACCAAAGATCCAATGGCAAACCAAGAAGAATCCAGACTCTCCCTCTGTTTTCTCTCGAGGAAATGGTGCCTATTCTCTGTCTAAGAGCTATTTTTCCTCAAATTTTGTTTTAGGTCTGTCTGTATCTATCTGTATATTTCAGAATGCTCTCTAAAAGTTCTCTATCACTGTTTTCTCTAAGGTTTTTTGTTGGTATGAATGTCTGTATATTTCAGAATTATATCTCTCCCAAAAATCCAGTCTCCAAGCCTGTGTGTATCAACCCTATACTTATAGTTTTTTAAATTCCCTCCTGAATGACTGCCACCAACTAAACTACTACCCCTGCCCATTCCTATCTCTGTTCAAATCACATTGCTTCCCTGAACTCCCCACTATCCAGTGTCCAGGTATGGGTTATGACATTAGTAATGCTGGTGGCAGGACACTAGTGGGATCCCCTGCTGTACAGCAGGTTCCACTAGCCCCTCTTAAGGGCAGGTGATTAAACAACTAACCTTAATCCAATCCTAACAACTATATCCAATTAACTCCTAATCTTAAAATCTATTTCAGTTTCAAATCAAACAAACCTAAGCTCACTTCAACAATGTTAATCACTGTCCGGAACTTGAAACAACCAAATTCTACGAGATTAGACGACGACATTCAATTAACTACAACACATATCATGGATAACAAATTAATCGGCAAGACAGTGATTCCAAAAATCTCGGCCAAAATGAAACCAAGTATTCCACGACGCTATTCGAAGCGAATATGCATTTGACCACATATGTAATCAAACAAACAACATAGAAGAGTAATTGACCAAATAAAAGGTCCTTGAGAAGAAGTGACAAATAGGGACGGCCAACAGGAATGAGAAGAAAATCAAACCAATTGAACTAAACAAATACACAAACAACAAATACCTAATTGAAATAAATAGGAAAAGGGAGATTACCTCGAAAGAAATCGAAATCAAAGCAGAAACCGGGCCGTTTTGAGCTTGGACTTGAATTTGGAGTCTAACGGACTTTAATTGAGATGTTTTCAAACGAAAACATCCCAATTAAATTCTATTAGGCTTCAATTTCTCTCGAATCTAAACGAAGACCCTAATTTTGAAATCTAGGGTTCATATGGCCACTTTGGGATTTTTGGGTTTCCGGTCGGATTCGAACAAAACCAAAGGTGGTTTGGGTGTGAGGGTGGTGTGAGGAGTCACTGGTGTGAATTTGGGGTGGTTTGGCGTGGTTTAGGTTCAAACTCGAATCTTCGATTGAAGATTCGAGACGTTTGGGCTTGATTCGAGAAAAATGAAGGATGGATTCGTATAGAGGGGGACTAGGAGGTTCTACGGTGTTAATTTGGTTGGGATTGGCCTACCGGAACCGCCGCGAGGCGATTTCCGGTAGGCGGAGGGCGGCGGAGGCACGGCGGAGGTCGATCGTCTCTGGGAGAGACGAAGATGGGTCTGGGAGAAATGAGACGGGTATGGGGGTATTGGGGCTTTCTTGGTGTGTTTAAAATTAGAGTTTTAATCTCGGCCGTTGGATGATGAGAATCCAACGGCCAGGATCAAACAATGGGGCGATTAATGTGATCCATCAGATCAACGCTGATCGACGGCTTGGATCTCTTCACTTAAAACAGAACGACGTCGTTTGGTCTTAGTAAGAGTGGGTCGAACCGGGTGAGATGGTATTGATTGGATTGGGTAAGGGTTTTGGGCTAATTATTTTGTTAGGGTTCCGGATTTAGGGGCCCAAATCTTTTTTCTCTTCTTTATAATCAACACAAACATTCTAATTAATTAAAATAAAACTATATGGATACTAATACTTAACAACAATCAACACACCACTAACAAATAAACATAAAATCCTATAATGACAACAAAGATAGAATAAAAATATGTATATTATTATATATTTTTGATTTTTCCATTTCATAAAATAAGTAATTTACCAACTAACTCAAAATTTTATAATTACGTTTTTAAATGCTATTACATATATATATTTTTTTGTTTTTATTAATTTAATCACATAAGCATGCGCACACAAATACAAATAATAAGAAAATTAATACCAAAATCCACAAATATTGCAAACAACGCGAAACTCTTTTATTTTTGAATCTTTTTAGGAGTAATTCGTGTGGGGCAAAAATCACGTGCTCACAGCTGCCCCTCTTTGCGCGGAAACAAGAAGCGTTTTGTGCAAAGATAGTGAGCAAATACGAGCAATTTTTGCCCATTTGAGCACTCCGTGTGAAGCATTTCTAAAAAGATCTTGACCGAGCCTTTACTTCGGGAGGCCTCCTACATATCCTGGGCTAAACAGGAATCAGGTCAATGTAGTTCGGGAAGTTTTGGTAGCTGGGACTACCATGACTGCCGTGATCTTACTGTTACTGCTGTTGCTACTGTTGCCACTGCTTAACTGATCTCCTTATTACATCGTGCTAAACAAAAATAAGAAGCTAGACTAAGTTATAGTACTACAAATTCTTATCTATCCTTTTTAACTTGATCTTGTCATGCTCCTTGCCATCCTGCTGGCTCTGATATTTCTTCACGTGCTTCTTCTCCTCTGACAATTGTTGTCACGGCCTATCTTGATTGCCGAACTCCGACCATTGGTTCCTTCTTTGTGATCTTCGAACTATTCTCATTCGAAATCTGAACCCATCTTTTTTGATCCTTGTTGCATTCCTTCTGATTATGAACTTGGATTCATGCTGGGGATTTCCGTTATACTCAACCGCACTCCTCAACCAAATTCAAACTAAATCGCCACTCCATTCTTCAGGCGGGCTCCCTGACTTCAACTACATCTTCAAAACTAAATCGCCACTCCATTCTTCAGGCGGGCTCACTGACTTCAACTATAACTTCAAAATAAAATCGCCACTCCATTCTTCAGGCGGGCTCCCTGACTTCAACTATAACTTCAAAATAAATCGCCACTCCATTCTTCAGGCGGGCTCCCTGACTTCAATTATAACTTCAAAATAAAATCGCCACTCCATTCTTCAGGCGGGCTTCCTGACTTCAACTATAACTTCAAAATAAAATCGCCACCCCATTCTTCAGGCGGGCTCCCTGACTTCAACTGCAACTTTAAAATACATCGCCACTCCATTCTTCAGGCGGGCTCCCTGACTTCAACTACAACTTAGAAATAAAATCGCCACTCCATTCTTCAGGCGGGCTTCCTGACTTCAACCATAACTTCAAAATAAAATCGCCACTCCATTCTCCAGGCGGGCTCCCTGACTTCAACTACAACTTAGAAATAGAATCGCCACTCCATTCTTCAGGCGGGCTTCCTGACTTCAACCATAACTTCAAAATAAAATCGCCACTCCATTCTTCAGGCGGGCTCCCTGACTTCAACTACAACTTAGAAATAGAATCGCCACTCCATTCTTCGGGCGGGCTTCCTGACTTCAACTATAACTTCAAAATAAAATCACCACTCCATTCTCCAGGCGGGCTCCCTGACTTCAACTACGACTCACTAATTTCATTCCATCCTTATCGCCTTCCTTTGTTTCATGTACCATTTTCTTCTTTCTGCATCGTCTCTTGGGCTACCCTTTTCTTCCGAATTACCTCGTCTTGGAATTGCTTTCCCACTGGGTCGTGTTGCTTTTCCTTTTGGCCGCTGGAGGTATCTTCGGAACTGTTTACTCACTTGCTGGTGATGATGCTGCTGGGGAAGTATTCTTTATTTCCTTCACCCCTCATTCTCTATCGGACTTGCCGGGGGTTGAAATGTCATTAACTGAGGATCACCCTAGCGGGGGAACCCTTTTCCTCTTCCTTCTTCCTAGACCTCCTTTGGGACTCACGCTTTGGCCTCCTTGAAAAGCTTATGGGATATAATGCTGCTGGGGGAATCTCAGAGTTAGTGTTTCATTTTCCAACGACTGCTGGGGATGATACCAGGGCTCAAAGATCACCCCTCGTGTTGTCTGGCCTCTCTCAACACTATTCTGCTCGGAACGGGCATTTCCCGAAATCTCGTGTTGTTTTCTATCCTTATCCACCGGGTGTTTTGCTTTCAAGAAAATTTTCGCAATCGGAGAAAATTTTCTGCCCCCCCAGTTTGATGACCTTCTACGTGGCATGCTTTTCTGCCGACGAACCCTATTTTCCTGCTTTAAATCAAAGAAAAATTGTTAGTTTCAAAATGCAGTGAGTGGTCGTGCCACTCTTGTTGGGGGCCATTTTCCTTTTCTCTTTCAGCTGCTTGGCCTCCCTCGAACTTTTGGGAGCGCCGTTGACACTTGCTGGGGATGATGCTCTTTCCACAGATGGTCTCTCATTTCTCCTTTTATTTCAACCTTCGGTTTGGTCCGACCCTTTTCAGCCGGTGATTTGTTGTGAGAAATTATCTTCCGGACGTGCTATATGTGTCCATCATACTCCATAATTCCTGTGAACCTTCCAATCAACCTGTCGTTCCAATCTTGATATCGGAACGCCTTTTGCCTTATTGCCTCGTTCCACGCCTATTCATTTTCATTGTACCGCTTTGGGAGACTTGGTAGTAAGCTTTGAAAAATCAATTTTCGAAAACGAAAGAAAAGAAAAAGAATGCTGACCGCAAATGACAAAAGAAAGGGAAAACTTTTCTGAACTCCGAAATAGGAAAACTTATCTGAATGTGTGACTGATCCAATGGTTATGCCGCGCCTTTGAGATTAATCTACCCAGTCTATTCATGTCAATCACTTTTTGATGGCCGCGCTTTGCTAGGAGTAAACGAATGTCCAAACCTTGTCTCATGCAGACACCTTGTAACCATCTCGCCTTGTCACCTCATAGTGCCCTTCGAAGGGTTTTCACTAATGAGATTCTCTCATTTCTCTCTATCTCCCGTCGCCTTAGAGTGCCCGTAAAGGTTTTCACCGTAAGACTCTCTCATTTTATTTCTCTCAACTTTCTTCGCCTTAAGGTGCCCGCGAGGGTTTTCACCGTTAATACTCTCTCATTTTCGCTTTCTTTCCCTGCGGTGGGCTGGGGTATTATCCATAGAACTTCCTCTAAAGGGGCCATCCCTTTTCAGCTTGTAAGTCCTAAATTCAATCGAGGATTGAAGTGTCATTCGTAGTTTCACTCGCATGACTTGGCATTTCTCAAATACTGATCGAGAGGTCTTTTTGGTTCTTAATGTGGTTTCTGCGCGTGAGGCTAAAGAAAAGGGGTTTAACCTCAACGGTTAGCTCATTACAACTTTCGGAATCCACACTATCTTTCAAACGAAACAATGACTTCTGCCCCAGTTTTGTTGCTTGGGGAATCTTTGATTTTTATTTTATTATGACCGAGCCGTGTGGCGCCTACGTATCCTTCTTGAGGAATCAGGTCGAACATAGTTCACTTTTCTTGTATCCTTTCTTTATTTCTTTTTCTATTTTTGTTACACATTTTCCTTGATGATTCCGAAAGAGGGTATATGAAGGGATAGTTAAGGCTCAAAAGGGGGAAACAAGGGTTAAAGTGTTTGGGTAGTAGAAAAATTGCCTCTGTCATTTCATTCTCCGAAAAATGCCAAAATACTCACAAACGAAACCAAACGTCGACAACTACATTAAAGAATTACACATAATATCTCTTGACTGCATCAGAATTGATAGCCATATCAGTGCATCTTCCCTCAATATCAGTTAGACATAGCGCGCCGTTGGATAATACCCTAGTCACAACAAATGGTCCCCGCCAATTTGGAGCGAACTTGCCTTTCGCTTCGGCCTGATGTGGTAGAATTCTCTTCCGCACATGTTGTCCCCACTTCAAATTTCCTGGGACGTACCTTCTTGTTATATGCTCTTGCCATTCTCTTTTGATACAATTGGCCATGACATACCGCTGTCAATCTCTTTTCGTCGATCAAGCTCAATTGCTCTAATCGGGTTTTGACCCACTCATCATCGTCGATCTCAGCTTAAGCGACAATTCGGAGGGATGGAATTTCAACTTCTGCGGGTATTACTGCTTCAGTCCCGTACACCAACAAGTAAGGAGTTGCACCTACCGAAGTCCGGACGGTAGTGCGATAACCCAACAGTGCAAATGGTAACTTTTCATGCCATTGCTTAGACCCTTCTACCATCTTCCTCAATATCTTCTTTATATTCTTGTTTGTTGCCTCAACCGCACCATTTGCTTTGGGACGATATGGTGTGGAATTTCGGTGTGTAATCTTGAACTGTTGACATACCTCTTTCATCAATCCGCTGTTAAGATTTGCACCGTTATCTGTGATGATTATCTTTGGAATTCCAAACCTACAGATGATGTGGGAATGTACGAAGTCCACCACCGCCTTCTTGGTCACGGATTTGAAGGTTTTGGCCTCCACCCACTTGGTAAAGTAATCGATCGTCACCAGAATGAACCTATGACCATTGGAAGCTGCAGGTTCTATAGGTCCGATAACATCCATACCCCACGCAACAAATGGCCATGGCACTGATATTGTATGTAATTCGGTCGGTGGAGAATGAATCAAATTTCCGTGTATCTGACACTGATGGAATCTTCGCACGAAACTTATACAATCACGCTCCATAGTGAGCCAGTAATATCCTGCTCGAAGAATCTTCTTTGCCAATACATACCCGCTCATGTGTGGTCCACAAACTCCGGAGTGTATATCCGTCATCACTGTTGTGGCTTGACTCGCATCTATACATCTTAACAATCCCAAATCTGGGGTTCTTTTGTACAGTACCCCTCCACTAAGGAAAAATCCGTCGCCAACCGCCGAATAGCCCTCTTTTGATCTCCAGTTGCCTGCTCTGGGTATATTCCTAACCTGAGGTACTCTTTGACATCATGAAACCATGGCTCACTATCCATCTCTTCTTCTATCATATTACAATAAGCATGTTGATTCCGGACCTGGATATGCAACGGGTCGACACGGACCTTGTCCGGGTGATGTAGCATTGACGCCAAAGTAGCTAGAGCGTCGGCAACCTCATTATGCATCCTTGGGATGTGCCTGAATTCTACTGATCGAAAGCGTTTGGTCAGATCATGCAAACACCGACGATACGGGATAAGCTTTAAATCTCTGGTTTCCCATTCTCCCTGAATCTGATGTACCAGAAGGTCCGAGTCCCCCAAGACCAAGACGTCCCGTACATCCATGTCCACCGCTAATCGCAACCCCAAGATACATGCCTCGTACTCAGCCATATTATTGGTACAATGAAAACGCAGTTGAGCAGTAACGGGGTAATGATGTCCTGTTTCAGAGGTGAGCACAGCCCCTACTCCGACTCCTTTTGCGTTTGCTGCTCCGTCGAAGAAAAGCTTCCACCCGGGATCCTCGATTAATTCCAACCCATCAATTTGCAGTACTTCTTCATCTGGAAAATACGTCCTCAGAGGTTCGTATCCGTCATCAACAGGATTCTCAGCCAAGTGATCGGCTAGGGCTTGAGCTTTTATAGCCGTCCTTGTCACGTATATGATGTCGAACTCTGTAAGTAATATTTGCCATTTTGCTAACCTCCCTGTAGGCATAGGTTTCTGGAAAATATACTTCAATGGATCCAAGCGCGAAATGAGGTAAGTGGTGTAAGAAGACAAATAATGTTTTAGCTTTTGGGCTACCCAAGTCAAAGCGCAACATGTCTTTTCCAGATGAGTGTACTTGACCTCGTGGACCGTGAATTTCTTACTGAGGTAGTAAATGGCCCGTTCCTTCCTGCCAGTAAGATCATGCTGCCCCAGTACGCAACCGAACGAATTCTCCAAAACTGTCAGATAAAGAATCAGGGGTCTACCCGGTTCAGGCGGAACAAGTACGGGTGGGTTTGACAGATACCCTTTGATTTGGTCGAACGCTTCCTGACATTCTGTTGTCCATTCTATTGCCGCGTCTTTCTTCAACAGACGGAATATGGGTTCACAGGTTGCTGTAAGCTGAGCAATAAACCTACTGATGTAATTTAACCTTCCCAACAGACTCATTACCTCTGTTTTATTCTTTGGCGGGGTAGCTCTTGAATGGACTTGATTTTGGATGGGTCCAACTCAATGCCCCGTCGGCTGACGATGAATCCTAGCAACTTTCCCGATGGAACTCCGAATGCGCATTTGGCCGGATTGAGCTTGATATCATATCTTCGAAGTCTTTGAAAGAACTTCCTGAGGTCGGCAACGTGGTCTTCTCGACGTCTAGATTTTATGATCAAATCATCCACGTATACTTCAATTTCCTTGTGTATCATGTCATGGAATACCGTAGTCATCGCCCTCATGTATATTGCCCCTGCATTCTTCAAACCGAACGGCATCACCCGGTAGCAGTAAGTCCCCCACGGTGTGATAAAAGCCGTCTTTTCTGCGTCCTCCTCATCCATCAAGATCTGATGATATCCCGCATAACAGTCCACAAAGGATCCAATTTCGCGTCCGGCACAATTATCAATCGGGATATGGATATTGGGAAGCGGGAAATTATCCTTAGGACTCGCCTTGTTGAGGTTGCGATAGTCCACACACACTCTGATCTTTCTGTCTTTCTTTGGCACCGGTACTACGTTAGCCAACCATTCAGGGTATCGGGTGACACGAATGACTTTCGCCTGCAACTACTTGGTTACTTCCTCCTTGATCTTTACACTCATCTCCGTCTTGAATTTCCGCAGTTTTTGCTTGACGGGAGGATATGCCGGATCAGTGGGTAATTTATGAACCACTAGATCAGTGCTGAGTCCCGGCATGTCGTCGTACGACCATGCGAAAATGTCTTTAAACTCCATGAGTGTTTTGATCAACTCTTCTCTCAGGTTTGGTTCAATATGGACACTTATTCGGGTTTCTTTGACGTCATCTGTGTTCACCAAATTGACAGCCTCAGTATCATTTAAATTTGGTTTGAGTTTTTCCTCGAAATGACTTAATTCTTCACCAATTTCTTCTACGGCTTCATCATCGCCGTATTCCGATTCACTCTCGTCACTTCTTATTTCATGCGTTATTATTTCCAAACCCGATTGACTTTCTAGATTGGGTTGATTAATCTTTAAGCACGCCATATCATTAAGATCAGTTGAAAGAAAGCTGCTCAGAAAAGTAAAAAGAAGGAAAATAAACAAAATTAGACACGAAGGGAACAAAATTTCATTAATGGGAACAGTACAAGGAAAAACAAGCTTGCAAACTCAAATCAAAATGAACTAAAACAAACGGATTTTACTCCGGGGACAACCCCAACACAAAATTTCGAAAGAAAACAATCCAAAACAAACTACCAAGACTCCTTCCGGACAAGGAGAGGAGTAGCCTTCCAATTATTCAATTTTGCTTTTGATCCCACAAACTGTATCTCGGCATGGCTGGATCCTTCGCCATCCTCGAGCATGCATACATCTGCGAATAGGTCCTCGAACTTTCTTAAGAACTCTTCGTCTGGCCTAACCATAGGACCGGGAATCTTTGTCGTCGGATGTCCTCTTACTCCAGACCTGACAAAAGATCGGGAAAGGCGCGGAACAGGCTTCGGGAGCACCCATATCTTCTACTTATTCCTCTTGGCTTGCTGGATGTCCTCCGATGTTGGCTTGAATACCAAGCCGAAGGTTCCCACATTTTCGACCACAGATACCGGTTGTATGATTCCTTGCAGAGATGCACCTAGACCTTTGCCGGGTATGAAACCATGTCTCAACATTTCCTGAGCCACCATGACGTCTGCAGTAATTATTCTGTCATTGGGAATGCATTCCCCTTCTGGAACTCGGTTGGCGGATACCACATCGCAGATTTGGTATACCCATGGCCCAACATCTTCTTCCGTCTCAACGAAGGGGACGATGGTGCCTGGTTGTAGATCATTCTCTCCATGGACGACGATCTCCTGTTGGTCCCACTCAAACTTGACGAGTTGGTGTAGGCTGGATGGAACTGCTCTTGCGGCATGGATCCACGGTCGCCCTATCAGAATGTTATATGACACTACCATGTCCAGCACCTGGAATTCCATGGTGAACTCCACTGTCCCAATTGTCAAGATTAACACTATGTCCCCGACCGACGCCTTGCCTCCTCCATCAAACCCTCGAACACATATGCTGTTCTTGCGTATCCTGCCGATGTCCACTTTCAACTTGTCCAGTGTAGAGAGAGGACAGATGTTAGCACTGGACCCATTATCGACAAGGGCTTTGGTAACCACCGACTCCTCACACTTTACCGTAAGATATAAAGCCTTATTGTGCTCGGTGCGTTCCTCAGGCAACTCATCATCGGTGAAGGTGATCCGATTCGCTTCGAAGATCCTATTGGTGATCTTCTCCAAATGACTCACAGAGATTTTATCAGGTACATGGGCCCCATTTAAAACTTTCATCAAAGCTTGCCGATGTTCTTCAGAATGTATCAGCAAGGATAGCAATGAGATTTGCGCAGGGGTTTTCTTCAGCTGTTCTAAGACATAATAATCATGCAGCTTCATCTTTTTCAGGAATTCTTCTGCCTCTTTGTCAGTTACCGGCTTTTTCAGTGTTGCCGGAGTAGTCTTCCTCAATTCTGCAGGGGCAAAACATCTCCCCGAGCGGGTCAAACCTTGCGCTTCGCAAACTTCCTCTTTAACTTCCTTTCCTTTGTAGGTTGTCGTGACCCGATCATAATTCCATGGAATAGCTCTGCTATCAGCTATTGGCAACTATATCGCTGGCTTGATGATGAAAGGATCCACTCGAACACCCGCTACCGTTAAGACGGGTTTGGTTGCTACCGCTGATACAACTATTTTTGCTTCCCCCGGCCTCACCGGTACTTTGTTCACGCTTCCCTTTTCTGCTTCCGACTCTCCTTGTATGTCCTTCTTGCAACTGAGTGACTCATCAAGGCTTGGCCCTTTTCTCATTCCTACCCCGCTAGACTTGATCATCATTACAGTCTGGGAGGTTTTCTCCTTTCCTTCTTCTACCCGTACCAACTCGATCATGTTGGTCTCATGATGAGTTGGAAGTGGATTTTGGTTGATGTTGGGCTCTACTGGAGTCTGGATCTCAATCCTGCGGGTGTCGATGAGTTCCTGGATGGTTGTTTTCAACCTCCAACACTTTTCCGTGTCGTGTCCCGGACATCCTGAGCAGTATGCACAATTTACTGAATGGTCCAGATTCTTTGGAAGAGGGTTTGGTAGCTTAGCCTCAACCGGATTTAGCAACCCTACTTGCTTCAACCGGTGGAACAAACTGGTGTAAGACTCTCCCAAGGGAGTGAAAGTCTTTGACCTTGGCGCCCTGTCGCCCTTGAATGCTGGGTTCGTGCGAAAACTCGCGCCCGAGGGGTTTCTGTAAGCTCTTGGGGGTGGATAATTGTTTTGCGGGTTTGGTGCACGCCATGGTGCATGGACGGGAGGTGCGGCATATGACTGAGCATGATGGACAGTAAAATGGGGATCAGGTACCGGATAGTAGTGTTGCGGGTAGTTATATGGATTGTGGAGGTAATTTTGGTGGTGAGGTTGTGGCGGGTTATATTAGGGTGCGGGGCCTTTGTTTCTGAACCATGTTCCGGACTCGACTGCCGTGACTTCTTCCTTCCTTTTTTCCCAAGCACTCCTCCGGTACCATTTTGAATAGCTTGGGTGGTGGCTTTCAATGTTGAGTAGCTCATGATCTTGTTGGCTTTCAAGCCTTCCTCGGTCATAGCCCCCATCTTTATCACCTCAGTAAATGACTTACCGACGGACGTCACCAGATGTCCGAAATAGGTTGGCTCTAGTGTCTGCAGGAAATAATCCACCATCTCGTTCTCTCTCATGGGCGGATCTACCCTTGCTGCCTGTTCCCTCCAGCGGAAACCAAATTCTCTGAAACTTTCGGCGGGTTTCTTCTCCAACTTTAGCAATGATAAGCGGTCGGGGACTATTTCAAGATTGTACTGGAACTGGCCAATGAATGCTTGAGCCAAATCATCCCACGTAAACCATCTGCTAGGATCCTGCCTAGTGTACCACTCTAGTGCGGATCCCCCCAAACTCTGACCGAAGTAAGCTATCAGAATCTCGTCTCGTCCTCCGGCTCCTCGCATTTTACTACAAAACCCTCGAAGATGGGCCACTGGATCACCATGCCCCTCGTATAGGTCAAACTTGGGCATTTTAAACCCGGCTGGCAACTGGACATCAGGGAATGGACACAGGTCGTTGTAAGCGACACTGACCTGGTTGCCCAAACCGTGCATATTCCTGAGAGACTGCTCCAGGCTTTTAACTTTTCGGATAACTCCCTCGTGCTCCAAACTTTGGAGGTGTTTTTCCGGTTCTGCCGGGTTATCCCAATGAGGGGTGTGTGGATGTGGTTCAGGAGCCCTAAAGGTAGGCTCGGTAGGATAGTAAGAATTGTCATGGATTTGAATATGCGGCTCACCGGATGACTTTTGTAGAGTAGCAGGTGGGGGTGCCACAAAAATAGGGGTGACCGGAGGAGGGTTTTGTTTGGCTGGTGGAATTTGGGTGACATAAGGGTTTTCCCTTGGTAGTATGGATAGATTGGGGCGCTTGTCGATGGATCAAGGGGTGGATGTTCTGGAGCTGATGCGAGAGTAGGGCGGTTTGGTGAAGACTGTCCCCTAGCCCAGGCCAGGTGCATCTCTGTTATCTGCTGTTTCAACCGGTCGACCTCTTCTTTCATGATTTGTATCTCCGATTTCTCTTCCTCGAGACTTTTACCGGAACTAGACATGCTTGCTGTAATTGGCCCTTTAGATCTAGTACGGTAATGGTGGCTGGCCAATATATTCTATCAAACCAACTGCTAAACTTTTCTGGAAATTGACAAACTTGTTAGTTTACCGAGTTTAACAGATATGTTATAGCACGTTGGATGCAATGCACCTAACCAAATAACCCTTTCTACATGTACTCATAACATGCGTCATTCCAGCTTTTCTCTTTTCCTCTTTTTCTTTTTCTTCTTTTTCTTTTCTCTTTTTCAACTATCCTTGAAAGCCTTATTGTTATTAACCTTCGTATTCTTTTCCTTTCTTTTTAGTGGTGGTCCAATCTTGTGTGGATTGCCTACGTATCACGTCCCTGCGTGAATCAGACCGAGCGTAGTTCAAATAACAAGATTGTGGCAAAATTCAGTAACTTTTATATCAAATAAAACCTTAAAGTTACAAAACATGTCTTACAACAATCAGCAAAATAAAAGAAATGCTTGACTCGAAAAAGTAAAATAAAATGCCAACTAGCTTGACCCAATATTTCAAAATACATTTTTAATCAAAAATCTAATGTTCTAAAATTCCCGGGGGCCCGCGAGGCATCATTCGGCCTTGCCGCGGGCCTTGGTGTGAGGTCCTTGTGTAGTCCCCTTAATTCTCTTATGATCTGATAAACATAGCCCATAACTGAAGCCAAAAGGTCGGTGCGGGGCATTTGTTCACAAGCTAAGCACTTCATGGTGACATAATGCCCGATTTCTCCAATTCTGTCCTTGATCATGTTCCTTTCTCTGAGTAGGTGTTCTATCTGCTGGTTTTTCGCCCCCAATCTTTGAGCATTGTTGGTGACTTGGTCTAGGAGCCTATCCACTTGTTCTTGCAGTCGGGCCATCAAATTGTGGCAACGGTCGAGGTCTGCTCTGGCATCTCGGGCTTGCTTGAAAACCCGCTCCCCGAGGATAACATTTGCTTCCCTTAGACTAGTGATGATCTCAGTGTAATCTTCTTCCACCCGTTGTAGGTGAAGTGCATGTTGATGTGCCTCCTTTCTCCAGCTAGCACGGATCCTCATTGTTTGGGCCTTCGACTCTTCCAATTCTCTTTGGACATCGGCAACTTGGCTTCTCAAACCCTTTATCAATTTTTCGTCTGCTCGACTCCTCAACTGTCTGTCAGCATCCCTTTTCATTTGTTGGATTTGAGCTCTCAAAAAGTCATTTTCTTGTGCCAACTTCTTTTTATCTCCTTCGTTGGCGGCGGCTTGCACATCCATTTCAAATTGGAGCTCTTGGGTCCGTTGTTCTATCCTGCTGATCTTTGTTCTATAAGCTTCTTCTCTGGCCAACCAGTCCCATTGTTCTTGTGACGCTCCAGCAAACTCCCTGAGGTGGGGCCTTTTTGTGGGCCTTTGATGCTCCAGATCTCTACTATACCATGCAGGGTATTCCGACGATACTTCACCCCGGCTCGATCTCGCACCCGAGTGTCTATCTGCAATGTTTGACATTCACTCCAAATCTTTCGGACCAACACTTCAGGGAACTGTCCTCCCGGTCCAATTTCAACCACATGTGGGCTGAGGTCTTCTTCTTTTGGGATTATTTGGCATCGTCCCAATTGTCTCAATACTCGACCTGGCGCGTAGGGCTGGATGCTGTTGAGGCCCATTAATAATAAATATGATTCCGTGGCCGATGCATATATGACTTCTTCCACGGGTAGCCAGCCAAATGTCCATTCTATCTTGCTGGCTGGAATCAAACGCAAAAGTCGTATCCATCCGCTAATCCCCTCGGGCAAATCATGTCCCTCGACCCTCGTAGGGAATTCTTCTACACAGGTTTTCTCCGATAAACTGTACCTCATAAACTGCGGACGACGACATAAGTGATTGATCATCCACATTTGGAGCAGTACATTGCAAGCTTCAAAGAAGACCCCTCCAGCTTTGCAGATAGTGAGTGCACGAGAGATATCCGATATTATCATGGGAGCCAAAGTACTATTGTTTTGTTTCATCAAAGTGCTGACGACCCCTGCCACTTGTATGTTGATATTCCCGTCTTTTCTGGGAAATATTAATGAACCCAGGAAAGCTATCATGAAGGCGATGCGTCTATGCTCTTCCCATTTTAACTGGTTTTCTCCACTGCAGATTTTGCTTTTGTGTTTGTTGAAGCCCCCATAATGACCATATTTGTCATATAGAAATGCTAAAGTGCAGAACCCTTCTGATAAGTCTGGGTTGTGTACAGTTCTGCGGATTTTCACAGTATCCAAAAACCTATGTACTGTCACTACCCTTGGCGCAATGAGATATTGTTCCCTTAGAGGGACTTTTGGTCTTCCGATATATCCGGCCAATTCTTCCAATGTTGGTGTGAGTTCAAAGTCTGAAAAGTGGAACACATTGTGTGCTGGATCCCAGAATGAGATCAGGGATCGTATGATGTCTCCTCTCGGGGGAATATTTAGTAGCCCCACTAGATCTCCCAGATACAGCTTAACTGCGTCCTGTCCTTGCTCGCCCAAGTCGCTCCACCACCTATGCAAAATTAAGGGGACCTTGTTTATGATAGCTTCGGTTGTATTCTGACTCGTGCTCATTCTGCATATTTATTAAGGTAGTTTTTAGATGAAAGAAAAATCTTTATTTGACCCAAGCAAAACTATATTTTTCTAAAAAAAACGAAACGGGCCATATGAATTGACTGGTAAAAATATTAAGACTGATGAAAAGGTGGTCGTTGAGGCAAAGTTAAACATCTTGGCATTCCGTCATTATTTCTTCTTTTAAAAAACTTATTTTGAAACATAGGGAAGTTGGACCCGTTAAAGGCTTCCTACGTATCTCACACCCGGTGAGAATCAAACCCGCGTAGTTCGGTCCGTCAAAAACAACTATTTTTTTTTCTTTTATTGACTGACAAAGAAAACACATTTTGTGAAGAAAACCATTTTGTTGGCAAAGTCAACCTTCTGTCGTCTTTTATCGGCAAACTAAATTTATTGACTTGTTGGTAAAACACATAATATTTATTTCCCCATACTATTTCCTCTTGTTTTTTTTCGTTTTTCTTCAGTATTTAAAAGCCGGCCAGCATGCCAGTCTAAATAAATGCTTACAACAAATATGATATAGCAAGATGGTCTTTTCATTTCGGGTTGCTTGTCCTAGACGGACCCAACCCCTGTGTTGAGTCCCCTAAGTCAGATATGATGCAAATAAACGTCCTAAATCTAGGCTCAATATCCTGATGCTTTTCAATGGTACTAGACCGTGTACCCGAGCAGACAACTCGGATTTGAGGAGGGAGCTACGTACCGGGGACCCGCGGGATCGTCCGGCTTTGTAACTTATCCTGCCTCTTTTCTTATTTTGGTATTGACACTAACAGAAAGGGGAGTCTCAACCAGTAAGCACATCCCCGGGGTAAGAAGAGACGGGTTTTCGGCACAGTTTTATATACAGTTCACGCAATATCAAAGCGGTAAACATATAGCAGTTTGTATATACAGTACAACGAATATCAAAGCGGTAGACATGTAGCACATTAATTAAACATGTAATAAAATCAGATATAGACAAAACAACAATTTAAATGAGCTCGAGTTCTTAGACCCCGAACCGAAGTTCGAGGTCAATTCTCCCCAGCAGAGTCGCCAGAGCTGTCACACCTCCTTTTACGCACCCGCGAGGGCACAAGGGAGTTTTTCCAATTAAAGGACAATCGAGACGGGATTAGTTTATTTAATTCAGAGTCGCCACTTGGGAAAATAATGGTGTCCCAAGTCACCGGTTTGATCCCGAACCGAGGAAATTCATGACTTTGTAATATAGTCTGCGAAACTAGAAAACTGGATAAGGAATTCTGTTAACCCGGGAGAAGGTGTTAGGCACTCCCGGATTCCGTGGTTTTAGCACGGTCGCTCAACTGCAATTTTGTTTCTATCTGATTTCTTTATATATGTTATTTGTGTGCTCTTATATTCCGCTTTAATTCTTAGAAGAATTGCGACGTCACGAAAAACACATTTCGAGCCGCACCGCAACCAGTACGCCTGTGACTTTAATGTATTTCAGTTTCACCGAGAATAAGATTTGGGTCACATAAATGCGCAACCGTAATTAGGAAAGTATTTTATTTACAAATCGTGCCTAAAGAGTCTATCGTGTTGTTAACTTTGTGAAAGACCGTGAAGTTCGATAAACGGCCTTCCCGAGTCTACATTTATTACAATTAGTTGAAGACCCCGTGTGTTTGTTTTCTAACGAGGCTCATTTCACTTTTTACTTGAAGGTCGACCCATAGATACTACATTCGTACATGTTTCATCTCTAATCATAAATTGAGAGTGAAACCTAGTGACTAATTGTTGTTTAAGCATTATTTGGTTAAATCTTATATTTGAACTTCTCCTTTCTAGCTACTTTGATTTCTGTCAATGACTCGTGCAAATCGATTAAACTAATAAAATTTTATAAAGTCAAATGTACGACTACTTACACTAACGCGTTAGTTGAATTTTCAGAGTGACTGGTATCAATTATCCCTTTAAACTACTTATCCTAATTTAATTAACAATGTGAAATTCGAATTTCAAGTTCAAGTCCAGATCCAAACAAGAAGGGGTAAACCTCTTAGTTCTCACCACTGCCTAACTCGGAAGCCCAAGCCCATGCTATGTCAAAATATATATATCAAAATCCTTAAATTGAACCCAATTGCCGACAAATGGACCTAGTTTTTGTTTTAACAACTACCGAGCTTCACATTGCCAAAACAGGCCCAGTTACTCATGCGGAGCACTCGAGCACACAAAGAAAGGAGAAAACTGGGCTCACTTGAAGCCCAAAAATGCAAGTGACAAAACTGTATTTCTGAAGCAACTAGGCCACACGCTATAGCCCAATTGCATGATTCAACATATAATTGATTGTTAATTACATTGCTTCAAGAAGTTCCAGAAAATTTAAATGAAAACCGATTATCTTTAAGGAAATACAAAATGCATCCTAATGTCAATGCATATCCACGATGAAATATAATCCTACAGTAACTTATTCACAATCACCTGGTGATTTAAAATCCAATACCATTCCTCACTTTTAGCTACACAGCACAACATGATTTCCAAATAGCGGAAAAACACTTCCTAACATAAATTTTATCCTGCAATTAAACATATACTAAGGCTACCAACATGATTTTTCATGCTTCTGGGAATGAGTTGAAATGGATAAACAATCCACAAAGGTATACATGTATGTCTATTATCCGTATGGCATGAAATCTAAAAATTAGCATTCACTACATTTGCTTAACTACAATCTATCCATTTCGATAACAGAAAAGCCATTCAATACATATGAATCTGCGAGCATTTCATTTTTAGACTTCTCTTCCCAGTTACATCAAAGTGAGCTCATGAATGTGTACCTGGAAATTGACAAAAGTAGAGGACTAAGGGATCAGCTATGGCAATGAAGCAACAACAGCAGTAGACCAGCAGCAACAAAACACAACAGCAAACAGCAACCAGACACTCAACCAAACCAGTAGTAGCCAAACAGCACAACACTCAGCAAACAGACACAACACTCAGCAAACCAGTAGCAACCAAACACAACACCAAACAGCAACCAGACACAACACTCAGCAACAATCGACCCAGAAATAGATGCAAGGGATCCGTGTGAACTTCAAACACAATCCAATGAAACAGTAACCAAAGATCCAATGGCAAACCAAGAAGAATCCAGACTCTCCTTCTGTTTTCTCTCGAGGAAATGGTGCCTATTCTCTGTCTAAGAGCTATTTTTCCTCAAATTTTGTTTTAGGTCTGTCTGTATCTATCTGTATATTTCAGAATGCTCTCTAAAAGTTCTCTATCACTGTTTTCTCTAAGGTTTTTTGTAGGTATGAATGTCTGTATATTTCAGAATTATATCTCTCCCAAAAATCCAGTCTCCAAGCCTGTGTGTATCAACCCTATACTTATAGTTTTTTAAATTCCCTCCTGAATGACTGCCACCAACTAAACTACTACCCCTGCCCATTCCTATCTCTGTCCAAATCACATTGCTTCCCTGAACTCCCCACTATCCAGTGTCCAGGTATGGGTTATGAAATTAGTAATGCTGGTGGCAGGACACTAGTGGGATCCCCTGCTGTACAACAGGTTCCACTAGCCCCTCTTATGGGCAGGTGATTAAACAACTAACCTTAATCCAGTCCTAACAACTATATCCAATTAACTCCTAATCTTAAAATCTATTTCAGTTTCAAATCAAACAAACCTAAACTCACTTCAACAATGCTAATCACTGTCCGGAACTTGAAACAACCAAATTCTACGAGATTAGACGACGACATTCAATTAACTACAACACATATCATGGATAACAAATTAATCGGCAAGACAGTGATTCTAAAAATCTCGGCCAAAATGAAACCAAGTATTCCACGACGCTATTCGAAGCGAATATGCATTTGACCACATATGTAATCAAACAAACAACATAGAAGAGTAATTGACCAAATAAAAGTCCTTGAGAAGAAGTGACAAATAGGGACGGCCAACAGGAATGAGAAGAAAATCAAACAAATTGAACTAAACAAATACACAAACAACAAATACCTAATTGAAATAAATAGGAAAAGGGAGATTACCTCGAAAGAAATCGAAATCAAAGCAGAAACCGGGCCGTTTTGAGCTTGGACTTGAATTTGGAGTCTAACGGACTTTAATTGAGATGTTTTCAAACGAAAACATCCCAATTAAATTCTATTAGGCTTCAATTTCTCTCGAATCTAAACGAAGACCCTAATTTTGAAATCTAGGGTTCATATGGCCGCTTTGGGATTTTTGGGTTTCCGGTCGGATTCGAACAAAACCAAAGGTGGTTTGGGTGTGAGGGTGGTGTGAGGAGTCACTAGTGTGAATTTGGGGTGGTTTGGCGTGGTTTGGGTTCTAACTCGAATCTTCGATTGAAGATTCGAGACGTTTGGTGGTGATTCGAGGTTAACGGACTGTGGATTCGGAATGGGGGAGTTGAGATGGTCTTAGGGTGTAAAAATGGGGGGCTTTGGTGACTGACCACCGCCGTAAGGCGATTTCCGGCGGTGGTGCACGGCGGGGGACGGTGGGGGCGAGATGCCTGGTCTCTGAAGCTTAGAGACGAAGAGAGGGTCTATTAGGCTTGGGGGGGGGGGGTATGAGATGAGCTTTATATATGAAATAGGAGATTAAATCTTGATCGTTGGATCATTTACGATCAACGACCAGGATCTCCTCACTTAAACTAAACGGTGTCGTGTAGTGTCATTTTAAGACCGGACCGGTCTTTGGAGTGAAACGAGTCGGGTATAATGGAGTGATTGGGGCTGTTGGATCCATTGAATTGAACGGCTCAGATTTGAGACGCCTAATACGGCGTCGTTTGGGCGTATCTGGAGACGGACTGGGCTAATGCATGGCTTGGGCTGCTTGTATCGTTTGGGCTCCGGATTTAGAAGCCCAAACTTAATTTTCAACCCTTTCTTCCTCCCCTTTTTTATAACAAAACCAAAATTCTAATTAATTTGTCATCATTAAAAAATAAAACCATACGGATATTAATACTTAACAACAATTGACACAAAGAAAATAAAATCATATAATGACAACAAAATAAAATACACCCTTATTATTTTGTGATTTTTCCATTTACTAGTTAACTCAAAATTAAAAATAAGTTCCAAACGCTATTACATATATAAATAAGTTCCAAACGCTATTACATATATATATATATATATATATTATTTCTTTTTTATTTTTCATTAATTTAATCAAATATGCATGCACACACAGATACGAATAATAAGAAAATAATAACACGAAATCACAAATATTGCAAACAACGCAAAACTCTTTTATTTTTGAATCTTTTAGGAGTAATTCGTGTGAGGCAAAAATCACTTGCTCACTGCTGCCCCTCTTTGCGCGGAAACATGAAGAGCTTTCGTGCAAAGATAGTGAGCAAATACGAGCGATTTTTTGCCCGTTTGAGCACTCCGTGTGAAGCATTTTGGAAACGTTTGACCGAACCTTGCTTCAAAAGATCTCCTACATATCCCTGGCTAAAAGGGAATCAGGTCAATGTAGTTCGGGAAATTTTTGTAGCTGAGACTACCATGACTGCTGTGATCTTGTTGTTACTGCTGTTGTTGCTGTTGCCACTGCTTAACCGATCTCCTTATTACACCGATACTAAACAAAAAATAAGAAGCTAGACTAAGTTACAGTATTGCAACTTCTTATCTATCTTTTCAACTTGATCTTGCCATGTTCCTTGCCATCCTGCTGGCCTT
Organism: Nicotiana noctiflora; assembly: GCA_032618575.1. Taxonomy (NCBI): domain Eukaryota; kingdom Viridiplantae; phylum Streptophyta; class Magnoliopsida; order Solanales; family Solanaceae; genus Nicotiana; species Nicotiana noctiflora. The sequence goes on along the minus strand of JASVEL010013505.1, from coordinate 68,644 downwards.
GATGTTTCTTCACATACTTCTTCTCTTCTAACAATTGTTATTTCGGCCCATCTTGATTGCCGAACTCCGACCGTTGGTCCCTTCCTTTGGAATCTTCGAACTATTCTCCTTCGAAGTTTGTACCTATCTTTCTGATCCTTGTTGCCTTCCTTTCGATTGTGAACTTGGATTCACACTGGGGGATTTCCGTTATACTCTACCGCTTTCCTCAACCAACTTCAAAAATAAATCGCCACTCCATTCTTCAGGCGGGCTCCCTGACTTCAATTACAACTTCAAAATAAAATCGCCACTCCACTCTTCAGGCGGGCTCCCTGACTTCAACTACAACTTCAAAATTAATCGCCACTCCATTCTTCGGGCGGGCTCCCTGACTTCAATTACTACTTCTGATTTCATCCTATCTTGATTACCTTCCTTTGCTTCTTGTACCATTTTCTTCTTTCTGCATTGCCTCTCGGACCACTTTCTCTTCTGAATTATCCTGTCTTGGAATTGCCTTCCCCTGGGTCGTATTACTTTTCTTCTGGCAGCTGGGGGTATTTTTGAACTGTCTACTCATCTGCTGGGGATGATGCTGCTGGGGGAGCATTCTTTGTTTCCTTCACCCCTCATTTTCTTCCTTCTTCCCATACCTCCTCTGGGACTCACGCTTTTGCCTCCTCGAACAAATTATGAGATGTAATACTGCTAGGAGAATCTCGAAGCCTCAACTACATCTTCAAAATAAAATCGCCACTCCATTATTCAGGCGGGCTCCCTGACTTCAACTACATCTTCAAAATAAAATCGCCACTCCATTCTTCAGGCGGGCTCCCTGACCTCAACTACAACTCCAAAATAAAATCGCCACTCCATTCTTCAGGCGGGCTCCCTGACTTCAACCACATCTTCAAAATAAAATCGCCACTCCATTCTTCAGGCGGGCTCCCTGACCTCAACTACAACACCAAAATAAAATCGCCACTCCATTCTTCAGGCGGGCTCCCTGACTTCAACTACATCTTCAAAATAAAATCGCCACTCCATTCTTCAGGCGGGCTCCCTGACTTCAACTATAACTCCAAAACAAAATCGCCATTCCATTCTTCAGGCGGGCTCCCTGACTTCAACCACATCTTCAAAATAAAATCGCCACTCCATTCTTCAGGCGGGCTCCCTGACTTCAACTACATCTTGTACCATTTTTCTTCTTCCTGCATCGCCCCTCGGGCCACCTTTTCTTCTGAATTACCTTATTCTTGGAATTTCTTTCCCCCTGGGTCGTGTTGCTTTTCCTTTGGCTGCCGGAGATATCTTCGGAACTGTTTACTCACCCACTGGAGATGATGCTGCTGGGGAAGTATTCTTTATTTCCTTCACCCCTCATTCTCTCTCGGCCTCGCCGGGGTTGAAACGTCATTAACTGAGGATTACCCCGGCGGGGGACCCCTTTTCTTCTTCCTTCTTCTCAGACCTCCTCTGGGACTCACGCTTTGGCCTCCTTGAACTTATGGGATATAATGCTGCTGGGGGAATCTCAGAGTTAGTGTTTCATTTTCCAACGACTGCTGGGGATGATACCAGGCTCAAAGATCGCCCCCTCGTGTTGTCCGGCCTTTCTCAAAACCATTCTGCTCGGAACTGGTATTTCCCGAAATCTCGTTACCCTTATCCACTGGGTATTTGTTTTCAATAAAATTTTCGCAATGGGAGAAAATTTTCTGCCCCAGTTTGATGACCTTCTACGCGGCATGCTTTTCCGCCGATGAACCCTCTTTTCCTGCTTTAAATCAAAGAAAAATTGTTAGTTCTCAAAACGCACTGAGTGATCGTGCCACTCTTGTTGGGGGCCATTTTTCTCCTCTCTTTCAGCTGCTCGGCCTCCCTCGAACCTTTGGGGACGACGTTGACACTTGCTGGGGATGATGCTCTTTCCACCGATGGTCTCTCATCTCTTGTTTTATTCCAACCTTCGGTCTGGTCCGACCCTTTTTAGCCGGTGATCTGTTGTGAGAAATCATCCTCCGGACGTGCCATATGTGTCCATCATACTCCATAATTCCTGTGAACCTTCTAATCAACCTGTCGTTCCAATCCTAATATCGGAACGACTTTTGCCTTATTGCCTCGTTCCACGCCTATTCATTTTCATTGTACCGTTTTGGGAGACTTGGTAGTAAGCTTTGAAAAATCAATTTTCCAAAACGAAAGAAAAGAAAAAGAATGTTGACCGCGAATGACAAAAGAAAGGAAAAAACTTTTCTGAACTAAAAAATGGGAAAAACTTATCTGAATGTGTGACTGATCCCATGGTTATGCCGCGCCTTTGAGATTAATCTACCCAGTCTATTCATGTCAACCACTTTCTGACGGCCGCGTTTTGCTAGGAGTAAGCGAATGTCCAAACCTTGTCTCATGCAGACATCTTGTAACCATCTCGTCTTGTCACCTCACAGTGCCCTTCAAAGGGTTTTCACTAATGAGATTCTCTCATTTCTCTCTATCTCCCGTCGCCTTAGGGTGCCCATAAAGGTTTTCACCATAAGACTCTCTCATTTTATTTCTCTCAACTTTCTTCGCCTTAAGGTGCCCGCGAGGGTTTTCACCGTTAAGACTCTCTCATTTTCACTTTCTTTCCCTGCGGTGGGCTGGGGTATTATCCATAGAATTTCCTCTAAAGGGGCCATCCCTTTTCAGCTTGTAAGTCCTAAATTCAGTCGAGGATTGAAGTGTCATTCGTAATTTCATTCGCATGACTTGGCATTTCTCAAATACTGATCGAGAGGTCTTTTTGGTTCTTAATGTGGTTTCCTGCGCGTGAGGCTAAAGAAAAGGGGTTTAACCTCAACGGTTAGCTCATTACAACTTTCGGAATCCACACTATCTTTCAAACGAAACAATGACTTCTGCCCCAGTTTTGTTGCTTGGGGAATCTTTGATTTTTATTTTATTATGACCGAGCCGTGTGGCGCCTACGTATCCTTCTTGAGGAATCAGGTCAAACGTAGTTCACTTTTTCTTGTGTTTTTTTTTCTTTTTTTCTTTGTTTTCTTTTTCTATTTTTGTTATACATCTTCCTTGAGGATTCCAAAAGAGGCTATATGAAAGGATAGTTAAGGCTCAAAAGGGGAAACAAGGGTTAAAGTGTTTGGGTAGTAGAAAAATTGCCTCTGTCATTTCATTCTCCGAAAAATGCCAAAATACACACAGACGAAACCAAACGCCGGCAACTACATTAAAGAATTACACATAATATCTCTTGACTGCATCAGAATTGATAGCCATATCAGCGCATCTCCCCTCAATATCGGTTAGACATAGCGCGCCGTTGGATAATACCCTAGTCACAACAAATGGTCCCTGCCAATTTGGAGCGAACTTGCCTTTTGCTTCGGCCTGATGTGGTAGAACTCTCTTCAGTACGTGCTGTCCCACTTCAAATTTCCTGGGACGTACCTTCTTGTTATATGCTCTTGCCATTCTCTTTTGATACAATTGGCCATGACATACTGCTGTCAATCTCTTTTCATCGATCAAACTCAATTGCTCCAATCGGGTTTTGACCCACTCATTTTCGTCAATCTCAGCTTCAGCGACAATTTGGAGGGGTGGGATTTCAACTTCTGCTGGTATTACTGCTTCAGTTCCGTACACCAATAAGTAAGGAGTTGCACCTACCGAAGTCCGGACGGTAGTGCGATAACCTAGCAGTGCGAATGGTAACTTTTCATGCCATTGCCTGGACCCTTCTACCATCTTCCTCAATATCTTCTTTATATTCTTGTTTGCTGCCTCAACCGCACCATTTGCTTTGGGACGATATGGTGTGGAATTTCGGTGGGTAATCTTGAACTGTTGGCAGACCTCCTTCATCAATCCGCTGTTAAGATTGGCACCGTTATCTGTGATGATTATCTTTGGAATTCCAAACCTGCAGATGATGTGTGAATGTACGAAGTCCACCACCGCCTTTTTGGTCACTGATTTGAAGGTTTTGGCCTCCACCCACTTGGTAAAATAGTCGATCGTTACCAGAATGAACCTATGACCATTGGAAGCCGCAGGTTCTATAGGTCCGATAACATCCATACCCCACGCAACAAACGGCCATGGTGCCGACATTGTATGCAATTCGGTCGGTGGAGAATGAATCAAATCTCCGTGTATCTGACACCGATGGCATCTTCGCACGAAACTTATACAATCACGCTCCATAGTGAGCCAGTAATATCCTGCTCGAAGAATCTTCTTTGCCAATACATACCCGCTCATGTGTGGTCCACAAACTCCGGAGTGTATATCCGTCATCACTGTTGTGGCTTGACTCGCATCTATACATCTTAACAATCCCAAATCTGGGGTTCTTTTGTACAATACCCCTCCACTAAGGAAAAATCCGTTCGCCAACCGCCGAATAGCCCTCTTTTGATCTCCGGTTGCTTGCTCTGGGTATATTCCTAACCTGAGGTACTCTTTGACATCATGAAACCATGGCTCACCATCCATCTCTTCTTCTATCATATCACAATAAGCATGTTGATTCCGGACCTGGATATGTAACGGATCGACACGAACCTTGTCCGGGTGATGTAGCATTAACGCTAAAGTAGCCAAAGCGTCGGCAACCTCATTATGCATCTTTGGGATATGTCTGAATTCTACCGACCGGAAGCGCTTAGTCAGATCATGCAAACACTGACGATACGGGATAAGCTTTAAATCTCTGGTTTCCCATTCTCCCTGAATCTGATGTACCAGAAGGTCCGAGTCCCCCAAGACCAAGACGTCCCGTACATCCATGTCCACCGCTAATCGCAACCCCAAGATACATGCCTCGTACTCAGCCATATTATTGGTACAATGAAAACGCAGTTGAGCAGTAACAGGATAATGATGTCCTGTTTCAGAGATGAGCACAACCCCTACTCCGACTCCTTTTGCGTTCGCCGCTCCGTCGAAGAAAAGCTTCCATCCCGGATCCTCAGTTAATTCCAACCCATCAATTTGCAATACTTCTTCGTCCGGAAAATACGTCTTCAAAGGTTCGTATCCGTCATCGACAGGGTTCTCAGCCAAGTGATCGGCTAGGGCTTGAGCTTTCATAGCCGTCCTTGTCACATACATGATGTCGAACTCTGTAAGTAATATTTGCCATTTTGCTAACCTCCCTGTAGGCATAGGTTTCTGGAAAATATACTTCAACGGATCTAAGTGCGAAATGAGGTAAGTGGTGTAAGAAGACAAATAATGTTTCAGCTTTTGGGCTACCCAGGTCAAGGTGCAACATGTTTTTTCCAAATGAGTGTACTTAACCTCGTGGACCGTGAACTTCTTATTGAGGTAGTAAATGGCCCGTTCCTTTCTGCCAGTAAGATCATGCTGCCCCAGTACGCAGCCGAACGAATTCTCCAAAACCGTTAGATAGAGGATCAGGGGTCTACCCGGTTCAGGCGGAACTAGTACGGGTGGGTTTGACAGATATCTTTTGATTTGGTCGAATGCTTCCTGACATTCTGTCGTCCATTCTATCGCAGCGTCTTTCTTCAACGGACGAAATATGGGTTCATAGGTTGCTGTAAGCTGAGCAATAAACCTACTGATGTAATTTAATCTTCCCAACAAACTCATTACCTCTGTTTTATTCTTCGGCGGGGGTAACTCCTGAATGGACTTGATTTTGGATGGGTCCAACTCAATGCCCCGTCGGTTGACGATGAATCCTAGCAGCTTTCCTGATGGAACTCCGAATGCGCATTTGGCCGGATTAAGCTTGATGTCATATCTTCGAAGTCTTTGAAAGAACTTCCTGAGGTCGGCAACGTGGTCTTCTTGACGTCTGGATTTTATGATCACATCATCCACGTACACTTCAATTTCCTTGTGTATCATGTCATGGAATACCGTAGTCATCGCTCTCATATATGTTGCCCTTGCATTCTTCAAACCGAACGGCATCACTCGGTAGCAATAAGTCCCCCACGGTGTGATAAAAGCCGTCTTTTCTGCGTCCTCTTCATCCATCAAGATCTGATGATACCCCGCATAACAATCCACAAAGGATCCGATTTCACGCCCGGCGCAATTATCAATCAGGATATGGATATTGGGAAGCGGGAAATTATCCTTAGGACTTGCTTTGTTGAGGTTGCGATAGTCCACACATACTCTGATCTTTCCGTCTTTCTTTGGCACCGGTACTACATTAGCCAACCATTCGGGGTATCGAGTGACACGAATGACTTTCGCCTGCAACTGCTTGGTTACTTCCTCCTTAATCTTCACACTCATCTCCGTCTTGAATTTCCGCAGTTTTTGCTTGACGGGAGGATATGCCGGATCAGTGGGTAATTTATGAACCACTAGATCAGTGCTGAGTCCTGGCATGTCGTCGTACGACCATGCGAAAATGTCTTTAAACTCCATGAGCGTTTTGATCAACTCTTCTCTCAGGTTGGATTCAATATGGACACTTATTCTGGTTTCTTCGACGTCATCTGTGTTCCCCAGATTAACAGCCTCAGTATCATTTAAATTTGGTTTGGGTTTTTCCTCGAAGTGACTTAATTCTTCACCGATTTCTTCTACGGCTTCATCATTGCCGTATTCCGATTCACTCTCGTCACTTCTTATTTCCTGCATTATTATTTCCAAACCCGATTGACTTTCTAGACTGGGTTGATTAATCTTTAAGCATGCCATATCATTAAGATCAGTTGAAAGAAGGCTGTTCAGAAAAGTAAAAAGAAGGAAAATAAACAAAATTAGACACGAAGGGAACAAAATTTCATTAATGGGAACAGTACAAGGAGAAACAAACTTGCAAACTCAAATCAAAATGAACTAAAACAAACGGATTTTACTCCGGGGACAACCCCCAACACAAAATTTTGAAAGAAAACAATCCAAAACAAACTACCAAGACTCCTTCCGGACAAGGAGAGGAGTAGCCTTCCAATTATTCAATTTTGCTTTTGATCCCACAAACTGTATCTCGGCATGGCTGGATCCTTCGCCATCCTCGAGCATGCATACATCTGCGAATAGGTCCTCGAACTTTCTTAAGAACTCTTCGTCTAGCCTAACCATAGGACTGGGAACCTTTGTCGTCGGATGTCCTCTTACTCCGGACCTGACAAAAGATCGGGAAAGGCGTGGAACAAGCTTCGGGAGCACCCATGTCTTCTGCTTATTCCTCTTGGCTCGCTGGATGTCCTCTGATGTTGGCTTGAATCCCAAGCCGAAGGTTCCCACGTTTTCGACCACGGATACCGGTTGTATGATTCCTTGCAGAGATGCACCTAGACCTTTGCCGGGTATGAAACCGTGTCTCAACATTTCATGAGCCACCATGACGTCTGCAGTAATTATTCTGTCATCGGGAATGCATTCCCCTTCTGGAACTCGGTTGGCGGATACCACATCGCAGATCTGGTATACCCATGGCCCAACATCTTCTTCTGTCTCAACAAAGGGGACGATGGTGCCTGGTTGTAGATCATTCTCTCCATGGACGACGATCTCTTGTTGGTCCCACTCAAACTTGACGAGTTGGTGTAGGCTGGATGGAACTGCTCTTGCGGCATGGATCCACGGTCGCCCTATCAGAAGGTTATATGACACTACCATGTCCAGCACCTGGAATTCCATGGTGAACTCCACTGGTCCGATTGTCAAGATTAACACTATGTCCCCGACCGACGCCTTGCCTCCCCCATCAAACCCTCGAACACATATGCTGTTCTTGCGTATCCTGCCGATGTCCACGTTCAGCTTGTTCAGTGTAGAGAGGGGACATATGTTAGCACTGGACCCATTATCGACGAGGACTTTGGTAACCACCGACTCCTCACACTTTACCGTAAGATATAAAGCCTTGTTGTGCTCGGTGCCTTCCTCGGGCAACTCATCATCGGTGAAGGTGATCCGATTCGCTTCGAAGATCCTATTGGTGATCTTCTCCAAATGACTCACTGAGATTTTATCAGGTACGTGGGCCTCATTCAGAACTTTCATCAAAGCTTGCCGATGTTCTTCAGAATGTATCAACAAGGATAGCAATGAGATTTGCGCAGGCGTTTTCTTCAGCTGCTCTAAGACAGAATAATCATGCAGCTTCATCTTTTTCAGGAATTCTTCTGCCTCTTCGTCAGTTACCGGCTTTTTCAATGTTGCCGGAGTGATCTTCCTCAATTCCGCAGGGGCAAAACATCTCCCCGAGCGGGTCAAACCTTGCGCTTCGCAAACTTCCTCTTTCACTTCCTTTCCTTTGTAGGTTGTCGTAATTCGATCATAATTCCATGGAATAGCTCTGCTATCAGTTATTGGCAACTGTATTGCTGGCTTGATGATGAAAGGATCCATTCGAACACCTGCTACCGTCAAGACGGGTTTGGTTGCTACCCCGGGTACAACTATTTTTGCTTCCCCCGGCCTCACCGGTACTTCGTTCACACTTCCCTTTTCTGCTTCCAACCCCCTTTGTACGTCCTTCTTGCAAATGGGTGACTCATCAAGGCTTGGCCCCTTTCTCATTCCTACCCCGCTAGACTTGATCATCATTACAGTCTGAGAGGTTTTCTCATTTCCTTCTTCTACCCGTACCAACTCGATCATGTTGGTCTCATGATGAGTTGGAAGTGGATTTTGGTTGATGTTGGGCTCGGTTGGAGTCTGGACCTCAATCCTGCGAGTGTCGATGAGTTCCTGGATGGCTGTTTTCAACCTCCAACACTTTTCCATGTCGTGTCCCGGACATCCTGAGCAGTATGCACAATTTACCGAATGGTCCAGATTCTTTGGAAGAGGGTTTGGTAGCTTAGCCTCAACCGGATTTAGCAACCCTACTTGCTTCAAACGGTGGAACAAACTGGTGTAAGACTCTCCCAAGGGAGTGAAAGTCTTTGGCCTTGGCGCCCTGTCGCTCTTGAATGCTTGGTTCGGACGAAAACTCGCGCCCGAAGGGTTTCTGTAAGCTCTTGGGGGAGGATAATTGTTCTGCGGGTTTGGTGCACGCCACGGTGCATGGACGGGAGGTGCGGCATATGACCGAGCATGATGGACAGTAAAATGGGGGTCAGGTGCTGGATAGTAGTGTTGCGGGTAGTTATATGGATTGTGGAGGTAGTTTTGGTGGTGAGGTTGTGGCGGGTTATACTGGGGTGCGGGGCCTCTGTTTCTGAACCATGTTCCGGACTCAACTGCCATGACTTCTTCTTTCCTCTTTTTCCCAAGTACTCCTCCGGTACCACTTTGAATAGCTTGGGTGGTGGCTTTCAACGCTGAATAACTCATAATCTTGTTGGCTTTCAAGCCTTCCTCGATCATAGCCCCCATCTTTATCACCTCGGTGAATGACTTTCCCACGGACGTCACCAGATGTCCGAAATAGGTTGGCTCCAGTGTCTGCAAGAAGTAATCCACCATCTCGTTCTCTCTCATAGGCGGATCTACCCTTGTTGCTTGTTCCCTCCAGCGGAAACCAAATTCTCTGAAACTTTCGGCGGGTTTCTTTTCTAACTTTAGCAATGATAAGCGGTCTGGGACTATTTCAAGATTGTACTGGAACTGGCCAATGAATGCTTGAGCCAAATCATCCCATGTAAACCATCTGCTCGGATCCTGCCTAGTGTACCACTCTAGTGCAGATCCCCCCAAACTCTGACCGAAGTAAGCTATCAGAATCTCGTCTCGTCCTCCGACTCCTCGCATTTTACTACAAAACCCTCGAAGATGGGCTACTGGATCACCATGCCCCTCGTATAGGTCAAACTTGGGCATTTTGAACCCGGCTGGCAACCGGACATCTGGGAATGGACACAGATCCTTGTAAGCGACACTGACCTGGTTGCCCAAACCGTGCATATTCCTGAAGGACTGCTCCAGGCTTTTAACTTTTCTAATAACTTTCTCATGTTCCGAACTTTGGAAGTGCTTTTACGGTTCTACCGGGTTATCCCAGTGAAGGGTGTGTGGATGCGGTTCAGGAGCCCTAAAGGTAGGCTCGGGAGGATAGTAAGAATTGTCATGGATTTGAACATGCGGCTCACCGGACGACTTTTGTAGAGTAGCAGGTGGGGGTGCCACAAAAACAGGGGTGACCGGAGGAGGATTTTGTTTGGCTGGTGGGATTTGGGTGACATAAGGGTTTTCCCCTTGATAATATGGATAGAGTGGGGCGCTTGTCGAAGGATCAAGGGGTGGATGTTCTGGAGCTGATGCGAGAGTAGGGCGGTTTGGTGAAGATTGTCCCCTAGCCCAGGCTAGGTGCATCTCTGTTATCTGCTGTTTCAACCGATCTACCTCTTCTTTCATGATTTGTATCTCTGATTTCTCTTCCTCGAGACTTTTACCGGAACTAGACATGCTTGCTGGAATTGGCCCTTTAGATCTAGTACGATAATGGTGGTTGGCCAGTATATTCTGTCAAACCAACTGCTAAACTTTTCTGGAAATGCAACAAAATTGTTAGTTTACCGAGTTTAACAGATATGTTATAGCACGTTGGATGCAATGCACCTAACCAAATAACCCTTTCTACATGTACTCATCACATGCGTCATTCCAGCTTCTCTCTTTTTCTCTTTTCTTTTTTTCTTTTTTTTTTCTTTTCAACTATCCTTGAAAGCCTTATTGTTATTAACCTTCGTATTCTTTTCCTTTGTTTTTAGTGGTGGTCGAATCTTGTGTGGATTGCCTACGTATCACGTCCCCGCGTGAATCAAACCGAGCGTAGTTCTGGTAACAAGATTGTGGCAAAATTTAGTAATTTTTATATCAAATTAAAACCTTAAAGTTACAAAACATGTCTTACAACAATCAGCAAAATAAAAGAAATGCTTGACTCGAAAAAGTAAAATAAAATGCCAACTAGCTTGACCTAATATTTCAAAAATACATTTTTAATCAAAAATCTAATGCTCTAAAATTCCTCGGGGCCCGCGAGGCATCATTCGGCCTTGCCGCGGGCCTTGGTGTGAGGTCCTTGTGTAGTCCCCTTAATTATCTCATGATCTGATGAACATAGCCCATAACTGAAGCAAAAAGGTCGGTGCGGGGCATTTGCTCACAAGCTAAGCACTTCATGGTGACATAATGCCCGATTTCTCCAATTCTGTCCTTGATCATGTTCCTTTCTCTGAGTAGCTGTTCTATCTGCTGGTTTTTCGCCCACAATCTTTGAGCATTGTTGGTGACTTGGTCTAGGAGCCTATCCACTTGTTCTTGCAGTCGGGCCATCAAATTGTGGCAACGGTCGAGGTCTGCTCTAGCATCTCGGGTTTGCTTGAAAACCCACTCCCTGAGGATAACATTTGCTTCCCTTAGACTAGTGATGATCTCAGTGTAATCTTCTTCCACCCGTTGTAGGTGAAGTGCATGTTGATGTGCCTCCTTTCTCCAGCTAGCACGGACCCTCATTGTTTGGGCCTTCGACTCTTCCAATTCTCTTTGGACATCGGCAACTTGGCTTCTCAAACCCTTTATCAATTTTTCGTCTGCTCGACTCCTCGACTGTCTGTCAGCATCCCTTTTCATTTCCTGGATTTGAGCTCTCAAAAAGTCATTTTCTTGTGCCAACTTCTTTTTATCTCCTTCGTTGGCGGTGGCTTGCACATCTATTTCAAATTGGAGCTCTTGGGTCCGTTGCTCTATCCTGCTAATCTTTGTTCTATAAGCTTCTTCTCTGGCCAACCAGTCCCATTATTCTTGTGACGCTCCAGCAAACTCCCTGAGGTGGGGCCTTTTTGTGGGCCTTTGATGCTCCAGATCTCTGCTATACCATGCGGGGTATTCCGACGATACTTCACCCCGGGCTCGATCTCGCACCCGAGTGTCTATCTTCAATGTTTGACATTCACTCCAAATCTTTCGGACCAACGCTTCGGGGAACTGTCCTCCTGGTCCAATTTCAACCACATGTGGGCTGAGGTCTTCTTCTTTTGGGATTATTTGGCATCGTCCCAACTGTCTCAATACTCGACCTGGTGCGTAGGGCTGGATGCTGTTGAGGCCCATTAGCAACAAATATGATTCCGTGGCCGATGCATATATGACTTCTTCCACGGGTAGCCAGCCGAATGTCCATTCTATCTTGCTGGCTGGAATCAAACGCAAAAGTCGTATCCATCCGCTAATCCCCTTCTGGCAAATCATGTCCCTCGACCCTCGTAGGGAATTCTTCTATACTGGTTTTCTCCGATAAACTATACCTCATAAACTGCGGACGACGACATAAGTGATCGATCATCCACATTTGGAGCAGTACATTGCAAGCTTCAAAGAAGACCCCTCCAGCTTTGCAGATAGTGAGTGCACGAGAGATATCTGATATTATCATGGGAGCCAAAGTACTATTGTTTTGTTTCATCAAAGTGTTGACGACCCCTGCCACATGTATGTTGATATTCCCGTCCTTTCTGGGAAATATTAATGAACCCAGGAAAGCTATCATGAATGCGATGCGTCTATGCTCTTCCCATTTTAACTGGTTGTCTCCACTGCAGATTTTGCTTTTGTGTTTGTTGAAACCCCCGTAATGACCATATTTGTCATATAGAAATGCTAAAGTGCAGAACCCCTCTGATAAGTCTGGGTTGTGTACAGTTCTGCGGATTTTCACGGTATCCAAAAACCTATGTACTGTCACTACCCTTGGTGCAATGAGATATTGTTCCCTCATAGGGACTTTTGGTTTTCCGATATATCCGGCCAATTCTTCCAATGTTGGTGTGAGTTCAAAGTCTGAAAAGTGGAACACATTGTGTGCTGGATCCCAGAATGAGATCAGGGCTCGTATGATGTCTCCTCTCGGGGGAATATTTAGTAGCCCCACTAGATCTCCCAGGTACAGCTTAACTGCGTCTTGTCCTTGCTCGCCCAAGTCGCTCCACCACCTATGCAAACTTAAGGGGACCTTGTTTATGATAGCTTCGGTTGTATTCCGACTCGTGCTCATTCTGCACATTTATTAAGGTAGTTTTTAGATAAAAAAATTCTTTATCAGACCCAAACAAAACTATCTTTTTCTTTTTAAAAAAAACGAAGTGGGCCACAGGAATTGACTGGTCAAAATATTAAGACTGATGAAAAAGGTGGTCGTTGAGGCAAAGTTAAATATCCTGGCATTCCGTCATTTTTAAAACTTATTTTGAAATATAGGGAAGTTGGACCCGTTAAAGGCTGCCTACGTATCTCACGCCCGGTGAGAATCAAACCCGCGTAGTTCGGTCCGTCAAAACAACTGTTTTTTCTTTTATTGACTGACAAAGAGAACACATTTTGTCAAGAAAACCATTTTGTTGGCAAAGTCAACCTTCTGTCGTCTTTTATCGGCAAACTAAATTTATTCACTTGTTTGGTAAAACACATTTTTGTATTTTCTGAAAAATATTTATTTCCCCATACTATTTCCTTTTGTTTTTTTTTTCGTTTTTCTTCGGTATTTAAAAGCCGGTCGGCATGCCAGTCTAAATAAACGCTTACAACAAATATGATATAGCAAGATGGTCTTTTCACTTCGGGTTGCCTGTCCTAGACGGACCCAACCCCTGTGTTGAGTCCCCTAAGTCGGATATGATGCAAATAAACGTCCTAAATCTAGGCTCAATATCCTGATGTTTTCAATGGTACTAGACCGTGTACCCGAGCGGACAACTCGGATCGAGGAGGGGGCTACGTACCGGTGACTCGCGGAGTCAATCGGCTTTGTAACTTATCCGGCCTCTTTTTCTTATTTTTGGTATTGACACTAACAGAAAGGGGAGTCTCAACCAGTAAGCACATCCCCGAGGGTAAGAAGAGACGGGTTTTCGGCACAGTTTTTATATACAGTTCACGCAATATCAAAGCGGTAAACATATAGCAGTTTGTATATACGATGCAACTAGTATCAAAGCGGTAGACATGTAGCACATTAATTAAACATGTAATAAAATCAGATATAGGCAAAACAACAGTTTAACCGAGCTCGAATTCTTAAACCCTCAACCGAAGTTTTGGGTTGAAATATCCCCAGCAGAGTCGCCAGAGCTGTCACACCTCCTTTTTCCGCACCCGCGGAGCGCGAGGGAGTTTTTCCAATTAAAGGACAATCGAAAACGGGATCAATTTATTTAATTCAGAGTTGCCACTTGGAAAAATAATGGTGTCCCAAGTCACCGGTTTGATCCCGAACCGAGGAAATTTATGACTCTATAATATAGTCTGCGAAATTAGAAAACTGTAAGGAATTCTGTTAACCCGGGAGAAGGTGTTAGGCACTCCCGGATTCCGTGGTTTTAGCACGGTCGCTCAACTGCAATTTTTGTTTCTATCTGATTTCTTTATATATTTTTATTTGTGTGCTCTTATATTCCGCTTTAATTCTTAGAAGAATTGCGACGTCACGAAAACACATTTCGAGCCGCACCGCAACCGGTACGCCTGCGACTTTAATGTATTTCCGTTTCGCCGAGAATAAGATTTGGGTCACATAAATGCGCACCCGTAATTAGGAAAGTATTTTATTTACAAATCGTGCCTAAAGAGTCTATCGTGTTGTTAACTTTGTGAAAGACCGTGAAATTCGATAAACGGCCTTCCCGAGTCTACATTTATTGCAATTAATTGAAGACCCCGTGTGTTTTGTTTTCTAACGAGGCTCATTTCACTTTTTACTTGAAGGTCGACCCATAGATACTACATTCGTACATGTTTCATCTCTAATCATAAATTGAGAGTGAAACCTAGTGACTAATTGTTGTTTAAGCATTATTTGGTTAAATCTTATATTTGAACTTCTCCTTTCTAGCTACTTTGATTTCTGTCAATGACTCGTGCAAATCGATTAAACTAATAAAATTTTATAATGTCAAATGTACGACTACTTACACTAACGCGTTAGTTGAATTTTCAGAGTGACTGGTATCAATTATCCCTTTAAACTACTTATCCTAATTTAATTAACAATGTGAAATTCGAATTTCAAGTTCAAGTCCAGATCCAAACAAGAAGGGGTAAACCTCTTAGTTCTCACCACTGCCTAACTCGGAAGCCCAAGCTCATGCTATGTCAAAATATATATACCAAAATCCATAAATTGAACCCAATTGCCGACAAGTGGACCTAGTTTTGGTTTTAACAACTACCGAGCTTCACATTGCCAAAACAGGCCCAGTTACTCATGCGGAGCACTCGAGCACACAAAGAAAGGAGAAAACTGGGCTCACTTGAAGCCCAAAAATGCAAGTGACAAAACTGTATTTCTGAAGCAACTAGGCCACACGCTATAGCCCAATTGCATGATTCAACATATAATTGATTGTTAATTACATTGCTTCAAGAAGTTCCAGAAAATTTAAATGAAAACCGATTATCTTTAAGGAAATACAAAATGCATCCTAATGTCAATGCATATCCACGATGAAATATAATCCTACAGTAAGTCATTCACAATCACCTGGTGATTTAAAATCCAATACCATTCCTCACTTTTAGCTACACAGCACAACATGATTTCCAAATAGCAGAAAACACTTCCTAACATAAATTTTATCCTGCAATTAAACATATGCTAAGGCTACCAACATGATTTTTCATGCTTCTGGGAATGAGTTGAAATGGATAAACAGTCCACAAAGGTATACATGTATGTCTATTATCCGTATGGCATGAAATCAAAAATTAGCATTCACTACATTTACTTAACTACAATCTATCCACTTGGATAACAGAAAAGCCATTCAATACATATGAATCTGCGAGCATTTCATTTTTAGACTTCTCTTCCCCGTTACATCAAAGTGAGCTCATAAATGTGTACCTGGGTATTGAAGAGCAAAAGAAAAGGAGGTCAGTGATGAAGCGGCAAGCAATTCACAGCAACAGTAGTAGGCACTCAACCACATCAACAAAAACCACACCCAAACAGCAGTAGTACTCGACCAAAAGCAAAATCAGTAACAATCAGTAGCAACTGATGAATAACAGAAGTGAGCAGCCCAAAACAGGAGCAAAAAAACCAGCACAGATCCAATTAAGCCCAATAGAACAGTAGCAAGGTCTAGTAGCAACCCAGGAAGATACACTTGAAGCCCCAGCAAGTTTCAACAACCAAACAACCTAATACTATGATCAACAATGTCGAAAGAGCAAAGAGTGACATCAAACAATCCCAATAGGCCAACTTTAACTTCCAAAATACTTAACGATTACTTCAGGAATTCCAAAAGGCCAATGTGGTATCAAGACACAACTCAAAAGACTCAAAGACTGCCTGAAGCAGTGAGCTAAAAGAACCAGAATGTTTTCTTTATCCTGTGCTCTAAAATGTATGTCTAGTCTCTATCTAGTCTCTCACTGTGTTTCCAGAATACCTCCCCAATGTTCTCTATCACTGTGTATTTTATCTTTCGACCAGTGTTCTGCCTCTAAGATCTGTGTGTGTATGAATGTCTAAGCCTGTGTGTATATGAGTCTCCCAGCCTGTGTGTGTCAACCCTATACTTATAGTTTTTTTTTAAATTCCCTCCTGAATGACTGCCACCAACTAAACTACTACCCCTGCCCATTCCTATCTCTGTCCAAATCACATTGCTTCCCTGAACTCCCCACTATCCAGTGTCCAGGTATGGGTTATGACATTAGTAATGCTGGTGGCAGGACACTAGTGGGATCCCCTGCTGTACAGCAGGTTCCACTAGCCCCTCTTATGGGCAGGTGATTAAACAACTAACCTTAATCCAGTCCTAACAACTATATCCAATTAACTCCTAATCTTAAAATCTATTTCAGTTTCAAATCAAACAAACCTAAACTCACTTCAACAATGCTAATCACTGTCCGGAATTTTAAACAACCAAATTCTACGAGATTAGACGACGACATTCAATTAACTACAACACATAACATGGATAACAAATTAATCGGCAAGACAGTGATTCTAAAAATCTCGGCCAAAATAAAACCAAGTATTCGACGACGCTATTCGAAGCGAATACGCATTTGACCACATATGTAATCAAACAAACAACATAGAAGAGTAATTGACCAAATAAAAGGTCCTTGAGAAGAAGTGACAAATAGGGACGACCAACAGGAATGAGAAGAAAATCAAACGAATTGAACTAAACAAATACACAAACAACAAATACCTAATTGAAATAGATAGGAAAAGGGAGATTACCTCGAAAGAAATCGAAATCAAAGCAGAAACCGGGCCGTTTTGAGCTTGGACTTGAATTTGGAGTCTAACGGACTTTAATTGAGATGTTTTCAAACGAAAACATCCCAATTAAATTCTATTAGGCTTCAATTTCTCTCGAATCTAAACGAAGACCCTAATTTTGAAATCTAGGGTTCATATGGCCGCTTTGGGATTTTTGGGTTTCCGGTCGGATTCGAACAAAACCAAAGGTGGTTTGGGTGTGAGGGTGGTGTGAGGAGTCACTGGTGTGAATTTGGGGTGGTTTGGCGTGGTTTGAGTTCTAACTCGAATCTTCGATTGAAGATTCGAGACGTTTGGTGGTGATTCGAGGTTAACGGACTGTGGATTCGGAATGGGGGAGTTGAGATGGTCTTAGGGTGTAAAAATGGGGGGCTTTGGTGACTGACCACTACCGTAAGGCGATTTCCGGCGGTGGTGCACGGCGGGGGATGGTGGGGGCGAGATGCCTGGTCTCTGAAGCTTAGAGACGAAGAGAGGGGGGGCTGGCTTGGGGGGGCGGGGTATGAGATGAGCTTTATATATGAAATAGGAGATTAAATCCTGATCGTTGGATCATTTACGATCAACGACCAGGATCTCCTCACTTAAACTAAACGGTGTCGTGTAGTGTCATTTTAAGACCGGACCGGTCTTTGGAGTGAAACGAGTCGGGTATAATGGAGTGATTGTGGCTGTTGGATCCATTGAATTGAACGGCTTAGATTTGAGACGCCTAATACGGCGTCGTTTGGGCGTATCTGGAGACGGACTGGGCTAATGCATGGCTTGGGCTGCTTGTATCGTTTGGGCTCCGGATTTAGAAGCCCAAACTTAATTTTCAACCCTTTCTTCCTCCCCTTTTTTATAACAAAACCAAAATTCTAATTAATTTGTCATCATTAAAAAATAAAACCATACGGATATTAATACTTAACAACAATTGACACAAAGAAAATAAAATCATATAATGACAACAAAATAAAATACACCCTTATTATTTTGTGATTTTTCCATTTACTAGTTAACTCAAAATTAAAAATAAGTTCCAAACGCTATTACATATATATATATATATATATATAATTTAATCAAATATGCATGCACACACAGATACGAATAATAAGAAAATAATAACACGAAATCACAAATATTGCAAACAACGCAAAACTCTTTTATTTTTGAATCTTTTAGGAGTAATTCGTGTGAGGCAAAAATCACGTGCTCACAACTGGTTTTGCAACTCATTATGTACTGCTGGAGTGTGTTTCGAGGTAAAAAAATTGGATGTAATACTGATTTGAGTTTGATTTGTTGCTGCTATTACACTGCTGCTGCTGATCCTTCTTCTCTTCTTCTATTCCAATTCCAGGTACACATTTATGAGCTCACTTTGATGTAACTGGGAAGAAAAAAAATGTTCGCAGATTCATGTTTATTGATAGGCTTTCTGTTGTTTAATTTGATAGATTGTAGTTAAGTAAATGTAGTTGATGCTAATTCTTAGTTTTATGCCATATGGATAATAGACATACACATATACCCTCGTGGACTGTTGATCTATTTTAGTTCACTCCTATAAGTATGAAAACTTTGTAGTTGGTAACTCTTGGCTTAACTTGTGTTACTAGTTTAAATGTAATGTAGTTTAGTGCTTCAGTAAGGATAAGAACCAGTTCACATTTCAGCATGTTATTTCAATGTTCCCAGTCATAAGATCGCTAGTCGTTTGAATGGATGATGTTAATTGGAATAAGGTTAGTAGTTCTCAAATGTTAGTTATTAATGTTAGTGTTAAGTTCAGTAGTTGTAAAAAAACTAGGTCCAAATGGTTCTGAATTCATGTAGTTAATCTCAATAGTCCGGTTTATTAAATAATGTTAGTTTGAATTAGTTTGAAAATAGCTAGTTTGCTTTGTTACCAAGTTCATGCTTCTATTGTAATTCTTGACTTTAGTAATATGCACCAATAGACAATGGAATAAGAAAATATAGTCAGGAGTTGAAACACAAGTGGACGTTAAATAAATTGTTGTCCCGTTAGCCAAGGGACTCGATCTTCGGATCTCCAAGCATCCCATTAGGCTTGTCCGATTTGGACTGGCCCCAAGGCCCACTTGTCAGCGATTGGGCTCAATTTACATATTTTGATATATATATATTTCAACATAGCATAAGCTTGGGTGTTCGAGTTAGGTAGCGGGTGCAAATTTAGAGGTTTACCCTTTTTGTTTGGATCTGGACTTGAACTTGAAGCTCGAATTTTATATTATTAATTAATTAGGACTTTTTTTAGACAAATAATATAGAAAAATAATAGCTTACTTTAGGGTGGACCTTTAAATAAAATATGTGACGAGCCTTGCCAAATGAAATGCATAAATTGCGGGGCCCTCGTTAAATTTATATATTAAAATACTTAGATTTCAGGGGAGTTCGTTTAGAAAATTTCACGGTCCTTCCCAAAGTTAATAACGCGCTAGTCACTTTATGCGCGCTTTTAATAATTTACTTTCTTAAACTGGGGTGCACATTTATGTGACCCAAATTCAAATCCCAATAAAGTCGAAATATGTCAATAACTTCGAGTGCATTGATGTGACATGGTTCAAGATGTGTTTCACCATGTTGTAATTCTCATTAAAAATAATAAAAACGGTTCAAAGTTAAAAGAACATAGGTAAAAACATATATTAAAAATCATATAATTTATCCAAATATAACAGTTGAGCGGCCGCGCTAGAACCACGGAACGCAAGAATGCCTAACACCTTCTCCCGAGTTAACATAATTCCTTATCTGGATATCTGTTTCGCATACTACAATACAGAGTCAACCCTTTTCTCGATTCGAGATTTGAAGCCGGTGGCTCGGGACACCATAAATCTCTCAAGTGGCGACTCTGAATCTTTTAATAAATAAATTCCACTTTGATTGTCCTTTAATTGGAAAAACTTCCTTTTATTTATATCCCTTCGCGGGGAGCGGTAATAGGTAAAAAAGAGGTGTGACAGCTCTCGCGACTCTGCTGGGAAAATCAACCCAGAACTTCGGTTTAGGGTTCAGAATTCAAGCTTAGATATATTGTTGTATTTGACTTTATCTGTTATCAGATTTTATTATACGCTTGGACCTAATGTGCAAAATGTTGCTTTTTACCGCTTTGATATTACTTGAACTATATATATAAACTATGCTGAAACCCTTCTCTTCTTACCTCGGGGGATGTGCTTACTGGTTGAGACTCCCTATTCTGTTAGTGTCAATAACCTGAAATAAGAAAGAGGTCGGACAAGTTATTAAGCCGGATGGCCTTTTGGTTCCCAGTACGTTGCCCCTTCCTCGACTCGAGTTGTCTTCTCGGGTACATAGTCCAGAACACATACCCAGGTTTTGAACTTATAATAATGTGACTTCATGCAGGATCCCTAGTAGGAACGCTTATTTGCATCATGTTGCATTTGACTTAGGAGACTCAACACAAGGATTGGGTCCGTCTAAAACAGGTAACCTAAAATAAATAAAAGTCTATCCTGCTGCATCTTGTTTGTTTTATGCATTTATTTGCTTCAGAATTGCATGCTGACCGGCTTCTAAAAATTGGAAATACTGGAAAATCATGAAAATGAAAAGGAAAAAAATAATAAATAGCAGTGTAGAGAGATAACTACTCATTTTTAAATAATAAAGAAAACCAATGCCCAAGTATGTCAAAACTCTGCCAAAATTTCTTGAAAATGAAGAGAAAGAAAAGTGTGTTTTTGGTTTAATTTATTTGAAAAAAGGGAAAAGAGTCTTGTTTTCAAATTTAGTTTATTTTCCTTGCCTGAACTATGCCAGTTTGATTCTCACAGGGTGTGAGATACGTAGGAAACCCTCGTCGAGTCCAACTTCCCATTTTGCAAAAATAGCCAAAAATTGTCAAATTCTAATTTTTTATAAATGTCACGTGATACCGTTTTATCAAAAATAGCTGAATGTTCTAGAAAGGGACACCGGAATTCTGGCTTTGCATAAATGGCCACTTTAGTAATTTTTTAGGCTTTTGGTTGGTTAACCCATACAGCCTTAAAATCTTCGTCCCTGAAGTGCTGAAAGGCCTTGTTCGGAAAATGAGCCTTTTCTTTCTTTAAAATTGGGGAAGTGGAAAAAACTAGTAGTTTATTTTTCTTGAGTCAAATAAAGGTTTTTCATTTGTCTAAATCAACTTAAAAATGTGCAGGATGAGCACGATGCAAAATGTACCCTTTTCAATAATGACCAAAATTCCTTTTGAGTTGCAATTATGGTGGAATGTCTTAGGCAAGGAAGGGAAAGATGAAGTGAAGAAGTATCTAAAATCTTACGGGTTTATTATACATCCAGCCTCGGGGACATATTATCAGAGTACTTGTCACATTTTGGGATTCCACACATAACGTATTTCATTTCTCAGTCTTTGAGCTCATCCCAACGTTGGAGGAAATAGCCGGGTACATTGGGAATAGAGAAGCCCAGTTAAGATTCAAATAATTGGTTGCTCCCAAAGCCATCACTGTGCACCGGTTCTTAGATTCATTGAAGATACCCTGGATAGTTCACAATCCTGATCTTGCAAAGGGTTTCTGCAGTCTACACTTCATATACAATAGATACGACCACGTGGGCGTTTTCGATAAGCCAGACATTAAGCTATACAGTAGAAATAATCGTCAAAAGTGGGATAAACACATACGAGTGGCTTTTAGGACAGCTTTTTTGGGCCTTGTAGTATTCCCAATAAAAGACAGGAATATTGATCTAAAAGTAGCTGGGGTCGTCAGTACCTTGCTCACCCAAGATAAAAGCACTCTTGCGCCTATAATTGTGGGGGACATCTTTCGGGCTCTCACTATTTGCAAAGTTGGGGGCAACTTTTTCGAGGGATGTAATTTTCTATTACAAATGTTGATGGCTGAGCATTTATGCCACCGTTCCCAGCTCTTGAGTAATGTTCCACCCGAGAAAACTTGCACTGGAGAGTTTTATACAAGAATCAAAGGGTTAGTCTACTTGAGGGAGTCACATCGTGGACGTCATTATTTCAAACTCTCACTTCCAGCCAAACACAATGGACGCTCGGATGGTTGCCTGTTGAGGAGATCATATATATGCCAGCAGCCAGGCCCCACTTTCTGCTAGTGGGACTTAAAAACATCTAGAACTATGCACCGTATCGGGTTTTAAAGCAACTTGGAAGGTATCAAGTAGTGCCAAAAGATGAAGATCTGAGTACCCCAAGTGGTTGAAATTAGTGCTGACGGCCGGTTCCCTGAAGAAGAGGTTCGCCATATCTGGAGCGAGTGTCAACATTTAGTGGCAAACACTTGTATGTTGGATAGACTAAAGGGGAAGTTGCCCTTGATTATCACGCTTGGTTTAGAGGTGACGTGTCATACAAGATACTGAATAAAAGACCCCACCTCAAAGATTTTGCTGAGTCATCCCTGGAACAATGGGACTAGTTAGCAAAAGAAGAAGGTTACTGATCTGAAATTGGGAAGCTATAACAACAAGTTGAAAGTTTGAAATTCAAAAACAGCATGCAAATTGTTGCGGATCAAAGTGAAAAGAACAGATTGGCCTAGGTAAATGAAGCCTTAAAACCCAAATCTGACAGATGAGAATGGATGCCTATAGACACCCAAGTGGTCGATCTGATAAGAAATTGATAAATAAGTTAATAGAGCAACTCATCGAATGTCGAAGGGATTTAGAGGAATCAGAAGCCAAGATAAAAAGGATTAAGGCTATATGGACAAGGGGGGCACGAAAACGGGCACTTCATATGCAGCAAATAAAGAGAGATTACGAGGGGACCATCACCATCTTGAGAGAAACAACTTCCACTCTCGAAGAGCGGGTCTTTAAACAAGCCCGGGATGCCATGACAGATAGGAAACACTGCTACGATTTGATGGCGTGGATGAAAAATCAAATGGATACATTCCTGGACCAACTCACTGACAACGGCCAAGTACTGGGAGCAAAGAATCATCGAATAGAACAACTGCTTGTGGAAAGGGATAGAATCAGGAGAAGAATCAAAGAGATCGGACATTACATCACCAGGAAATGCCTAGCTTTTGAGAATATGTCTCGTACTACGTTCTCTGCTTCAATCATGATTTATGTATGCCAGATCATAGAAGAGTTGAAAAGGTTGCAAAGAGATCTCACACAAAGGACCGCGGCAAGACCGAATGATGCCTCACGGACCCCGGGAAATTATAGAATAATAGAATGATGTTTTGAGTCTGTACTTTTGATTTTTTGAGAGTCTAGTTTTAAAATCATGTTGTTCAAGTTTTGTGTATGTTTTTGAGTCAAGTATTTTCTTATTCAGAGCTTGTTGTGGGAATTTTTAATGTTTTGAGTCATGTTTGTAATCAAAGAAGTTTGTTATAAAACTACCGAAAATTTTGTCACAACTTTATCAACCAGAACTACGCTTGGTCTGATTTATGCGGGGATATAATATGTAGGCAATCCACATAAGATTCGACCACCATTAATAAAAGGAAAATGAGAAAAAAAGAAATAAAAAAGATGCACCACTGACAAAAAGTCGGGATGATGCATGTGGTAAGAAGCAAATACATGATAGGAATGGTTAAGCTGCCTAAGTGCATTGCATCCTAACGTGCAATAACATATATGTTGAACTCTAAAAAACTAACAAGTTTGTTGTCTCCATAGATTTTTAGTAGTTAGCTTGTTAGAACATACTGGCCGATTTCCATTACCAAACAAGATCAAAAGGACCAATACCAAAGATCATGTCCAGTTCAGATAAAAGGGTTGAAGAGGAAAAGTCAGAAATGCAGACAATAAAGGAAGAAATGTATAGGTTGAGACAACAGATAGCAGAGATGCACCTGGCCTGGGCCAGGGGACAAACATCACCAATCCCTCCCACTACTTATACTTTCGCATCAGCACAGGATCTGAAATATCTGCCAATGACCCGTCGGCAAGTCTTCGATTTACCAATATTATCAAGGGAAAACCCCTTACACTCCCCAAGCTCCACCACCCAAACAAAAACCCCTCCACCAATTACCCCTGTTTTCATGGCACCTACACCTGCTACACTACAAAAATCCTCTAGTGAGCCCCTGTTTCAGGTTCCTGACAACCACTGCTACTCTCCTGAGCCTACCTTTAAGGCTCCTGCACTGCACTCCTACACCCCTCACTGGGATAACCCAGCAGAACCGGAAATGCAACTCAAGAATCTGGAATAGGAGGAAGTGATTCAAAAATTTAAAAGCCTGGAGCAATCCTTCAGGAATATGCACAGTTTAGGCAACCAAGTCAGTGTTACCTACAAAGATTTATGCCCTTTCCTGGATGTCCAGCTGGTTGCAGGGTTCAAAATTCCCAAGTTTGATTTGTACGAGGGATATGGCGACTCGATGGCCTACCTCCGAGGTTTTTGCAGTAAAATAAGATGAGCTGGGGGGGGAGGATGAATATAGCCTATCTCGGTCAAAGACTAGGCGGGTCTGCGCTAGAATGGGACACGAGGCAAGATCCTGGTAAATAGTTTACATAGGATGACTTGGCACAAGCATTCATTGGTTATTTTTAGTATAACCTTGAAATATTCCCCGGTCGTCTATCATTGTTGAAGCTGGAAAAGAAGCCCGCAGAGAACTTTAGAGAATTTAGTTTCTGTTGGAGGGATCAAGCAGCAAGAGTGGATCCTACGAAATGGTAGACTACTTTCTGCAAACATTAGAACCGACATACATTGGTCATCTTATGACGTCTATGGGTAAATCATTCAATGAAGTGATAAAGATGGGAGCCATGATTGAAGAAGGATTGAAGTCTAACAAAATCATGAGTTATTCAGCACTAGAGGGGTGCTCGGAAAGAAAAAGAAAGAAGACGTCGCAACGGTTGAGTCCAGAGCTTGGTTCGGATCCAGAGGCACTGCACCCCACTATAATCAACCCCAACCCCACCAACAAAATTACTTTCATACTTCATATAGCCACCTATAATATTACTATCCAACACCCGATCCTCACTTCTCTGTCCACCATGCTTAGACATATGTTCAACCTCCTGCCCAGGCACCATGGCATGCATTCACCCCACAAATTAACTACCCACCCCAAGAGTACACAGAAACCCCCCGGTACAGGATTTCATCTGAACCAAGCCTTCAGGAATGATAGGACACAGAAGCCAAAGACTTTCACTCCCTTGGGAGAGTCTTACACCAGTTTGTTCCATCGGTTGAAGCACTTAGGATTGTTGAATCCTGTCGAGGCTAAGTTGCCAAACCCCCCTCCAAGGAATCTTGATCATTCAATGAGTTGTGAATACTGTTCAGGATGCCCTAGACATGATACAGAAAAATGCTGGAAGTTGAAAACAGTTATCCAAGAGTTTATCGACACTCGTCGAATTGAGGTGCAGATCCCGGAAGGACCCACCATCAACAAGAATCCACTCCCAGACCATCATGATACCAATATGATCAAGCTAGTGCATGCAGAAGAGGGGTATAAAAAGACCTCTCAAACCGTAATGATGATCAGGTCAAGTGGAAGTAAGCTGGCAAAGGGACCAATTAACAATAAGTCATTGGTCAATGAGAATGGGGCGCACAATAAACCAGTAGTAATTAAGGAGTCCATAAGTAAAGTATTGGTGAAACCAGGAGAGGCAAAGGTGGTCCTGCCAGGAGCAACAAACAAACCTGTTCTGATTGTAGAATGTGCTCGCATAGATCCTATCATCATCAAGACAACAATTCACTTACCAATGGTCGACAACAAAGCTATCCCATAGAACTATGACCAGGTAACAGTGACCTATAAAGGAAAAGAGGTCAACGAGGAAGTTTGTGAGGTACAAGGGTTAACCCGCTCAGGAAGATGTTTCCCTTCCGCGAAATTGAGGAAGGCCAACCCAGCAACAATAAAGAAACTTGTGACCGAAGAGGAAGCAGAAGAGTATTTAAAGAAAATAAAGTTGCATGATTATTCCATTATAGATCAGCAAAATGTCGTCTCAAATCTCTTTACCATCATTACTGGTCATTCTGACAAATATCGACAGGCCTTGATGAAAGTCTTGAATGAGGCCAGGTATCCGATAAGATCTCTGTCAGTCACTTGGAGAAGATCACAAACAAGAGATTTGAGGTATACAGGGTTACCTTCACCGATAATGAGCTACCTGAAGAAGGTACCGAACACAACAAAGCCCTTTATCTTACAGTAAAATGCAAGGATTCTGTGGTTACCCGGGCTTTGGTTGACAACGGATCCAATGCAAACATATGTCCTCTCTCTACACTAGACAAACTGAAAGTGGATATCAATAGGGTGCTGTGAGCACGTGATTTTTGCTCTATATGAGAAATACTCCCAAAAATTCCAAATAAAATAATTTTTCTTTTTGTGCAATTTTTAATTTTTTCGCGGTATTTTTGGATAATTATTTGTATTTGTCTGTACATATTTAATTTGTTAAAATTAATATAAATACAAAATATGTCATGTTTGCATCTAGGATATAATTCTACAATTAGGAGTAATTAAGTTTATTTTGCAAAAAATAGAAAATCACAAAAAAATATGTATTTTTACATTTTTAGCATTTAATGTCCAAGTTGGGCGATTTTATTTTAATTAATGTTTAATTTTTGTGTAATAATTATTATTAGGAATTAATTAGTATTTTAAGATAATTTTGGTTTTTATAATTTAATCTTAGCATTTTTTATTTTATTAATTCGTAATAAAAACATAAAAAAAATAGAGAAGACATATTCGGAATTGGGCCTCTTCCTAAATTTTAAATCTTGGCCCAAACATATTATACCCAACCCAAAATACCATAACCCAAACCCATGACCCATGACCCATTTTATTATACTACTATATACTATTTAAAACACATCCTAAACCAAAAAATCCTAACACACACACATAAAAGATCCCAAAAATAATATTTGACCGTATTTAAATTTTTCACTCTATGTAAAGTTGTATTTTAAAAAATAAAAGTAAAGAAAGGTGGGATTTCTTTTTATAAAAAATTATAAGAGTTTTGTAAGTGGGATTTCTTTTATCAAAAAAAGATAATAAAATAATAAAATGAAAAATAAAAATCTGAAAATTTCGAAAATTTTTGCTATAAATAGAAGATAAATTTAGGAAAAAATGGAGTCCAAAAAAATTGAGAGGAAGAAGAGAAAAAATTGAGAGAAGAATTATGAGAAAAATCAGAAGGGATTTTTAAGAGAGAGATTTTAGAAAGAAGAGAATTTAGAAAGAGAGATCTAAAAAAAAATTAAAAAAAAATGAAAAGTACAAAAGAACAATAAAAGAAATTTAAAGAAGAAAAGATAGTTTCAATTTTAATTCATCTTTTGGTTACTGGTTTTATTAAACTCTGTTGTTGGGTTGTTCATGTGATGACCGGACCGTCATCATGTGAGTTATTACCACGTTATCCCCGTATTATGCTTGTTAATATTTCAATATGCATGTTTGGTGAGTTTGAGTCAATTCGGGTTGATTTTGGTTGGAAATGAGACAAATAGTCTCTTAGAATAAGGAATAGTTGGGAAAAGTCAACTGGGTGTTTACTTGTGAGTTAGAGAGCTCGGAATCGAATTTTGGTGATTTGGTCAGCTCCGGGAGGTCATTTATGAGCTAGGAGAGTGATCAGAAGTGAATTTGGAGGCCCGGTGTAGTTTTAGGCTTGAAATGGCTAAAGTTGAATTTTGGCGAAATCCGAACAGCATATGAGATTTTGATCTGGGGGTCGGAATGGAATTCCGACAATTGCAGTAGCTCCGTTAGGTGATTTTGGATATGCCTGCCAATTTTCAGGTCATTCGGAAGTCGTTTGGTCGGGTTTTTGATCGAATGTTGGTTGCAGAAATTTAAATAAAAACGTACGCTTGAATTCGCTTGGATTTGATGATTTCCGTGTTTAAGGGCGTGTTTTTAGGATTGGAACAAGTTTTTATCGTGTTTTTGAGTATGTTGGTGGTTTTCGTTGGGGTCCCGGGGGCCTCGGGATGAATCCGGGGGTCCAAACGGACCATTATTGGCCAAAGAAGAGGCCGGGTCCGCTATCATTGGTGCAGCAGATGTTTGCTCTTCGCTTTCGTAAGGTAAGGATTGGGATGTATCGCGATCGTGAAGATTGGATCGCGTTTGCGTAGGTATAAGGCAGTTGGTCATTGCGAACGCGACTGAGGCCATGCGTTAGCGTAGAGGAAGAATGAGGACTGCTGCCATTTGTTCATCGCGAACGCGTGCATAGCATCGCATTCGCGTAGGGTAAAAATGCCCGGCAGTAAATTTAAGTCCAGAACATTTCAGTCGCGGCCATTCACTCATAAAGCTCCATTGTTGAGTCTTAGAGAGAGAAATTAATGGGAAATTGCTGGGATTTCACCGGGTTATCATCGGAGGTAAGTTTTATGGTTCAAATATGTGTTTTTATCTCAGAATCCTTCTCTATTTCACTGAAATTGGAAGAATTAATGGGGGAATTTAGCCCTAAGAACGGAGTCCGATTTTGGCAGACCTTATATGTATGGACTCTTGTTGAGATAAGGATTTCAAAAATGTAATTTTCGTAATTTTTTTGAGAAGCGTACCAAAGGTCGGATTTTGACAACTTTGTGGATTTTGGTGTAAATCGAATTATTTCGGATGGGTTGTGTCTAATTAGCATATACTGATGTGTTCTCATTGATTTTGAGAAGATTTGGCATTCGAGGGGATTGATTTGCAAGGCAAGCGCAAGGCGGACTAGGACTTCTACCGGATCGAGGTGAGTGGTGGTAGTAAACAATGTACTGAGGGTTTGAAACCCCGTACTTGCACTTTACAGTGCTATGTTGAGATGAGACACGCATCATGTGACAGGCGTGGTGACATTGTGATTGGGGATTGGACTTGGTCCTTCCTGACTGATAGTTTATTGTGTATTATGACTGTGAACGAGCTTATAACTGTGTAATTGGGCTAGTAGCCGTGATTGGGGCCTTGTGCCGATCTGTAGAAGTATTAAGGAAACCTGTAGAGCTAGGTGACCCCTTATATCATGCTGGATACATACACTCAGCCGTAGTTATAGCTGTATAGCATATCATGAGCTAGTACTAGACTTTGAGAGAGACTACCTAGGGTGGGATTCCCTATGCTAGCTGAGTGGGCCTGAGAGGCTATGTCTATATTGACTGAGATGGGGTCGAGGACCTGCTGTGAGGTATTGATATATATACCGGATGGGGCTGCACGCCGCAGCATTATATACATATATATTGGATCGGGCTGCACACTACAGCATTATATATATATTGGATCGGGCTGCATGCCGCACCACTATATATATTGGATCGGGCTGCATGCCGCAGTAATATATATGTGGATTGGACTGTACACCGCAGTATCATAGCGCTTGGGCTGAAGGAGCCCCTCCGGAGTCTGCACACACCCCCAGTGAGCGCACTATATAAATTGGATCGGGCTGCACGCCGCAACACTATATATATTGGATCAGGCTGCACGCCACAGCACTATATATATTGGATCGGGCTGCACGCCACAGCGCTATATATTGGATCGGGCTGTACGCTGCAGCATTTTATATCTATACATATATATTGGATCGGGCTGCACGCTGCAGCAGTATGAGTAAGCACTAGGTTAGTGTGGGATCATGGTGAGACAGTTGTGGACTGGAATTGGACTTATCACTGGGGAGATGACTTACCTGTAAGGTTACCTTTAGAACTGTTTAGTGATAGTACCAGTGTTCTTATTTTCAGTTATTGTTTATTATTATTACTCACTCAGTTGAAATATACTCACCCCACTCCCCTACACTTTTTGTGTAGATTCGCAGGTGCCAGAGAGTAGTTGAGCTGTCGCAGCTGCTTATTCATTACTATCCCGAGGAGACTTCGAGGTAGCTGCCGACGTCCGAAGTACCTGATCTCTCCTTCTTATCATTTTGTTGCTTTCATTCTGCCTAGACTTGTATTGTGTAGGATATTTTGTTGTAGAGGCTCAGACTTGTGACAGCACGTTTTGGTTGGGACCGTATTTTGTATGCTTCTACTTCCACGTTTATCGTTTTATATGAAAACATGTTGTTTAAGTTTTATTGATCATCTGTAATTAATAATTGGTTGGTTTAATGGATAACATGGTCGGGCTTGCCTAGCAATGTGTTGGGCGCCATCACGACCGGGGTTTGGGTCGTGACAAGTTGGTATCAGAGCTGTGGTTAACAGGTCTCGCGAGTCATGAGCCGGTTTAGTAGAGTCTCGTGGATAGGTACGGGGACGCCTATACTTATGCTCGGGAGGCTGCAAACCTTTTAGGAAAGCTTCAATTCTTTAAATTCTTGTCGTGCGATTTTGTTGACTCAAAATGAACATTGGCATTTTATTCTCTTACAGATGGCGAGAACTCGAGCTTCCGGACGAGGTGGACGACCACCACTACCACCTACTAGAGGCCGTGAACGTGGCCATGGTCGTGGCGGAGGTAGAGCTGACCCACGCGTTGTTCCTATTCCAGATCAACCTCTAGTTGCTGAGGTCCCAGCAGCACCAGTTCAGGCAGCAGTTGTGCCCATTGTTATTCTGGGTCTACAGGAGACCCTAGCTCAGATATTGATAGTTTGCACTAGCCTGGCTAAGGCAGTTTCAGCTTCCACCGCAACAGATACATCCGGTATCGGGCGTGGTCATCGGACCCCCGTAGCTCGCACTCCAAAGTAGGTAGTACAGGGCCTTCAGACACCTGAGGCTCCACCAGTCCAGCCAATGGTCCCAGTACAGCCAGCTATTCAGATTTAGGGGGACAGGGTCCCATCTATGACTGACGACGAGCAGTGTCGTCTCGAGAGGTTCAGCAGATTATCTCCTCTAGCTTTTAGTGGTGCTCCGAGCAAGGACGCCCAAGGTTTTCTAGACAGGTGCCATTGGATGCTCCAAACGGCAGGGATATTTGAGTCCAGTGGTGTATCCTTTACCACCTTCTAGTTTCAGGGACCAGCCTTCGCTTGGTGGGAGGCTTATGAGCGCCGCAGACCGGCGGGGGCAGCTCCATTATCATTGTCAGAGTTCTCCACTATGTTCTTGGAGAAGTGGGTGCCTCGATCTCAAAGAGAAGTGATGCGTAGGCAGTTAGAAGGACTCCACCAGGGAGACATGTTAGTATCAGAGTATGAGATCAGGTTCACCGAGTTATCTAGACATGCACCGAGGTTGGTTACCACCGACCGAGAGAGGATTGGGCGTTTTGTTGATGGCCTTATCTACCCCATCCGTATACTGATGACCAAAGAGAGGGTTTTGGGCAGCACTTTTTAGGATGCCGTGGATATCACTCGCGACATAAAGACAGATCATCGCAGGGAGCGAGATGAGAGGGAGGCCAAGAGGCCTCGAGGATCAGCTAGTTCTTGTGGCACTCAGACCCGAGGCTAGGGTCAGCAGAGCCGAGGTTGCTCTTTCAGGTCTCCACAGTCGGGCCGCTCAGATCGCCGTAGGTGGTCTTCTAGCCAGGGTTATAAGGGTTCGCACTAGAGCCAGCCATCTCTCAACGCTATGCCAGCACGGAGTTCTTCACAAGCCCATCTGTCCAGGGTTCTTCTCGGCCTAGTTCATCAGTTGGACACTCTAGTGCTAGGGGTCCTTGTCACGCCCCAAATCGAGGAACATGACCGGCGCCTGACCGGATTGCCCCAGTCAAGCGGACCTGGGTGCCTTTCATTCCCACGCGTTACCCCTGTGTTGACTGTTTCTCATTAACCACATATATTACTAATCATAATTGATTTCACATTAAACAAATAAAACGATACGAGTGATTCATTAACAAGATTTCAATTTTTACAACGCCCGACATAACATAATATCTACATAATACTGGAGTCCCACAGTTTACATGTCTATCGAGCCTCTAGGATACAAAAAGGGAAATACAATACTTGCCGGTAACAAGGCTCCGGCTATACCTTACAAAACCAAAATGAAATCTAAACCGAGTGGCATGAACCACACAAGGCCCCGAGGAAGAAAGGGGCTCACCAAAATGGGCAGTGGAAGGAGAAGGATACTACTGCCGATGAGCTGAAGTGCCTGCTACTGATCCACCTACAATCATAACACGAATGTAGCGCCCCGGCAAAAGGGACGTCAGTACACTTGAATTGTACTGGTATGTATGGACAAACTTTGTCCCAAGTAAACTCAAGCCATTAAATTACATCAACAATTAATTAAGCCAACCAACCATGTTTCCACATTTTCCTCATTTCAAATAATTCTCACACAAAGCACTTTCTACAATCAACCAATTTAACAATAACCAATCAATCACGTAAAGCACAAGTAGTCAAACAAAGGGGCAATCGGTGCCCCACAGGTTGCAAACTCTCCTGCTGTCTCCTTTCACAATTTCACATTATTGATTTATGTATCAATTTTCAATAGCGATTTCGATCGCTTTCCATCCTTATTGCCCCTGACCACCCTTATTACCTCGGCCACCCTTATCACCCCAACCCAAACCTTATTTCACCACGTTGCGGCGCGCAACACGACCCCGCCTTACAGTTGAAAACACAACAATTTCAAACAAGCAGATAAGGTACTACACACAATTTCAACAAGTTCAAATAAGCAACTTACACATTGGTTCATGTTCTCAATTTCTTCTCAATGCAATATCACAACCATGTTACAATATTTCCACAATTCAAGTGTTTCATCTCTTTCCACAATAAACCAATTCTCAAGTGTTTCGTTTGTTTTCCACAAGGTGCCATATAGGCCATCATAGTCATTATTCACAATTCTTTTGCCAAATTTAACTCTCATTTTACATTACTCATAACTCAACAACAAACTTTGAATATCCAACAACAACATCAAGAATTTCACACAATTTGTCAATTTAACCCGAAACAAACAACTTCACACACATAGGCGATTTCACAAGAATCAAAATTAGCCATACATACCTGGTGATGATTTTTCCTCCTACTTTATGCTTACCCAAGATATTCTACTCTTGCCAACCTTGTTCTTGAAGACTCTTACTTCTACCCACTTCTTTTTACTAGAAATCAAGTTCAATAATCATGCATGAGTGTAAAAATTCTATTTTTAAAAGCTATTATATGCAAACCTCTCTTTACCCAATTAAAACTGAAAATCAAAGAAAATAGTTAGGGTTTTTACCTTGAAAATATTGGGGAAGTTGAATCCTTGCCCTAGAATCCCTTGGAATTAAGTAGTTGGAACAATCTTTGAAGATGAAGAACTCTCTCTCTAAAAACCCTCTCTTCTCTCTCTAATTTTGGTGAGATGATATGATATAATGAAGAAGAAAGGTGTTATATTAAAGAAGAGATCGGGTCAAAATGTTACAAAAATCTGGGCCGGGGTCAAATATGCGGTCACTATGCGACCGCAGAATCAACATGCGGTCCGCATAGTGACCGCAGAATGGCTCAAAAAATTACGCAGGTTCTGTTAAGACATGCGGTCACTATGCGGACCGCATGTTGATTCTGCGGTCGCAAAAGTGCACCGCAGATTGACATGCGATCGCATATCGACCGCACATTTGACACGGATTTGGGCAACTCTCTGGAACGATTTGCGGTCAGAATGCGGTCCGCATGTCAGGTTTGCGGTCGCATTCTTGACCGCACATTTGACACTTTTTCGGAAAAATTATTTCTCTACATTTTTGAAACTTAAATCATTACCAAGGGTCCGAACCGCGGCTCGCAAGCTCGCCGCGAAGAATTCTACGCATTCCTAACACATTATTCGGACCATGACACCACGGCTACTAGGTTTTATGCACAAAAATTTTACGGGGCCTTACAGTCCTCATCAATCTCAGCCCCTAGCACCCGGGAGTTGCTTAGAGTGCGAAGAGTTTGGGCACATCCGTAGAGAGTGTCCCCATTTTGTTTCCAGGTCATATCACCAGAGGGGGCAGCCCTCATCATCTAGTCCTTCTACTTCAGCACCCGCCTCGCCAGCTGGGGGTGAGGGTCAGTCAGCTAGGGGTTGCCCTCGAGGGGGAGGCCGATCAGGCAGACAGGCTAGATGCTATGCCCTTCAGGGCCGATCTGAGGCTGTTGGTTCTGATATTGTCATTACATGTATTATTTCAATCTGCCACAGAGATGCCCCAGTATTGTTCGATCCTGGTTCTACTTACTCTTATGTATTTACATATTTTTCTCCTCATTTATGCACAACCCAAGGGTGTCTTGCATTGCCAGTGCATGTATCTACCCCGGTGGGGGATACTATTGTTGTGGACAATGTATACCGGTCCTGTTTTGTCATTATTGGGGGTCTGGAGACCCGAGTGGACCTATTACTTCTCAGCATGATTGATTTTGATGTTATATTGGGCATGGATTGGTTATCTCCATGTCATGCTATTCTGGACTGTCATGCCAAGACAGTCACTTTGGCTATATTGGGAATTCAGAGGATTGAGTGGCGAGGCACGACTGAGTATGTACCCAGCAGGGTAATATCTTTTCTCAAGGCCCAATGAATGGTTGAGAAGGGATGTCTTTCTTATTTGGCATTTGTGCGGGAGGTCGGAGCTGAGACTCCCAATATTGATTCTGTTCTCATTGTGCGGGACTTTCCTGATGTATTTCCCTCAGACCTGCCGGGCATGCCGCCGGACAGGGACATTGATTTTGGGGTCGATTTGGTGCCAGGTACTTAGCCTATTTCTATTCCTCCATATCGTATGGCACCAGCTGAGCTGAAGGAATTGAAGGAGCAGCTCCAGGAACTCCTAGATAAGGGGTTCATTCGGCCTAGTGTGTCACCGTGGGGTGCACCGGTCTTTTTTGTTAAGAAGAAGGTTGGCTCTATGAGGATGTGTATTGACTAAAGGCAGCTGAACAGGGTAAGCTTGAAGAATAAGTATCCTCTGTCTCGCATTTATTTGATCAACTCCAGGGAGCTAGGGTATTCTCGAAGATTGATCTTCGTTCAGGCTACCACCAGCTGAAGATTAGAGAGTCTGATATTATGAAGACAGCCTTCAGGATGAGGTATAGGCACTATGAGTTTCTTATGATGTCTTTTAGGCTAACCAATGCCCCAGCCGCGTTCATGCATATGATGAACAGTGTATTTCGGCCATATTTGGACTCTTTCGTGATTGTGTTCATAGATGATATCTTGGTGTACTCTCGTAGCCAGGAGGAGCATGCTCAATATCTTAGAGTTGTGTTGCAGAGGTTGTGGGAGGAAAAGTTGTATGCCAAGTTCTCCAAGTGTGAGTTCTGGCTTGAGTCCGTGGCATCTTTAGGACACGTGGTGTCCCGTGATGGTATTCAGGTGGATCTGAGGAAGGTAGAGGCAGTGCAAAGTTGGGCCAGACCGACCTCAGCTACTAATATTCGTAGCTTCCTAGGATTGGCAGGGTATTATTGTCGATTTGTTCAGGGATTCTCTTCTATTGCTTCACCCTTGACTAGATTAACTCAGAAGGGTGCTCCTTTCGTATGGTCCGAGGAGTGCGAGGAGAGCTTTTAGAAGCTCAAGACCGAACTGTCCACAACACCAGTCTTGATACTGCCGTCAGCTTCAGATCCTTATACTGTGTATTTTGATGCCTCGGGAGTTGGCATTCGTTGTGTATTGATGTAGGAGGGTAGAGTCATTGCTTATGCTTCTCGCCAGTTGAAGCCCCATGAGAAGAACTACCCTGTACATGATTTGGAGCTAGCAGCCATAGTTCACGTCCTGAAGATTTGGAGACATTACCTGTATGGTTTCTCTTGTGAGGTGTATACAGATCATCGCAGTCTTCAGCATCTATTCAGACAAAAGGACCTTAATTTGAGACAACGGAGGTGGCTGGAGTTGCTTAAGGATTATGACATCAACATATTATATCATCCGGGGAAGGCCAATGTTGTGGCCGATGCTTTGAGCTGAAAGGCAGTCAGTATAGGCAACCTAGCTTATATTCCAGTTGGGGAGAGGCCATTTGCATATGATGTTCAGGCTCTAGCCAATCGGCTAATGAGGTTGGATGTTTCTGAGCCGAGCCGAGTGTTGGCTTGTGTTGTTTCTTGGTCTTCTTTATATGATCGCATCAGAGAACGTCAATATGATGACCCACATTTGCTTGTCCTTAAGGATAGAATTCTAAATGATGATTCTAGAGACGTGACTATTGATAGTGATGGTGTTCTGAGGATGCAGGGCCGTATCTGCGTGCCCAATGTAGATGGCATTCGAGAGTTGATACTAGAGGAGGCTCACAGCTCGCGATACTCCGTTCATCCAGGTGCCGCGAAGATGTACCAAGACTTGAGATAGCATTACTGGTGGAGAATGATGAAGATGGATATTGTTAGGCATGTAGCCAAGTGCCTCAACTGCCAGCAGGTCAAGTATGAGCATCAGAGACCGGGCGATGTTCTTCAGCGTATGGTTATTCCCGAGTGGAAGTGGGAGAGAATTACCATGGATTTTGTTACTGGGCTCCCTCGGACTTTGAGGAAGTTCGATTCAGTATGGGTGATTGTTGATCGGCTGACCAAATCCGCACATTTCATCCCATTATGTACTACTTACTTATCGGAGCGGTTACCGGTGATTTTCATTCGGGAGATTGTCAGGTTGCATGGGGTCCCAATGTCTATCATATCTGATAGAGGCACTCAGTTTACTTCTAAGTTCTGGAGAGCATTTCAGCGGGAGCTAGGTATGCAGGTTGAGTTGAGCACCGCATTCCATCCTCAGACAGACGGACAGTCTGAGCACACTATTCAGATCCTGGAGGATATGTTGCGTGCAAGTGTGATTAATTTTTGAGGTTCGTGGGATGAGTTCTTGCCACTTGCTGAGTTTTCCTACAAAAACAGTTACCAGTCGAGTATTTAGATAGCCTCGTACGAGGCATTGTATGGCAGACGATGTAGATCTCCCGTGGGATGGTTTGAGCCAGGTGAGGATAGATTGATAGGGACTGAGTTAGTTCAGGATGCTCTGGATAGAGTGAAGTTGATTCAGGAGAGGCTTCGCACTGCACAGTCTCGCCAAAAGAATTATGCGGACCGTAGGGTTTGAGAGCTGTCTTTCATGGTTGGTGATAGGGTATTGCTTGAAGGTTTCCCCCATGAAGGGTGTCATGCGGTTCAGGAAGAAGGGAAAGCTGAGTCCCGGGTACATTGGTCCTTTTGAGATACTCAGGAGGGTTGGAGAGGTGGCATATGAGCTGGCCTTGCCACCTAGTTTGTCCGGTGTTCATCCAATATTCCATGTGTCTATGCTCCGGAAGTATATCGGGGATCTGTCTCATGTGCTGGACTTCAGTACTATTCAGCTTGATGGTGATCTATCTTATGATGTGGAGCTTGTGGCTATTCTAGGTAGACAGATTTGAAAGTTAAGGTCCAAGGACATTGCTTCAGTCAAGGTGCAGTGGAGAGGCCGGCCTGTGAAGGAGGCTACTTGGGAGATCGAGTAGGAGATGCGGAGCAGATATCCTCACCTATTTTAGTCTCCAGGTATGTTTCTTAACCCGCTAGTGGACGAGCGTTCTCTTAAGTTGGGGAGAATGTGATGACCCGGCCCGTCATCATGTGAGTTATTACCCCGTTATCCCCGTATTATGCTTGTTAATGTTTCAGTATGCATGTTTGGTGAGTTTGAGTCAATTCGGGTTGAGTTTGTAGTTTTAGGCTTGGAATGGCTAAAGTTGAATTTTGGCGAAATCCGAACGGTAGGTGAGATTTTGATCCGGGGGTCGGAATGGAATTCTGACAGTTGCAGTAGCTCCGTTAGGTGATTTTGGATATGCCTGCAAATATTCAGGTCATTCGGAAGTTGTTTGGTCGGGTTTTTGATCAAATTTTGGTTGCGGAAGTTTAAATGAAAACTTCGGCTTGAATTCGCTTGGATTCGATGATTTCTTTGTTTAAGGGCATGTTTTTAGGATTGGACCAAGTTTGTATCTTGTTTTGGAGTATGTTGGTGGTTTTCGTTAGGGTCCCGGGGCCTCGGGATGAATTCGGGGGTCCAAACGGACCATTTTTGGCCAAAGAAGAGGCCAGGTGTGCTGTCATAGGTGCAACAGACGTTTGTTCTTCGCGTTCACGAAGATGACCACGCATTCGCGATGTGTATCGGAGAGTCGAGGATTTTTGTTCTTCGCGTTCACGAGGCGTTGGACGCGAACACGTAAGGTGAGGATTGGGATGTATCGCGATCGCAAAGACTGGATTGCGTTCGCGTAGGTATAAGGCAGTTGGTCATCACGAACGCGACTGAGGCCACGCGTTCGCGTAGTGGAAAAATTAGGACTGCTGCCATTTGTTCATTCCGAACGCGTGCGTAGTATCGCGTTCACTTAGGGTAAAAATGCCTGGCAGTGAATTTAAGTCCAGAACATTTCAGTCGCGGTCATTCACTCATAAAGCTCCATTGTTGAGTCTTAGAGAGAGAAATTGATGGGAAATTGCTGGGATTTCACCGGGTTATCATCGGAGGTAAGTTTTTATGGTTCAAATATGTGTTTTTATCTTAGAATCCTTATCTATTTCACTAAAATTGGAAGAATTAATGGGGGAATTTAGCCCTAAGCCAGAGTTATGATAAAATGTTGAATTGCATGGGCAAACGGAGTTCGATTTTGGCAAACCTTATATGTATGGACTCGTGTTGAGATAAGGATTCCAAAAATGTAACTTTCGTAATTTTTCGAGAAGCGTACCAAAAGTCGAATTTTGACAACTTTGTGGGTTTTGGTGTAAATCAAATTATTTCGAATGGGTTGTGTCTAATTAGCCTATATTGATGTGTTCTCATTGATTTTGAGCAGATTTGGCATCCAATGGGATTGATTTGCGAGGCAAGTGCAAGGTGGACTAGGACTTCTACCGGATCGAGGTGAGTGGTGGTTGTAAACAATGTACTGAGGGTTTGAAACCCCGTACTTGCACTTTACAGTTCTATGTTGAGTTGAGACAGGCGTCATGTGACAGGCGTGGTGACATTGTGACTGGGGGATTGGACTTGGTCCTTCCCGACTGATAGTTTATTGTGTATTATGACTGTGAACGAGCTTATAACTGTGTAATTGGGCTAGTAGCCGCGATTGGGGCCTTGTGCCGATCTGTAGAAGTATTAAGGAAACCTGTAGAGCTAGGTGACCCCTTATATCATGCTGGATACATACACTCAGTCGTAGTTATAGCTGTATAGCATATCATGAGCCAGTACTAGATGTGTACTTTGATAGAGACTACCTAGGGTAGGATTCCCTGTGCTAGCTGAGTGGGCCTGAGAGGCTAAGTCTATATTGACCGAGATGGGGTCGAGTACCCGCTGTGAGGTATTGATATATATACCGGATCGGGCTGCACACCGCAGCATTTTATATACTTATATATTGGATCGGGTTGCACGCTGCAGCATTTTATATACTTATATATTGGATCAAAAGCGCAAGATATATATATATATATATATATATATATATATATATATATATATATATATATATATATATATATTGGATCGGACTGCACGCCGCAGTAATATATATGTGGATCGGATTGCACGCTGTAGTATCATAGCGCTTGGGCTGAAAGAGCCCCTCCGGAGTCTGTACACACCTCCAGTGAGCGCACTATATATATTGGATCGGGCTGCACACCGCAACACTATATATATTGGATCGGGCTGCACACCGCATCACTATATATATTGAATCGGGCTGCACGCCGCAACACTACATATATTGGATCGGGTTGCACACCGCATCGCTATATATATCGGATCGGGCTGCACGCCGCAACATTTTATATATATACATATATATTGGATCGGGCTGCACGCCGCAGCAGTATGAGTGAGGACTAGGTCAGTATGGGATCATTGTGAGACAATTGTGGACTGGAATTGGACTTATCACTAGGGAGATGACTTACCTGTGAGGTTACCCTTAGAATTGTTTAGTGATAGTACCGGTGTTCTTATTTTCAGTTATTGTTTATTATTATTACTCACTGAGTTGATATATACTCACCCCACTCCCTTGCACATTTTGTGCAGATTCACAGGTGCCAGAGAGCAGTTGAGCTGTCGCAACTGCTTATTCATTACTATCCCGAGGAGATTTCGAGGTAGCTGCCGACGTTCGCAGGACCTGATCTCTCCTTCTTATCATTTAGTTGCTTTCATTCTGCCTAGACTTGTATTGTGTAGGATATTTCGTTGTAGAGGCTCAGACTTGTGACACCACGTTTTGGTTGGGACTGTATTTTGTATGCTTCTACTTCCACGTTTATCGTTTTGATATGAAAATATGTTGTTTAAGTTTAACTGATCATATGTAATTAATAATTGGTTGGTTTAATGGATAACATGGTCGGGCTTGCCTAGCAATATGTTGGGCGCCATCACGACCGGGGTTTGGGTCGTGACATTTCATATTTCCACTGTTGTTGCTGTTGCTGCGTTGCATAACTACTCTACTGATTTTCTTCATCTTTTGCTTCCAATACCAGGTATATAACTGTAACCTTTGCAATTATTGTAAGCTAATATATATATATATATATATATATATATATATATATATATATATATATATATATATATATATATATATATATATATATATATATATATATATATATATATATATATATATATTTTGAAATTTTAATTCCACTTTAATTCGTTAATTAAGTATCATATGTTTAGGTAACTGTCAAACTATTTGATAATTGAAATAAGAGGAAAACAACATAAGTTGGCCTTTAATTATTCGGATTAGTAAAAATTGGTTAGTTCATTAGCTATAGATGTTTTAATATTGTCAGCAATAGAATAATTGTAAACATGTAGTTAGATTTAGTTAAAATATGGATCTGAATAATTTTTCATGAATTAAGCATTAAGGCACGATTTAAGTTTAAATAAGGCAAGATAACTTGTAAGTTTAACAAATTTTCAAATAAGCATAAGTGATTAAGATAAATTATAATTTTAAAATAATTATAAATTGTTAATTCCAATGGTTCA
Organism: Nicotiana noctiflora; assembly: GCA_032618575.1. Classification (NCBI taxonomy): domain Eukaryota; kingdom Viridiplantae; phylum Streptophyta; class Magnoliopsida; order Solanales; family Solanaceae; genus Nicotiana; species Nicotiana noctiflora. Next base: position 27,368 of record JASVEL010013505.1, on the reverse strand, counting down.
AGTCACATAACCATATAAGTTTAAACTAGTTATGGAATAATTAGTTTAATTTTTATATATCATTTGTCGATCCAATATCTTATTTTTAATTTCAATTTTAGTAATATTTCTTTCCGTTAACATTTGTCTTGTACCATTACCTGCATATTATGGATATCTACGATACTAATGTCATATTTTCCTTAAAATTTTGGTATTGTTAATCATGTATGTGGGTTGTAATGTTCGAGCTCGTCAGTACTTTCAGTCCAAAGGTTAAACTTGTTACTTATTGAGTTAGTTGTCACCCTGCACTTTTTGTGCAGATCCAGTTGTTTCCGGACACGGTGTTTGGTGATTCTCAGAATTTTTCAGCCATTCCGAGATTATCGAGGTAGCTGCCTGGCATCCGCAGACCTTGACTCTCCTCCCCTATCTCTCCATTTTACTTATTTAGTTTCCACTTTCTTAGATAGTGTATTAGACCTTGTATTTGCATAGATGCTCATGTATTAAGTGACACCTTAGTTTTAGAAAAAACTTCTATATCCAGTTGTGACGATTTTAGCCAATTTTATGAAATCTTCACTTATTTGAACATGTTTTAATATATATATATATATATATATATATATATATATATATATATATATATATATAACAACACAAGCTTTAATCTTGTTCTAATTAATTTCTTTTGAATATTAGTTATCACATTTTGTATTTATTTATAAATTTCGAAGTTCCTAATTATTTTTTTTATATAAGTTTAATTCCTTTCCATTAATATTTGTTTCAAATTAATTGAGTGTATTACATTTTTCAGTTCGTAATTAATTAGAATTTTTCTTTCTTTATTATAGAGACAAATTTAAATAAGAAATGTAGTCATTTTAGGATATTCTTAAAATAAAGAAGGTGTGCCTCGCCATATTAAATTACAAATTGTGGGGCCCTTGATAAAAGGATGTAATAATTTGATAGATTTCGGAGTTGGTCGTTTAGTGAATTTTCACGAACTCTTCTAAAAAATAATAACGCGTTAGTATCTTTAAGCGTGTATTTAATAATCTTATCTCCCTAAACTCGGGTGCGCATTTATGTGACCCAAATCCAAATCTCAACAAAATCGAAATGTATCGATAATCACGGGTACATTGATTGTGGTGTGGTTTGAGATGTATTTCATGAAGTTGTAATTCTTATATTAAAATAATGAGTAATAATATTAAAAGCGGTTAAAGGTTAAAATTTGCACATAAGTTAAAGCATGGTAAATCATATAAATAAGCCGAATATGACAGTTGAGCGACCGTGCTAGAACCACGGAACTTGAGAATGCCTAACACCTTCTCCCGGGTTAACATAATTCCTTATCCGGATTTTTGGTTCGCGGACTGTTAAACAGAGTCATTATTATCCTCGATTAGGGATTCGACTAGTGACTTGGGACACCTTAAATCTTCCAAGCGGCGACTCTGAATTAAATAAATAAATCCCGTTTTGAGTGTCCTTTAATTGGAAAAACTCTCTCACACCCTCGCGGGCAGCGCCAAAAGGAGGTGTGATAACTCTGGCGACTCTGCTGGGGACAAGGACCCAGAACTTCGGTTCAGGGTTCAAGAATTCGAGCTCAGTTAAACTGTTATATTTGGCTTTATTTGATTTTTCTCATGCTTTTATGCTTAGTGTGCTAAATGTTACCGCTTTAATATTATCTAGATTGTATATATAAATTGTGCCGAAACTAATCTCCTCTCTGAGTCTTCTAAATCATGAGGAATGGTGCACTTCAGGTGACTTCTTTTCTATATAGTGTCTAATTCCCACTTTAGAACGAGGTTTGGATAAGTTGCAAAACCGGTGAAGCTTCTGTATTCCCGGGCTGCTGCCTCCTCCTCAGCTCGAGCTGTCCACTCGGGTAAGCCCGGTCTAGACCAATAAACCTAGGGTTTAAACCTAGAAGAACAATAAACTCATACCGGATCCTTAGTAGGACGTTTGTTTGCATCACATGCATTTGACTTAGGGGACTCAACACAGAGGTTGGGTCCGTCTAGGACAAGTGACCTGAAATGAAAAGACCATCCTGCTGCATCCTGTTTGTTTTACGCATTTATTTGCTTCAGACTTGCATGCTGACCAGTTTTTAAATATTGAGGAAAATGAAATAAAGAAAAGAAACAATTTTTAGTTTAAAAATAGTTTATTTTTTTTACTTAAAAAAAAAGAAAAAAATGTTTTTTTAAATAAAAAAAAGTGTGATTTATTCTTAAAATAAGAAAAAAATATATATAGTTTTGTTGTTTTTCTATAAAAAAAATTGTTTCATTTACAGATGTGGTTTGTTTTATTTAACCAAACTACGCTGGTTTGATTTTCACCGGATGTGAGATACGTAGGAAACCCCCATCGGGTCCAACCTCATATTTTGCAAAAATAGCCAAAAATGTCGAAATTGATTTTTTGTCGTAAGTAAGTCGGGATTCTGTTTTCAAAATAGCCGAATGTTCCCGAAAGGGACGCCGGAAGGTTGATTTTGCATAAACGGCCAACTTGGGTCATTTTGTAGATCTTTGGTCAATTGACCCACACAGCCTTAAAATCTTTATCCCGAGGCGCTGAAAGGCCGTGTTTGCAATATCGGATTTTCTATTTTTGAAAAACAAGAATAAGAGTCATAAAAAGTCTGGTGATGTTGTTTTTGTCAAAAATAGCCTAATGTTCCCGAAAGGGACGCCGGAAGGTTGATTTTGCATAAACAACCAACTTTGGGTCATTTTTTAGATTTTGACCGATTGACCCACACAACCTTAAAATTTTCGTCCCCGAGGCGTTGAAAGGTCGTGTTTGCAATATCGGATCTTTTGTTTTAATTCGAAAAAAAAATGTCAAAATTTTATTTTTTGTCATAATAAGTCGTGTGATGCCGTTTTTGTCAAATATAGCCGAATGTTCCCGAGAGGGACGCCGAAAGACTGACTTTGCATAATCGACCACTTTTGGTCATTTTAAGGATTTTGGTGAGTTAGCGAACTCAGCCTTAAAATCTTCGTCCCCGAGGTGCTGAAAGATTGTGTTTGCAAAACCATGTCTTTTATTTTAATTTGAGAAAAAAAAAGTCAGTTGGCAAGTAAATACCGTTGGAATTTTCGATCAAAATAAGCCAAACCAGTTTCCGCTGTGTTTTAATCCGTTCTTACCAAGATAGCCTTAGAGTATCTTTCAGTTATTGAAAGGCAATTTTCGTAAAAGAATGGATAAGTTTGAAATGTCAAAACAATCCTCTCCGGCCTCAAAATTCACGTGGAATAGAGAAGGGGCCACATTCGTAAAAATAACCATTTGGTTAAAATTGACATATAGGGGAAGGAATTTGTCCCTTTGTTTTGAGTTTGTAATTCTTTTATGTGTGGGTGTTTGATTTCGAGTCTGTAGGAGCTTTTAAACCTGCGTTATCGAGTTTGTTGCATTATAAATAAAAAAAGTGCTTTATTGTGGTTTGTCGTTTATCTACACGAACTACGCTGGGTCTGGTTCATGCGGGAACATGATACGTAGGTAGTCTACATAAGATTCGACCACTGTTTATAGTAAAAAGGGGAAAGTAAATAAAAGAAGTGAGAGAAATAATGAAGGGGCCTAGAAACACTTAAAAATGATAAGTCGGGATAACGCATGCGGTCTGAGCAAAAGCATAATAGAAATGGTTCATTGCATAAAGACATTGTATCCCCAATGTGCGTTTACTATATCTGTTGAAATTCTAACACTAACAAGTTTGTTGTTTTTCCAATCACAATATCAGTTAGTTGTTAGAAGTGTACTGGCATCGCACAGATATCAGGCAAGATCAAAAGGGCCTATTCCGAAAAGCATGTCTGGTTCGGACAAAAGCAACAAAGAGGAAAAAACAGAAATGCAAACGATGGAGGAAGAAGTAGACATGTTAAGGCGACAAATAGCAGAAATGCACATAGCCTAGGCTAGAGGGCAACCATTACTGATGCTTCCCAATGCTCCTACTCTACCACTGGCTCAGACTCCGGAACATCCTCCCCCTAGTCCGTCAACAAGCTTCCTAAGTCACCAATACTACCAGGGAAGAAATCCCTATGTAAGGCCCCGTAAAATTTTGTGCATAAAACCTAGTAGCTGTGGTGTCTTGGTCCGAATAATGTGTTAGGAATGCGTAAGCGAGCCGCGGTTCGGACCCTTGGTAGTGATTTAAGAGTCAAAAATGTTGAGAATAAAATTTTCCAGAAAAATGTCAAATATGCGGTCAAGAATGCGACCGCAAACCTGACATGCGGACCGCATTCTTGCCGCAAATCGTTCCAGAGAGTTTCCCAAAAATCTGTCAAAAGTGCGGTCGATGTGCGATCGCATGTCAAATCTGCGGTGCATTTTTGCGACCGCAGATCAAACATGCGGACCGCATTTTGGCCGCATTCCTTAACAGAACCTGCATAACTTTGAGGCCATTTTGCGGTCACTTTGCGGATCGCATGTGGGTTCTGCGGTCGCATAGTGACCGCATATTTGACCCCGGCCCAGATTTTTGTAACATTTTGACCCGATCTCTTCTTTAATATAACACACTTCTTCTTCATTTTATCATATCATCTTACCAAAAATTAGAGAGAGAAGAGAGGGTTTTTAGAGAGAGAAATCTTGCATCTTCAAGGATTGTTCCAACTACCTTAATTCCAAGGGATCTTAGGGCAAGGATTCAACTCCCCCAATCTTTTCAAGGTAAAAACCCTAACTATTTTCTTTGATTTTCAGTTTTGATTGGGTAAAGAGAGGTTTGCATATAATAGCTTCTAAAAATAGAATTTTTACACTCATGCATGATTATTGAACTTGATTTTTAGTAAAAAGAAGTGAGTAGAAGTAATAGTCTTCAATAACAAGGTTGGCAAGAGTAAGATAGCTTGGGTAAGCATAAAGTAGGAAGTTAACGGAAGAAAACTCACCACCAGGTATGTATGGCTAATTTTGATTCTTGTAAAATCGCCCAAATGTGTGCGAATTGTTTTGGCATGTGTCAAATTGAGAAATTTTACGTAATTCTTTGATTTCCTTGTTGAGCATTTGATTGATGTTGAACTATGTGTGGTGTGGTATGAAATATGAATTGAAAGATAAAAAGGTAATCGAGATTGGTAAAGAATTGGGAACAACCATTGTGATGGCATATTTGGCTTATTGTGGAAGGAATTTGAAACACCTTAATTGTGGTAAATTGTTGAACATGATTATGTGGACATTTTTGATTTTGGAATACTTGTAACTTGGTTTTGATATTGGCTTGAGAAGAAATTGAGAACATGAACCAATGTGTAAGTTGCTTATTTGAACTTGTTAAAATTGTGTGTAGTACCTTATCTGCTGTTTGAAATTGTTGTGTTTTCAACTGTAAGGCGGGGTCGTGTTGCGCGCCGCAACGTGGGGAAATAAGGTGTGGGTTGGGGTGATAAGGGTGGCCGAGGTAATAAGGGTGGTCAGGGGTAATAAGGATGGAAAGCGATCGAAATCGCTATTGAAAATTGATACAAAAATCAATAATGTGAAATTGTGAAAGGAGACAGCAGGAGAGTTTGCAACCTGTGGGGCACTGATTGCCCCTTTGTTTGACTATGTGTACTTTACGTGATTGATTGGTTATTGTTAAATTGGTTGATCGTAGAAAGTGCTTTGTGTGAGAATTATTTGAAATGAGGAAAATGTGGAAACATGGTTGGCTCTGGCTTAATTAATTGTTGATGTAATTTAATGGCTTGAGTTTACTTGGGACAAAGTTTGTCCATACATACCAATACAATTCAAGTGTACTGACGTCCCTTTTGCCGGGGGCGCTACATTCGTGTTATGATTGTAGGTGGATCAGTAGCAGGCACTTCAGCCTCATCGGCAGTAGTATCCTTCTCCTTCCACTGCCCGTTTTGGTGAGCCCCTTTCTTCCTCGGGGCCTTGTGTGGTTCATGCCACTCGGCTTAGATTTCATTTTGGTTTTGTAAGGTATAGCCGGAGCCTTGTTACCGGCAAGTATTGTATTTCCCTTTTGTATCCTAGAGGCTCCATAGACATGTAAACTGTGGGATTGTGGCCTATGTATATGTATAGGGCGTTGTAAATATAAATTATGAACTTGTTAGTGAATCAATCACATGGTTTTGTTTATGCATTATGAAATCAGTCATTATTGGTAAAATATTTGGTTAATGAGAAACAATCAACACAGGGTTAACGCGTGGGAATGAAAGGCACCTAGGTCCGCTTGACTGGGGCAACCCGGTCAGGCGCCGGTCATGTCCCTCGATTTGGGGCGTGACAAACTTGGTATCAGAAGCTTAAGGTTTTAAAGTGTCCTAGGATGTCTCGGAGCCGTGTCTAGTAGTGCCCTTCTTATAGGTGTGTTGTCGACCACATCATATAAGTAGGGGGCTACACGGGCATTTAGGAATTTACCTACTTCTTTGTTAATCTATATCGTGCGGTAAAGTGCAATGTGGAAATATCCGTGTCTAATTCGTGCCTTGTTCCCAAATTTTCAGAATATGGCACCTAAGAAGAAGGCTAGACTCGGCCTTAGGGCCAATGCCGGCCCAAGTGCAGCTGTTAATCATGTACCCGATGCCGTGGGAGAGAATGACCCACCGGTCCCGAATTTGCCTGGCCCATCTGTTCAAAACCCAAGTGTCCCTATTCCAGCCGCGGCAGAGGATGCCACCATTCCTCCTGCCGGTGTTCCTGACTCAGATACAGTTCCCGCTTCGGGCTCTGGTATCTCTAATGAAGATCTTAGGGGAGCCATCCATATGTTAACACAGCTAGTGGCCGCCTAGGCCCAGAGATCCCATGATGCCCCTGCATCCTCCAGCGGACAGGGAGATTCCTTTGGCTCCAGAGTCCATCAATTCTTGCGATTGGCCCCTCCAGAATTTTCAGGTACCGATCCAGAGGCTGACCCACAGGAATTCCTTGATGAGATATACAAGACCCTCGGAGTGATGAAGGCTACAGATATAGAGGGGGTAGAGTTGGCCTCTTACAGGCTGAAGGGAGCGGCACGTTCATGGTTCGAAACGTGGGAGGATTCCCGTGAGGAAGGGAGCCCTCCGGCCAGATGGGACGAGTTCGTAGATGCATTTATGGACCACTTCTTGCCTCTGCCGAGGTGATGGCAGCTCGCGCCACGGAGTTCGAGGTCCTCAAGCAGGGCGTATGAGTGTTTGGGAGTATCACACGGAGTTCGTAAGGTTGTCCAAGTATGCTCCTTATTTAGTGTCGACCATGGATGCCCGGTTCGACGGTTTGTTCAATGGCCTTAGCCCTTTGGTGGTGAATGAGGCCGCCACAGCAGCTTTGCACTCGTACATGAACTATGGGAGGATTGTGGGGTTTGCTCGGTGCCACGCAGGCCGGGAAATCGAAGATTCGTGCGTAAAGAGAAAGTAGCGAGCAGGGCCCGGCCAACGGGTCGTTCGGGGAGATCACTTCTGCGGAGGGGTCATCGGGGCCATCCCGGTCATATGCTCGGTCCTCCGCGAGTGCACCGCCATCCGTGCACGATCATCAGCAGGGCAGTTACTCGAGACCTGGTTCAGACAGAGCAGGAGGTCTCGTCAGTCTGGTCATCCTGGGGTGAGATCCCGGCAGCAGGGGAGACCTACATGCCCCAAGTGTGGGAGATTTCATACAGAAACTTGCTACCTTGACCTTCCAGTGTGCTTCGGGTGCGGGGTGAGAGGTCACATCTAGTGGGACTGTCGTGCGCCTAGTCATGATATGGGTAGGAGATCTGCCAGTCATCCGGTTCTTCAATTGTTATATCATCAGTGTGTCCTCCAGCTCTAGTAGGGCGTGGTGCGGCTAGGGGTGGAGCTCGTGGTAGGGGTGGACCTAGCCGGTTCTATGCTTTGAGTGGCCGCCAAAATGCCGAGGCTTCTCCAGATGTTGTTACAGGTATCATGTCTGTTCAGACTATTGATTGCTATGCCCTTATCGATCCAGGGTCCTCCTTGTCTTATGTTACTCCATTCATTGCTTCAAGTTTTGGGATAGTACCCGAACAGCTTCATGAGCCGTTCTCGGTGTCGACTCCAATCGGTGATTCTATTACTGCCTCACGAGTCTATAGGAATTGTGTTGTTACGGTGGGTGGTCGTGATACCCCAGCCGATCTTATTGAGCTTGGGATGGTAGATTTTGATGTAATTATGGGGATGGATTGGCTCTATTCGTTCTTTGCCAAACTTGACTGTCGAACGAGAGTTATGAGGCTCGAGTTCCCTAACGAGCCAGTTATTGAATGGAGAGGAAATGGTGTGGTGCCAACGGGTAGGTTTATTTCCTACCTTAAGGCTTCGAAGATGATTAAGAAAGGGTGTATCTATCACCTGGTTCGGGTAACGGACACCACCTCAGAGGTGCCTACCCTCGAGTCTGTGCCAATTGTGAATGAATTTCCTGAAGTGTTTCCGGATGAGCTTCCAGGCATTCCTCCGGATAGGGAGATTGACTTTGGGATCGATATATTGCCGGATACTCGGCCAATATCCATTCCACCATATAGAATGGCGCCAGCAGAGTTAAGGGAGTTAAAGGAGCAACTGAGGGATTTATTAGAGAAAGGGTTCATACGACCGAGTGTGTCACCGTGGGGTGCTCCGGTTCTCTTTGTCAGAGAAAGAAGGATGGGTCACTTCGAATGTGTATTGATTATCGGCAGCTCAACAAAGTCACCATCAAGAATAAATATCCTTTGCCTCGAGTGGATGATCCGTTTGACCAATTGCAGGGAGCGAGGTTCTTCTCAAAGATTGATTTACGGTCTGGGTACCACCAGTTGAAAATCAGGGAGCAGGATATTCCTAAGACCGCCTTCAGAACTCGTTATGGTCACTTTGAGTTTTTGGTCATGTCTTTTGGGCTAACCAATGCCCCAGCACCTTTCATGGACCTTATGAATCGGGTTTTCAAGCCATTCCTAGATTCCTTTGTGATTGTATTCATTGACGATATTCTCATCTACTCTCGGAGCAGAGAAGATCATGCCGTTCACCTCAGAGCAGCATTGCAGACCCTTCTTCAGCATCAATTGTATGCCAAGTTCTCAAAATGTGAGTTTTGGTTGGAGTCCGTAGCTTTTCTAGGGCATGTTATTTCCAGTGAGGGAATTATGGTGGATCCTCGGAAGATTGCGGCAGTGAAAGATTGGCCTAGACCCACGACCCCGACAGAGATTCGCAGCTTTTTGGGTCTGGCAGGGTACTATCGGAGGTTTGTAGAGGGATTCTCAACCCTCGCCTCCCCATTGACTAAATTGACGCAGAAAGCAGTTAAGTTCCAGTGGTCCGAAGCATGTGAGAAAAGTTTCCAAGAACTGAAGTCAAGATTGACCTCGGCACCGGTATTGGCCTTGCCAGAAGGCACAGAGGGATTTGTAGTCTATTGTGATGCCTCCAGAGTCGGTTTGGGATGTGTATTGATGCAGCACGGAAAGGTTATAGCTTATGCTTCCAGACAACTCAAAAACCATGAGAAGAATTATCCGACGCATGATTTGGAACTTGCAGCTGTTGTGTTTGCCTTGAAAATATGGCGACACTATCTTTATGGGGTTCATGTAGATGTGTTTTCGGACCACAAGAGCCTCCAGTATTTGTTCAAGCAGAAAGAGCTGAATCTGAGACAGCGGCGGTGGTTAGAACTACTCAAGGACTATGATATGGACATATTGTACCATCCAGGGAAGGCAAATGTGGTAGCTGACGCTCTTAGTCGGAAATCCATGGGTAGTTTGGCTCATTTGGGTGTGGATCGGAGACCCCTGGCTCGAGAGGTCTACCAATTAGCCAGCTTGGGGGTTCGTATTTCGGCGTCAGACGAGGGGGATATCTTGGTGCATAATGGAGCAGAATCATCATTGGTCGCGGAAATCAAGGAAAAACAGTTCATGGATCCAGCATTGGTTCGGGTGAAGGAAGCGATCATGAATGACAAGACCTCAGCATTTGTACTCAGCAGCGAAGATGGTGTATTGCGGTGTCAAGATAGGCTATGTGTTCCGGATGTGGACGAGCTTCGGGAAAGAGTGATGGCAGAGGCTCATACTTCCAGGTATTCTGTGCACCCCGGTTCAACGAAAATGTATCACGATCTCAAGGAGATTTATTGGTGGAACGGTATGAAAAGGGATGTGGCAGGCTTTGTAGCTAAATGTCCGAACTGTCAACAAGTGAAGGCCGAGCATCAACGGCCTGGTGGATTAACTCAGCTTATAGAAATACCAAGGTGGAAATGGGAGATGATCAATATGGATTTCGTGGTGGGGTTACCTCGCACTCGGCGTAAGTTTGACTCAATATGGGTGATAGTAGATCGACTCACCAAATCAGCTCACTTCCTGCCTGTCAAGTCCACTGATACCGCGGAGCAATATGCAAGATTGTACATCAAGGAGATAGTAAGGCTTCATGGCACTCCACTTTCTATTATCTCGGATCGCGGAGCTCAGTTCACAGCTAACTTTTGGAAGAAGTTTCAGCAAGGTTTGGGAACTCAGGTGAATCTCAGCACAGCTTTCCATCCACAGACCGATGGACAGGCCGAGCGGACCATTCAGACGCTTAAAGATATGTTGCGGGCTTGTGTCTTAGATTTTAAAGGTAATTGGGATGAACACTTGCCACTGATAGAATTTGCTTACAATAACAGCTATCATGCTAGCATTCAAATGGCCCCATTTGAGGCATTGTACGGGAGAAGATGTAGGTCGCCAATCGGGTGGTTTGAGGTAGGTGAAGCAGAATTGCTAGGGCCAGATATGGTGTACGAAGCTATGGAAAAGGTCAAGGTTATTCAAGAGAGAATGAAAACAGCACAGAGTCGTCAAAAGTCCTATGCGGACGTTCGTCGAAGGGATTTGGAGTTTCAAGTCGCATGATTGGGTGTTCTTGAGGGTATCTCCTATGAAGGGAGTCATGCGATTCGGAAAGAAAGGGAAATTGAGTCCTAGGTATGTCGGGCCATATCGGATCGTTCAAAGGATTGGTCAAGTTGCTTATAGGCTAGAGTTGCCTCCCGAGATGTCATCAGTGCATCCGGTATTCCATGTGTCCATGTTGAAGAAAGTGATTGGAGATCCATCCACCATCATGCCAGTCGAAGCTATAGAGGTTAATGAAGATTTGTCATACGAAGAAGTTCCAGTTGCCATTCTTGATAGGCAAGTCCGTAAGTTGAGAAATAAGGAAGTTGCCTCTGTTAAAGTATTGTGGCGAAGTCAACAAGTTGAGGAGGCCACATGGGAAGCGGAAAAAGAGATGAAGGAAAAGTACCCCTATTTGTTCGATCAAGCCTAGAAGAAATTAGATGACCCTCCTACTCCTAGTAACTGTCATCTTGCCTAAGTTGTTTCCCTCTTAGTATTAGTAAAGTCTCCTTCATTTTGTAATGAGTTAAATGTGTTGTTACCTTGGGTCACTTGAACCTTTCTTGATAAATGAAATCCTTATAAATATTCGCGTGTTTAATAAACAACTAATAGTAAGTGTAGATTGGTAATGGTTTGTTAAGTGTACATGGTGTGTTAAAATGGTTAAATAAGGTAAGAATTCATCGAAGTGACTAGTTTATGTGCAATTGTAACAATGTGATAGAATATGTGCATTCGTTGAGGTAAGAAAGTGTATACCAGTTGTGAAAAGTGTTGTAGTTGTATATTGTTGTTTGGTAATGTGTTTCGGGGCCCTCTGACAGGTGGATATGCCCATAATACAAAGGAAACTCTGGCGAAATTTTTCTAAAATATAAGAGTTAGTCAAAATCTTGATAGCTTGCATACCATGTCTTTCAAAACTCATTTATTTCAAAATCCTCATTCGAGGACGAATGATCTTAAGGGGGGAGGATGTAAGGCCCCGTAAAATTTTGTGCATAAAACCTAGTAGCTGTGGTGTCTTGGTCCGAATAATGTGTTAGGAATTCGTAGAATTCTGCGGTTCGGACCCTTGGTACGGACCCTTGGTAGTGATTTAAGAGTCAAAAATGTAGAGAATTAATTTTTCCGAAAAATGGCAAATATGCGGTCAAGAATGCGACCGCAAACCCGACATGCGGACCGCATTCTTGCCGCAAATCGTTCCAGAGAGTTTCCCAAAAATCTGTCAAAAGTGCGGTCGATGTGCGATCGCATGTCAAATCCGCGGTGCATTTTGCGACCGCAGATCAAACATGCGGACCGCATTTTGGCCGCATTCCTTAACAGAACCTGCATAACTTTGAGGCCATTTTTGCGGTCACTTTGCGGACCGCATGTGGATTCTGCGGTCGCATAGTGACCGCATATTTGACCCCGGCCCAGATTTTTGTAACATTTTGACCCGATCTCTTCTTTAATATAACACACTTCTTCTTCATTTTATCATATCATCTCACCAAAAATTAGAGAGAGAAGAGAGGGTTTTTAGAGAGAGAAATCTTGCATCTTCAAGGATTGTTCCAACTACCTTAATTCCAAGGGATCTTAGGGCAAGGATTCAACTCCCCAATCTTTTCAAGGTAAAAACCCTAACTATTTTCTTTGATTTTCAGTTTTAATTGGGTAAAGAGAGGTTTGCATATAATAGCTTCTAAAAATAGAATTTTTACACTCATGCATGATTATTGAACTTGATTTTTAGTAAAAAGAAGTGAGTAGAAGTAATAGTCTTCAATAACAAGGTTGGCAAGAGTAAGATAGCTTGGGTAAGCATAAAGTAGGAAGTTAACGGAAGAAAACTCACCACCAGGTATGTATGGCTAATTTTGATTCTTGTAAAATCGCCCAAATGTGTGCGAATTGTTTTGGCATGTGTCAAATTGAGAAATTTTACGTAATTCTTTGATTTCCTTGTTGAGCATTTGATTGATGTTGAACTACGTGTGGTGTGGTATGACATATGAATTGAAAGATAAAAAGGTAATCGAGATTGGTAAAGAATTGGGAACAACCATTGTGATGGCATATTTGGCTTATTGTGGAAGGAATTTGAAACACCTTAATTGTGGTAAATTGTTGAACATGATTATGTGGACATTTTTGATTTTGGAATACTTGTAACTTGGTTTTGATATTGGCTTGAGAAGAAATTGAGAACATGAACCAATGTGTAAGTTGCTTATTTGAACTTGTTAAAATTGTGTGTAGTACCTTATCTGCTGTTTGAAATTGTTGTGTTTTCAATTGTAAGGCGGGGTCGTGTTGCGCGCCGCAACGTGGGGAAATAAGGTGTGGGTTGGGGTGATAAGGGTGGCCGAGGTAATAAGGGTGGTCAGGGGTAATAAGGATGGAAAGCGATCGAAATCGCTATTGAAAATTGATACAAAAATCAATAATGTGAAATTGTGAAAGGAGACAGCAGGAGAGTTTGCAACCTGTGGGGCACTGATTGCCCCTTTGTTTGACTACGTGTACTTTACGTGATTGATTGGTTATTGTTAAATTGGTTGATCGTAGAAAGTGCTTTGTGTGAGAATTATTTGAAATGAGGAAAATGTGGAAAGATGGTTGGCTGGCTTAATTAATTGTTGATGTAATTTAATGGCTTGAGTTTACTTGGGACAAAGTTTGTCCATACATACCAGTACAATTCAAGTGTACTGACGTCCCTTTTGCCGGGGGCGCTACATTCGTGTCATGATTGTAGGTGGATCGGTAGCAGGCACTTCAGCTCATCGGCAGTAGTATCCTTCTCCTTCCACTGCCCGTTTTGGTGAGCCCCTTTCTTCCTCGGGGCCTCGTGTGGTTCATGCCACTCGGTTTAGATTTCATTTTGGTTTTGTAAGGTATAGCCGGAGCCTTGTTACCGGCAAGTATTGTATTTCCCTTTTTGTATCCTAGAGGCTCCATAGACATGTAAACTGTGGGATTGTGGCCTATGTATATGTATGGGGCGTTGTAAATATAAATTATGAACTTGTTAGTGAATCAATCACATTGTTTTGTTTATGCATTATGAAATCAGTCATTATTGGTAAAATATTTGGTTAATGAGAAACAATCAACACAGGGTTAACGCGTGGGAATGAAAGGCACCCAGGTCCGCTTGACTGGGGCAACCCGGTCAGGCGCCGGTCATGTCCCTCAATTTGGGGCGTGACACCCTATGATCCCCAAGGTCCACCACACAATCAAAACCCTCCTCTACCAAAGGTTTCTGTCTATATGGCGCCTCCACCAGCCCCATTGCATAGATCGTCTAGTGAGCTGTTGTTTTAGGCTCACGATACACAATATTACCCCCTGAACCGACATTCAAAACGCTCGATCCACGTGCTTATAATCCCCACTTTAAGCTCCCGGCAGAAACTGAGAGGCCGACTAAGAGTTTGGAGCAGGATGAAATGCTTCGTAAATTGAGAAGCCTGGAGCAGTCCTTTAGGAATATGCATGGGTTGGGCGGCCAAGTTAGTGTGGCCTACAAAGATTTGTGTCCTTTCCTCGATGTAGAACTGCCGGCGGGATTCAAAATGCTGAGGTTTGATCTATATGAGGGACATGGTGATCCAATGGCACATCTGCGTGGTTTTTGTAGCAAGATGAGAGGGGCAGATGGGAAAGATGAGCTGCTGATAGCCTATTTTTGTCAGAGTTTAAGCGGGTCTGCGCTGGAATGGTATACAAGGCAGGATCCCAGCAGGTGGTACACCTGGGATGACCTGGCGCAAGCATTTGCCGATCATTTCCAATATAATCTTGAGATCGTCCCTGACCGTTTCACATTGTTAAAGCCGGAGAAAAAGCATGGAGAGAGCTTCAGGGAATTTGGGTTCCGTTGGAGGGAACAAGCAGCAAGGGTAGATCACCCAATGAAGTAAAGTGAAATGGTGGATTACTTTTTGCAAACTTTGGAGCCAACTTACTTTTGTCACCTAGTGACATCGGTTGGAAAATCTTTCAATGAAGTGGTAAAAACAGGCGGTATGATAGAAGAGGGACTTAAGTCCAATAAGATCCCGAGCTATTCCACGATAAAAGCAAAAACTCAGGCCATTCAGAGCGGCACGGGTGTTGCACTCAGGAAGAAAAAGAGAGAAGAAGTTGCAACGGTAGAGGCAGGTACTTGGTCCAGATCGAAAGGTCATTCCCCTCACTACCAATTCAGACCCCACCATCCAAATCACCCAAATAATCCTCTGCAGAACACATATCCACCACCAAAGGCTTACAAGAACCCTCCAGGACCAGGTTTCCGCGGGAATCAGGTATTCAGAAATGAAAGGGTACAGAGAACATTCACTGAGTTGGGATAAACCTTTACTGCTTTGTTCCACAAATTAAGGCAGTTAGGCTTGTTAAGTCCTATTGAGCCAAGATTGCCAAATCCTCTACCCCAAAATATGGATCTCTCAGTAAGCTGTGAGTGTTGTTCAGGGGCTCCCGGACATGATACCGAGAAGTGTTTGAAGTTGAAAAATGCAGTGCAAAATCTTATTGACACCAACAAGATCGAGGTACAGACACCAGAGATACCCAATATCAATCAGAATCCATTGCCAGCTCACCATTAGACCCATAAGATCAAATTAGTACATAAGAGAGGGGAAAATTAAGAAGCCCGATCCATAATAGTGGGACCATAAGTTGGTAATTGGGAGGAGTTTTGGTGATTTATTTTGTTGTCATTTTTGTTGTCCGGGTTATATTTATGGTTGTAATCCGGATTTTGTATTGTAGTTAAACCCTCTTATCCTTCCATTCATTGTATTTTGCTTAGTTTTGTCAAGTTTCGTTTCAGGGTTGTACTTTGGTTTGTTTTGTTATTGAACCATTTCAACGTTAGTCTAATGAATCTTTCGGTCTTTTGTTTCCCCAGTCATCTTCTTTGTATAGTTCTTTTTATCTTTAGATTTGTCTTTTGTTCAAATGCCGATTCTAGTGACATGACCTGCACGCATAGTTCAGGCCTAATCTTAAATGATAATCATAAAACCATTTAGAGGTGATTGAGACATTTAAAGGAAATAAGAGCGGTTTGAGATTATTTGGAACCCAAGTCATGTGAAACTGGGGCATGTAAAATATAAGAGGCAAGTCGGCCATGTTGACAAGGGGTTCGCTCGTGGTAATGAAATAAGAGTGTTTCCCAGCGATGCTTTAAAATGACAAATGAAAAGGCGAATGAGCAGATATGGTTATAAATCCTGGTACAACCAGAAGATGTCGTGAATGTTTAAATATGTCATTTGCACTTGGCATGTTTTGAAGATTGGAATGACGAAGGCATTTTGTTCTGCTATCTAAACACTTTATCCTTCGTTAACCCTTTAAGCCTTATGTGTTATCTTTCATACCCCTCCTTCGGAATTAGTTGCAAAGACTAGAAACACAAACTTGAAAGACAAGAGAAGAAAAGGAGAAAGAAAAAGAAAACAACAAAAAGAGATAATGAAAAGAAAAGAAAAAGAAAAATGAATGAAAAAGACAAATAGAACAACGAGGAATTTGGAACTACGTTTGACTTGATTCCTCAAAGAGGATACGTAGGCGCTTCACAGCTCGGTCATAGTGTAAATAAAAAATCAAAAATCCCCAAGTAAGAAACTAGGTCAAAGAAAAATTGTGTTTATTATGAAAAAATTTAGGTCTGAAGGTTGTAAATTTTGAACCTAAAATTGATTTGTTTTGAGCCTTTAATACCCTTTCTTTCTAGCCCTATCCAAATCCCACATTACGGCCCAAAGAAAGACCTTCGGATCAGTCTTCAAAAGAGGCCAAGTCAGGAAAATGCGAGAGTCTCATCATAACATAACACTTTGATTCCCAGCAGAAAAGACTTTGATTCCCATCATAAAAGAAATACGAGAGAGTCTTAGCAATGACACCCTAATCCCCAGCTAAAAAGTAATACAAATGATAGAGTCTTACCGGTGAAAACCTTCACAGGCACCGTAAAGCGACGAAAGGTGAGAGAAAACCAAAATGAGAGAGGCTTGAAAATGAAAATCCTTCGGGCACTACAAGTCAAATAAAGGTGATAATTAGATGAAAATCACAAGACAGAAATTGTGAAAGGCGATTAACGACGGTGGATAGGCCATATGTGCATGTCATGACCAGTAGAGTTGGTATTCGCGTTTGATAAGTTTTTATAGTTATTTCTTGTTAGAGAGTCATTTTTTCCTTTGTCCTCTATTTTTGTTTGTTTTTATCTTTCTCCTTTTTATCAAAAATTCCCCATCAAAGTCTGTCTAGTCAGAACAAGTGAGAAATGACTTCAAAACTTGTCATCAACTTTCTAATTACTATGCAAGGCAAGGAAATGTCATTGATGGCAGAGAAATATGGTGCAAGGAAGATTATTAAACTGGGGCAGAAAATTTTCTTTTCATTTTGAAAATTTTCTGGAAGTCAAGTCCCACTTAGGGAAGACGGAAGATAAGACAAGCCTTAAGGGAAGTGGTCTTTGAACGAGTGTCATCCTCAAGCCTTCAGAAGAGTGAAACACCAATTTTGAGGAAATGAAAATCCCCAGCAGTGTTATCTCCAGCAAGTTCCGAGGTGGTCGGACAACACATAGTGTAAAGGAAGAAAGGAAAATTCATCTTCAATAAAATAACCCCCAGCGAGTTGAGAAACACAAAACGAGGAAGGGATAAGTGGAAAACCCACCCCCATCAGGAATATCATCCCCAGCAAATGACATCATTCCCCAACAAGTTTTGGGAACGCCGAGCGAGGGAAAGGGGATGTTGACATGTGATTTTTGACCCTCCCCAAGATTTTTATACTTTAGCATGTAAATATTTAGTTTATGTCCAACTATGCTATTTTAACTATTTTAAACCTTTTGACTTTATTTTATCTTAGAAATAATAATTAAAAAAGTACTTTTCATTATTAGTTAATTTTAGTTTATCTTAACTTTGATAAAATACAAAATAAAAATATAGACAAAAGAAAATGTCACATGGGTTTAAATTAAGATGTACGTAATATAAGTAGTTAGTACGTAGTACTTTTGCTTTTCTCAAAAAAAATTTGTTACTGTGCAAAGTTTATGTGTTATTTTCTTTTAATTTAATTAACTAGTTATATTTTGATATTTCAAAATTTTTGTCCTACTAAGTTCAAGAAACAAAGGTCCCGTTAGTTTTTCTTTTTATATTTTATTTTATTCCTTTTCTTTAACAAACTTTTGGAGCCTCACGCTGTTTTATTTTATTTTAAGAAAAAAAGCATATACAATACACATTTTTGCAAATTCACTCTAATATTTGATCACCCCATTCATTATCTCACCATCTGCACACTCCATTCAATTCAGTGACTTCACATTCACAACAACAACAACAACAACAACAACAACCCAGTATAATCCCACTTAGTGGGGTCTGGGGAGGGTAGTGTGTACACAGACCTTACCCCTACCCTAAGGTAGAGAGGCTGTTTCCAAATAGACCCCGCATCCTTCCCTCCAAGAACTTCCCACCTTGCTCTTGGGGAGACTCGAACTCAACCTCTCGGTTGGAAGTGGGGGTTGCTTACCATCAGAGCAACTTCACATTCACATCCCATTCAATTTAATGCCCTCAAACTCACACTCCATTCTTTCACATTATAGTGCACACTCACGATTTAAAAATGTCACCCATCAATTTTTGTTTGCCACTTTTACTCAACGCATGAGCCCACACAAATATTCTTTTTCAATATAATCAAAATTCATTTGCACACTTAATATATATAATCCACTTACATTTGGAAGGAGGAGGCGGAAAATTCTAAAGGCTGCGTAGCAATTGAGGACAGAACCCCCCTGATACTATCCCTCGAGAGATCCCTTCCCCCACCGATCTTCTTTTTCTTCAACAAAAGCTGAAGCATTAGCCATAAAACCTTCTTCAAACGGACAGACCTAAGAAAAACACACAAAAAAGGACTTCATCTTCACCAAAAGTAGCAGACCTGGCGAAAGCTAACCCCAGAACCAGCCACTCCGCGCAACCATCTTCCATAGCCGCCAAGCTTCATCATTTTCAACCAAGACATAACAACCAACAACGCTGTTTTGTCCAATCGACCACAACCCCAAACACAACCAAAAATCACCCCAATAATCAGGAGCAGACTTACGTGTTAGTTGAGGGGTCACGTGCACTCGTTAGTCTCGACAAAAACTCTATATATGTATTTTATATATATTTGTACATACAGTTGGGACCCCTCAAATAATTTCTTTGTGCCCCTAGACAGAGAAAGGCAGATGGAAGAAATGGTAATGGTGGCACACTTTGTTTCTTCTCTTTTGCAGGAGGTCGTTCGAGACTTGTTAAGATTTTCCACCTCCCTATTCCTATTTAATGGAGCACACTTTATTTGCTCATTTTGCATGAGGATGTGAGTTCAAGACTTACCTAAGCATTTTCGCCTTATCCTATTACTAGATAATTTTATTTATTATTTTTATATTTTGTTGAAGCTAATTATAGTTTAGTATTACTTAATTAATTTTATTTTCTTCAAATTCCTCCCTTAAAATTAAAAAGCTTCAAATTGCTACTTATTACTCCATAAACAAAAAAATACAAATTATTTTGTCACCACCTTTTTTTTAGGAGAAAGTTGTGGCTTTACTTATTACTTTTATATTTTATTGAATTCAAATGTAGTTTAGTATTCATGCATAATAGTCAAGTTAATTAATTTTATTATTTTTCAAATTCCTCTCTTAAAATTTAAAGCTTCAAATTATAAATTATTGCTCCATAAATAGATAAATACAGATCATTCTACCACAACTTTTTTTAAAAATTATGTTGACAATGTTGCGGATATAAACTCCGACTTAGCAATGAAAATTAAGAGTTTGAGATTTTTTTAGTACTTTGACTATTAATATGCTATTAATCTTGATTTCTGTCGTTAATTATGAAGTTTGAACACCCTTTTGATCACTGACATTTTTTTTATTTGAGAAATAATCTAAAATTTAAAGCTTGAAACATGTTTAAATCAGCACTTTTACTTCTCATAGTACCCATTTTACAAAAAAATCTCCCCTTTCGGTATTTTCTCCTTTTAGAGTTTCTTTTTGTTTATACTTTGATGATTAGTCATCATACTTGTTCAAAATTTCAAAGAGTTGCACATTAAATTTTATTGCTAGTAATTAGTATACAATGGTGCCCCACTGTACTAAAATCTCTGGGTCCGCCAGCCAACGAACTACAAAACCACCCAGAAGTAGCTGATATTCCCACTAGTTCATCGTTACTGCTTTAGTTGTCCAAACAACCAGCCAAACACATGAGATTTCAGCAGCTTTCCGCCTCCAAACACCACATCTAAAGTTGCCGTCGAGTCTGAGGTTGCCGAAGAGTCCTTTGTTCCCGGTTCAGATTCGTCGGGTTTTCTTGTCGTATTTCCATCTTTGTGTTCGAAACGTTTTCACATATAAAAGGTTCGTTCCTTTTCTTTGCTACTATATAGTTTGGTGATGCATCAAGTTATTTTGTCATGTTATATGCTTATGTGAAGGTCTATTTATATTTATTCATTAAGCTTTCTTAAAGAGTGTCATTAGACCTTGATCCTGTTGTGACTTCAGATTGTGTACTCTAAGATCTGGTTATCTCTCCAAAATTTAGGACATGAGAATATGAAATCTGAAATTCCTTTTGTAAGTGTTTTCCAATTCTAATATTGTTAGTATGGATTACAAGGTATGACACGTTGATAGACTAGGAAAGAATTAGAGTAATAAAAAAATCTTTAATGTCTCTCCCTATAGTTTTGACTTATTTAGTGTAGTATTTTGGATCTGTATTTATTTAGTTTTGTTGAATGGTCTGCAGGTCAATTTAATGGATTATTTAGTTCTATTTTTTTTTTCTTTTCGTCGTTTGTGTCCGTCACCGTGATAGGCTTCTTTGTGGTTGTCTTGGGCATTAATCGTTGAGATGAAATGGAGCACGAAAGTTTAGTTCAAATAATTCAAAACGCATAGTTTCTTTAGGCGTGTTATTTTAATAATATTACTGTTTTAAGTATGGGTGCACATTTATGTGACCCAAATCCAAATCTCAACAAAGTTGAAATGTGTTAAGAGCACAGGCGTACTGGTACGATATGGTTAAGGAATGCTTTTTCACGACAATGCAATTCTTTAAAAATTAAAAAGCGGAACCTAATGCACATAATTAAAAATATATAATTGGAATCAGATAAAAACAAATACAACAATTGAGCGACCGTGCTAGAATCACAAAATTCGGGAGTATCTAACACCTTCTCTCGGGTTAACAGAATTCCTTATCTGGATTTCTAGTTCGCATACTGTAACAGAGTCAAACTTTCCTTGGTTCGGGATTAAACTGGTGGCTCGGGACACCATTATATTCTCAAGTGGCGACTCTGAAAAACTTAAATAACTAATCCCGTTCTGACTGTCCTTTAAGTGGAAAAACTCCTTCCTTTTATTATATCCTTTCCCGGGTGTAGTATTAGGCTTCTGCATGAAAGGAGGTGTGACAGCTCTGGCAACTCTGCTGGGGAAAATCTAACCCCAGAACTTTTGGTTCAGGGTTTAGAATTCGAGCTTGGTATATATGTTGTATTTGGCTTGTATATTATCTGATTTTGTTATATGTTTGGGATTAAATGCGCAAAGTGATGCTCTTTACCGCTTTAATATTATTTGAATTGTATATATAAACTGTGACGAAACCCCTCTCTTCTTACCTCCGAGGAGTGCACGCTGGTCGTGACTTCTTTCTGTTAGTGTCATATCCCAAAATAGAACGAGGATTCGGAGGAGTTGCAAAACCGGATGATCTTTTGGTTATCGGTACACAGCTCCCATCCTCGGCTCGAGTCGTCCACTCGAGTAAGCCAGGTCTAGAACAAACACCTAGGTTTTAAACCTTGTATAACAAACCTCATGTCGGATCCTTTTGGCGCGCCCCTTACCCCCGGGGGGTAAAAAATGAGCGGGGAAGTTTTTTCAATTTAAGTGACAATATTCGACACGTGATTATTCCATTTATTTTAGAGTCGCCACTTGGAATAAATTAAGGTGTTCAAAGTCACTGATTTATTCAAATCCCAAATCGAGGAAATTTCGACTTTCCAAATGAAGTGTGCGAACCAGAAATTCTAAGTAAGGAATTCCGTTGACCCGAGGGAAGGTGTTAGGCACCCCCGGATCCCGTGGTTCAAGCACGGTCGCTTCAATTATTATAAATGGCTAAAATATCTGATTTTTATATATGTTATAACTTACGTGCTCTTTATAATTATTTACCGCTTTTAAATCACTTGAATTATTTGTGATTTAAGCAAAGCAAACCTAGTCACAACATAGACTCAGACCCTCGATGAATATGCAAATAAAAAATGTGTCTGGACCACTTATTTCAACCTATGCCGATTAAAGCGATTATTAGACTAGAGGAAAATCAATTTATCTAAAAATGTCTGTTGAGGTTATTTCTAATTAAGACCTATACAAGATGATATCTTATTCTGTGACTCGTTCAATTGGGGCCGATGATTGACTGAGGAGTTATAAACTAGTGAGAAAATTGATCAGCTATGCCAGGTAGAAATAATTCATCATGGTTCATTATTAGACGTGAGGTTATTTATTTTTTGGATTTCACTACTCTTAATCCGATGTTAATTGACGAGATCGAAACTATGCGATATAGAGTCGAACTAACATTGGCATGTAAAGCGTTGGCTACTTATCTTGTTTGCTTAACTAAAATGGATTTAGAGGAAAATCAAACGAAGAAACTCGAAGTGATTCAAGACTATTCTATATTAATGGCTAACATACATCAAAACTATCACTTTAAACATGCTAAAACTACTTGACTTTAACGAATTATCTAAGACTGTTTCAAAGAAAATCCCAGCCTGAATTGACTAGCTTTTACACAATTAGAAATTCCTTAACCTGAACAAATCCAACCATGTACTAAAAGAATATAAAACCAGCTAAGCATGAATGAAAATTAGTATTTATTTTTAAACAGTAGTCCAAAACAGTCCTAGTTCACAATAATAGATAATACCAAACTATGTGTACGTTTAATCCTTCAATGACTAACAATATAGTTTTTAATACAACAAACAATCCTAATTTAACTATAATGTCCTAATTATAACCATGATTCATTGAAACTGCTGCTCCGAACAAGAAGACTTAAACTTGTGATTTCAATTTATTGTCAAATGGAGGAAAACCATATCAACGGAAGTGTGTACCTGAGATTCAACAATAGAAATGAGGAAAAGGATCAACAGCGCAACAGCTCAACAGCAACAACAAATAACAACAAACAGCAAAGCGGATTCAGGCTAAGGATCGAATAACCAATAGCCAAACAACAACAAGGAATTCCACAAATGATTTGAACCAAACAGGGAGTTCAAAGTGACCAAAACAACAGCTTTGGTAGATCAGAACAACAGTAATAAACAGACCCCAACAAATCTTTTCGTTAAACCTTTTCAAAACACTTCTAAATGATGGCCCGAGGAATACTAAAGCTGATGATTTCAGCAGTGTATATTAGTGTGTATTAGCCCCTTTCTATCTTAAAACTCTATTTTTCTTTTTGTGTTTCTGTATCAAGAGATGGCTAATGTGTAGAATGTGTGTGTGAAGGTCTGTTTTCTCAATTCTGTGTCTGTGTATGTGTAAAAAAAACTCTCAAGGTCTGTGTATATCAAATCTCAAATCTGGTCTATTTTTCTCTCTGAAAATCAGTATGTATATCCATGAAAGTGCAGAATGCTACCCCTCTTTTATAGCCTTAATTTGATTCCATTCCAGTTCTTAAGAGCACTTACACAATTAAGAAAATTAATCCCTCCCCCCCATGTTCTGATTTTTTAACTTATAGAGACTGCCAGTTCCACTTAAAACTGTCTTGGCATGGTTTTTCTATTTAAAAATCATCTGAAATTCAAAAATGATGCCTATCCTGCTATAAAGCAAATTCCACTACCACTTCCCATGTGCAGCACATTTGAAAACTAGTTGTTAGCTTTTAATTTCCAAACTAAAATAAAAACAGCTATATCCAATTCAGTCCTATTTTCAGAATCATAAATAAATCAACACCTCAATTCAATTCAACAGTGCTAATCAGTGTACGGGATTTCAAACAACAAACCCACAAAATTAAACAATGACATTTGTTATTTGACTACAATACATATAATCGATAACAAATGATCGACTTACGAATTTGTGATTCGTAGTTTAACGGGAAGACTCAGGGATTTTAACAAAACATGGATCTTTAACTATTCGACGGTATTTCAAATCGATTATGTATAACACACTCAATTAATCAACAAACAAAGAAAATCGACCAAATAAAAAGGTCATTTGAGAATAATGAAATAGAGTAAAATTAAACGGCAAATGGGAAAGATAAAACAACTAGATTCAATACACAATTAATACAAAAATAGATAAAGACAGAAGAAATAAATACCTTAGACAGTGAAAAAATAAGAATCGAACAGAACTGGACCATTTTGGACTTAAACTTGGATTTTTGGAGTCGAACGGACCTTAATTGATATATTTTCAAATGAAAACATCTCATTTAAAGTCTATTAGACCCCATATCCCTTTGATTTTGCACAAAATCCCTAGTTTTGAATTCTAGGGTTCTTGAGGCTCGGATTTGGGGCTTGATGGCTTCTGGTTGGATTTGAATCAAACTAACAGTGGTTAAGGTGTGAGGGAGGTCTGGTGAGGGTATGGTATGAGTTTGGAGTTAATTGAACGAACTAGGGTTCCAGACCGGTTTTTCGATCTAATATTCGAAGGGATCATGGGTGATTCGAAGGAAAACGAGTGTGGATATGGAGATAGGGAATCAAGGTGGTTCAGGGGTGTGATTTTCACGGCCATCGGATCCGGCACCGTCGGGTTTACGGCGAAGGGAAATGGGGGCGGGCGGCGCTAGGGTTTCTCGTCTTTAGAGACGAGGTTTGAGATAGAGAGACAGAGTGGGGGGGGGGCTGTAGGGGGTGGGGTATGTCTTGGGAATATATACTGGGCTAAAGAATTGATCCTGGCCGTTGGATCATTTAGGATCAATGGCCTGGATCACTAATAGAAGATGGCGTCGTTTGGTCTAGTGGGGGACTGGATCAGTTCGAGACGGATCCAGGTTTGGGACGGGTAAGGGATACTAGGGCATTTTTGGGCTTGGGCTATCCGTTTGGGGTTTGGACTGGTCCAGTCTTCTTTTTTCCAATTCTTTTTCTTCTTTTTAATTTAGTCCCTAATTTATTTAAACAAAAACTCTAATTACACTACAAAAATGAAATTAAATTATAAATTACTAATTAAGTTATACTAATAATTAACACACAATTTGTCACGACCCGGATTTTCCACCATCGGGGGTCATGATGGCGCCTACTAAATGGAAGCTAGGCAAGCCAAATATTAATTACACCTCCATTAATTACCAATTTCTTATTAAGACTTATTATTAAAAACATATAAATTACAGCGGAATAATCAAAATTAGCGGAAGACTTAGTCAAATATGATAAAGAAAACCCAAACATGATACACTACCCAAGACCGGTGTCACAATACTCACGAACTTCTAAGAATAATACACATAATTGTCTGAAAGAAAATACAAGTTGTTTATCTCGATTACATGAGATAACAGAATGAAAAGCATAGATAGAAGAGACAACGGGTCCTGCGGACGCCTGCAAGGCTACCTCGTAGTCTCAGTAGTCGGAAAATCCACAAGTCACTACTGCCGCTGCTGCTGTCCGTAACCTGTATCTGCGCAAAAAGAGCGCAGAGTGTAGTATCAGCACAACCGACCCCATGTGCTGGTAAGTGCCTGGCCTATCCCAGCGAACTAGTGACAAGGCTAAGGCCAGCCACCCACATAAACCTGTACAGTTGCAATATACATATATATACAATACAATCATAAGGAAATACTCTACTCTGAAATAACAGTCAATAACTCACGATATCCAGAATAATCTAATCAACGTAATAAATCTTACTTTCATGTCTCAATTCCTCTCTCATTTCATATCTCGTGGTAGGCGTACCACCCGCTCCCCACTATCACAGTAATTACATCTTGTGGTAGGCGTACCACCCGCTCCCAAATATATCAATAGGCTACCGACAACTATGGCCAATGCCAAGATTTAAACTTTGTGGTCGGCGTGCCACACGATCCCATTTCTTATTATATAAGTGGTCGGCGCGCCACACGATCCCAATTCATAAATATATAAGTGGTCGGCGCGCCACACTATCCCAATTCATAAATATATATATTACCGGCATTTAGCCAATAATCTCTACATCAACAATATTTATAATTACCGGTCTTAAACCAATAATTGATAATAATTTCAACAATTTATCTTCATTACCGGTATAACACCAATAACTCTTAATCAACAATTTATTCATAACTAAATTCCTATTCCTTCGAGCTAGGATAGAACAAACACTTACCTCGAAAGTTTACGAATGATTCAATCCGTAGCAATGCCTTTTCCTTTCGAATTTGACTCCAATCCAATCGTATCTATACACAATTGATTTAATATCATCAATACTACTCAACAAACTAATTCCTAAGACCAATTATAACTTTTACAACATTCTGCCCGGAATAGTAATTTTCGACCCCGGGCCCACATGGTCGGAACTCGGGGTTAGGACCAAAATTCGGTTACCCATCCCCCACGAGTTCATGTATATGATTTGTTTCAAAATCGGACCTCAATTCGAGGTCCAATTTCCCAATTTATGAAAAACCCTATATTTTAACAAAAACAAGAAATTCTACCATGAAAACCTTTGATTTCTATTGAAAAACATGTTTAATGATGTTAGGAATTGAAAGAATTAAGTAAAAAGTGACTTACAATTGTTTTGATGAAGAAGGAATCCGTGAAGAATCGCAAATGGGTGTTTTTGTTTTGTAAAAAGTGAAGAAATGAACCGAAAATCGTGTTTTACAGGTCTCTGTGTTCGCATTTGCGAACATGGGTTCGCAATTGCGAACCCCGACCAATTTCTGGAGTTTGAAAAATAAGCTAAGGCTGGGAAGTTCGCATTTGCGAACTTTTGTTCGCATTTGCGAAGCCAAGGCAAATCTGGGGGCTTCGCATTTGCGAACATATGTTCGCATTTGCGAGCTAGGCTGCCTCCAGGGACTTTCGCATTTGCGAACGTTTGTTTGCATTTGCGAACAAGGCTGGGCTGAGGGACCTTCGCATTTGCGAAGAATGCTTCGCATTTGCGAAGCATGCCTTTTCACTGGAGGCCTCGCAATTGCGAGGTTTGGTTCGCATTTGCGAACCCAAACGG